>JASSKH010000019.1:12308515-12693160 GCA_031763025.1 Macrocystis pyrifera
TGGTAACAGTAGATGTAGAGGTTATCGGAGCAGTAGTAGGCATGCAGTTGATCCATAGACAGTCGTGATGGGTATAAATAGCAGCAGGAATGTGAGCAGGAATAGGAACAGGAACAGAAACAGTAACATCATGAGGAACGGTGCTGATGATACGTGATGCGCCAGCAGCAGTGACGGTGATCGTGACGCTGATGATTTCGACAACAACCAGCGGGGAGGGTAGTACGAGAGTTATGTACAGCTATATGTACGTGCAGGGTTGATAACGGGTAGTCATTTGCAGTAGATACCTTTTGGTGTGGGGAGAGGAGGAGCAACAGGTGTTCATATACGTACAGTATTGATGCCAGGTTGTTATTTGTCGTGAATATCTTGGCGTGGGCAGAGGAGGACCAAGAGGAGTTTAACCCTTGTACAGCAGTGCATAGGAGTTACAGGAGTCCCATACATATGGCTCTGATTCCATGTGCTTTGTCTCCACAACGAGAGGGCAGTCCTAAACCGCTTAAATACAATTAGTATTCACACGCGTAGTTTACTCTAAAACACGCAGCGCTAACGGTGTTTTTTTGCGTGATATTGGTAGGAATAGCAGCAGTACCACTACCACGACCACGAACACGACGTGAATCTCTGTCCAACCCGTCAATACGGATGCACCCAACGACCCCTCCCCCTTCACCCGCAACAGGAGCAATGCACGCTAAATCAGGCCCTCATCCACGACAGGCGGAATCCGCGCCTCAGCCTCCTGGCAGCATCGCAGACGAAAGACAAGGACGCCTTGACCCTGGACGGCGTGACACGAGTCATCCGGGAGTTGCAGCAGAGCTTCGCCTACGTGGTATGCGACAGCCCCGCAGGCATCGAATCCGGTGAGGCAGGGGAGGGAGAGGGGGGGGGGGGGCGGGGTTGCTTGTTATCATGCATGGCCGTAGTTGTATGACCATAGACCCTCGCATCCCTAGAATGCCGGGACGGAGCACGCCGGGTTTCACCGACCAGGCACACATTGCTTGCACCAAGCGCTAAGCGCCGTGAGGTGTTGGGCGAGTCGCATGAAGGGTGAGCTGCATCCTAGTAAGAACCGCTTTAGAGGCGGATTTTCTTGCATATTGATGACAGCATCAATGAATTGATTTAATTTCTGGTGTGGCCGTTTGCAAAGACAGTAATGGGTTTATTATGTAACTGCCTCATAGGTGCCTCACCATATCACTACGTGATACGACCATCCCCCTTGTGCGGAGTCAAGGTTCTCCCCGCACAAAAATGATCTAAGTTGATCGGCAGCCGTGACCGCCAAAAACAAATAAAAACGGTACCCTGCCTGTCTAGCTCCCGCAGTGAAAGGCGTGTTTTACAGCGTCGTCGCCAACCGACGCCAACCCAACCTGTGTATATGGAGGACGGGGGGGAGGAGTGTAGCATTGGGGTGGAGATGGCGGGGAGGGGGTGTGGAGATGGAGGGGGCAGGGGGGGGGAGAGGGGTTGTCACACGCCACTTGACGTGGCTCGGGAAGGATGTTTGTCCGCAGTTTGTTGGGTTGTCGTGCTTTGGGTAGCTTGGCATGGAACGCCGCACTTCTGCAGCAGATCGGGAGTAGGGGACGATCTGCTGTAGATAATGTAGATACAGATCACGATCTAGACCTTCGTCTATCAATAGACCCTGCGTTACCCATGATGAGATGCTGTGCGAGAGACGTACCGTACAGACCCCTTCCCACACGCCACCCGGTAAGCATAACATCTATCACAGATCAGGAACAGATACATCTGCCGCGAACAATCTACACGATGCAATGGGAAGATACTATCTGTCCGATCTGAACCTGAATACACTCACGGCGCTGCGTCATCGGGCGATGTCAAAAGATGCTACATTCGTGAGACCGCGATTTCCCCTGTTGACCGACCCCCTTCCATACACTAAAACTAGTATATTCCATATAGTAAGGTCAACAAAGGCTCTGGCGCACGTAAAACGACCGGCCTCCAGGCACCTGAACGCCCCCCACGCACTAAAACTGGTATATTGATATGTTAAGGCCGACAAAGGCCCCGACGCGCCCCAAACGACCGGCCTCCGAGCATCTGACCGCCCCCTACACTAAAGCTAGTGCATTAAGGCCCAAAGGACCTTGAGACGCGCCAAACACGACTGGGTACCTAGCATCTGACCGCCCCCCTACACTGATACTAGTATACTGAGGCCATTAATGACCTTGAGACGCGCCCAAAACGGCCGGCCTCCTTTGATGTCAACTGGCCATCCCCCCGTGCGCACTTGAACGACTGTGGTATGTTGAGGTCAATGATGGCCCTGATTCGCCCGAAATGCCCGGCCTCCCAGCGTCTAACCACATCTGCACTAAATTTGTGTGTTGAGGCCAAAAGCGACCTTGACGCGCCCAGAACGGCCGCCCTCCTAGACACCCTGCACTAAAACTAGTATATCAAGGTATTAAGGTTCAACATATCTTCGAGCGCCCGAAACGACCGGCCTCCTATGATGTATTTGACCGCGCCCCCCCCCCCCCGCACTAACACTGGTGTATTAAGGCCAAAAGCGCCTGAGAAAAACCTGTCTGTTGATATATAAACAAATGCTGTACTTTCTCGGGCGCTCGGCACGATATGTCCCTGACGATACTGCTACTGTGAAACGCTTAAAATACGCCTACAGCAGTACGATGTACCGGTATTTATTGAAGCCGTAAAGAGAGGTCTTGACGCGTCAAAGAGACCGGTGTCTTAGGATGTTTGGTCAGCGCGGTTGTAGCCTCCTCGCAGGTTTGGTGGATACAGTTGTGGCGGCCTGGTGAAACTCTCTAGCGCGCCCCCCATGTTGTGCGACGCGACACGTCGCAGGCGCTCGGCACGCCATGTACCTGGCGGATGAGGCGGTGATCGTGACCAACCCGGAAGTGTCCTCGTGCCGCGACAGCGATAAGATGGTGGGCTTCATCTCCAGCAAGTCTAGGAGGGCGGAGAGGGGGGAGGCGCCTGTCCGCCAGACTCTCCTAGTTACGCGTTACGGTGAGTGGCGACGCTTTCGCGAGGGGTCATAGTGCAAAGCCCGAAGAAACACAATCGTAGGGGCGGGATACTCATCTGTCGCTTGCATTGGTCATTTGACCGTTGACGACACATCCCTTTCGCGACGCACCTTTCGTACTCCTTAAAAGACCACCTCCTACTTTTTGGGCGCTCAGTACGTTGTTTCCACAGGAACTATATACCAAGGAAAAAAAATTGCAAACTTATCCCCTTCCTGTTTCGCCTCTTGTGGGCACTAGCTTTCTCCTATGATAGCGATCGTTTTCTCGCTACTGTCTACCGAAGGGGGCGGGGGGTACTCGATATCGCGCATAGCCGTAGACCTTTGACCATAGACCCTTGCACCTCTACATGCCGGGACGAAGCACGTCCGCCTTTCACCGACCGGGCAGACATCGATTGCTTGCACCAAGCGCGAAGCGCCGTAAAATGTTGAGCTAGTCCCGTGGAGGGTGAGGTGCATCCTATGTACTGAGAACCGCTTGTGAGGCGGACCTCGATATGGGTGACAACTTCGAGTAATTGACTGGAGCATAAGGTACAGTAAGATAGAACAACGCTGGGTAGGGTAGCCTAGGGTATAGGATAGGGAAACGTATAGGATAGGGAAGGGTAGGGTAGGGTAGGGTAGGGTAGGGTAGGGTGGGACCAGCCAAACGTTCGTCTGTCTCGAATCGAAAACGATTCATGCAAGGCTCGCGAAAAAACATCCACCCCTTGCCCTCGGCACGATTCCAGACGGTACGAATCAATACGATGTAGCACGGTACAGAATTTTTGGGTGCTTAGGGTAGGAGAAAAATAAAATTCCGAGAAAATACCAAAAAAAAAACTGAAAAACACTCTTGTACGACCCTTACAGCAAGGTTTGAGTACTCTGTAGCGCGGTACGGTGGAGTAGCTTGGCGAATCCGTTTGTGCGCTATCCAAACGGAGTGGAGCCACGAGAAGCCCACAGGAATGCCCAAAGACGGTGCGCGCGTGAGGTGGGGCAATATGAAGCGAAGCCGAGGGGAAGCGTTAGGTTTCAGGCATGAAGCGCTGTACTCTCGGGCGGCCAGTGTATCGTGTTGCCATGTAGTGATGTCGTGTTTGCGTTATGGTGGTGGGGTGTACTCATGTCATGCATGGCCGTAGTCGTATACAGGTGGGGGGTCGTTTGGAGGGTGTGCCTTGCCTTTCCCGCAAGAACCGCACCCTCTGCCATCCCCGCTTCCCTTTTTTTGAGGTTCAAACAGAAACGCCACGCCGGCCTATCTTTGCGCCCGGCCCGAATGCAGACCCCGTCCGAGCAGAGAGCAACGACATGCTCACCCTGGCGGACATCCAGGAGCTCCTAGGGCTGGAGGTGCTCGGACTTATTCCGGAGTCCAAGGCAGTCCTAACCGCAACGAACCTCGGGCGGCCTGTCATCATGGCCGAAGGTGACTAAGATCATGTTTGCTGATTGAGCCGTGCCTCTACAGCGCGGCATGAAGGGGGTGTTTTTTTACTGGAGCGCTCTCTACCCCTATTGATACTACTACCATCAATATTACTCCTGCTACTAGTATCAATACGACTACCATGGTACTCCCACTGCTGCTACTAGTACTTCTGCTACTACTACTAATACTACTACCACTGCTACTACTGCTACTACTACTATTACTACTACTGCTGCTGCTACTGCTTCTATTACTACGGCTATCAATACTACTCCTACTGCTAATACTACTGCTACTGCTGCTGCTACTGCTACTCCCCCAACCTTGTGATGATGGAAAAAAGGAAGTTGCAAAAAAAGGTGCTTACGCAACCAAAATGTGGAAACAAAGGGGGGGTTTATGCTCCCCCTGTTTTTGATAGATCGGATGCATCAGATATACCAGATAGATCACCTATCATAGACCGTAAGCTACCGTTATGACATGTTGTGAAGGATCTGTGTTGACTACTGGTACAGGTCTAACCCAGGAAATGTGTGCTAGATTATGCAAAATATGCGGCTCCCATCCACAGGCAACACGAGCCACCTGCTACATCTCATAGACCAGGAATATATCTGCCTTGAAAGATCTAGATCATAGAGTGGGGGTCGATGGTCTATGGAGGTGTCGCAAGTTGCCAAAGGGGGGAGCAGCATCATCGTCAGGCATCCCTATGTACTCCGAGTACTGCTGTAGTACTGCTGTGTGGCAGAACGAGGCTCGACGACGTGTGCTGTATTTTAAATTTGTACTGCCGTGTCTCCTGGTGGACACTGCACACACATACCTCGTAAATACGAACACTGCTGTTGTACTGCTGCTGCTGCTGCTCCTACTGTACTGGTGCGTACCGTGGCTGCGCGGTTGCCGTTAGAATACGGAGGAATTGTGACTTCGTAAGAATCGTTGTCCTGCCACCTGCGCAGTATCCAGTTTCATGTTTCTTGGGATTATGTATGCGTTCGTCGTTCCTTCTTCCTAGGTCGAACGGAATCACGGTCCACACACGTAAAACGCAAACAAAAACACGTCGTCCGTGGTCGTCACTGAAAGAAGAGCTTGATGAGCGACTGCTGCTGCCTCATTGTAGAGAGGTCGAGAGACGGTGTGATCAGACATGATACAGCAGTAGCAGCCAGCAGCCAGCAGCAGACGAAAATCTTGAAAAATGTGAGGTTTCCGTGGTCCTGCTTGGCTCTAGAAGGTCGGGATGACTGTCCGTAGTTATTTGCCGGAATTCACGACCTCGGAGGCCCAGAGCACGCACCACGGACCTCGACCGGGGCTCGCATTGGCGCCGGGGTGTGCACGCGGGCTCCTTGCGTGCCACGCAGCCGAGAGTGCGAGAGAAGACCCGTGGCCAGAGTAGAAAAGGTAGAGTATTCCGGAAAAAGAGTAATTTGGTGCATCGCAGCATATGTACGGTAGGTAGGGGTTAAATATCGAAACCGTATGCATTATATATTCTGTTACTGGATATCTTACGGCATCGAAAAGTTTCAGCACATGGACGATGGAA
Organism: Macrocystis pyrifera; assembly: GCA_031763025.1. Lineage (NCBI taxonomy): Eukaryota > Phaeophyceae > Laminariales > Laminariaceae > Macrocystis > Macrocystis pyrifera. The sequence continues at coordinate 12,314,567 of JASSKH010000019.1, forward strand.
TCATATCGATTTTATATGTTGCTGACCGATATCGTTTCCCATCTGACTCGCTTCTCTTTCGACGTAATGCGGCCAATCAGAAGACGACGCAGCGTCAGCGTACCAGGACGCCGTGGATCGGTTCCTCGGCAAGAAGGTGGACCTTCGCTTTTTGACGCCCAAGCCCGTCGGTCTTGTGAGTCGCCTGCTGAATTGTTGGTGTTGGGGTCGGTGTTGGTGTCCGTGCTGGCGTTGTTGTAGGTGTCGGTGCTTGCGTTGGGTGAAGGTACAAGGTGTTGGTGTCGGCGATAGCTTTGGTGTTGTTGGTGATGTCCGTTTTTGGTGTTGGTGGCAATTTTGGTGCTGTTTTCGGTGTCGGTGTTGGTGTCGGGGGGTGGGTGCTGTTAGTGTTAGTGCTAGTGCCCGTGCTGGCGTTGGTGTCCGTTTTAGTGTTGACATAGGCACCGGTGTCTGGTGGTTTCAGTATAGCCATTGGCGATGGTTGCTGTTCTGGTGTCGTTTTTTTTTGTGTTGGCTTTGGTGCTGGTGTCAAGTGTTGGGGTCAGAAGGCAGAGGCGGAGAGTAGGCACAAAATTTTAAAGAGACACGTAGAAATATGTCGAGATATCAGTCTTCCTCTCATCAGGAGCAATGGAATTTTCACGCTATGGTTTACTACTGCAGTAGAGTTTAGATGAAGGTTTCTGGAAATTATTTTTCACGCTTCCCCCCCCCCCCCCCCCCCCCCCCCTCCCCATGGTCATACGACTACGGCCGTGCATGATAATGAGTACACCCCCCCCCCCCCCCCCCCCCCCCCCCCCCCGCGGCTTGCTCCTTCGTAGACCGCACGACGTAGTGTAGAGGGCATATTGTACGTCATGTAGGTCTCTTTGTATTTTCCTTTTTGCGGTAAAATCGTTTGAGTGGGGGAATTTGTGCAGGTCGGTTACTTGAGAGCGATATGTGTCCTGTTGTACATGCATGGAGGGGTTGTTGAATTTTATGTTGAGTTCGATTTGAATTGACATTGACAAATCTCCCTCTCTTTTAGTTCACGGCCTGTGTCACCCCGAAAAGCGATAGTCCGAACCATCGCTGCCATCTAGGACCTAAATATTGTGGGTTAGTTGATTGGTTTGTTGATAGATTGATTGGTTGCTGGAGTGATTGGTTGGTACCTGGTAATATGGTTGGTGTAACATTGTTTCACTAGTGATTGTCACTGATCGCTATGGCAGCCATGAATTCCGCCTGTTGCGTGTATCCCTTCCGCCGTCTCAGCTCGACCCCTCTCCCACCCCCATGCCCTCAATCGCTCAAACATCTCGTACGGCCGCCGCAACGTTTCCCTTCCTGGCAATACCTAACCAACCGGGTTCGGATTCAGCTCAAGCGAATATTCGGAGCGAGCACATGAACCGGTCACTTCACGAACACATCGTTTTCTTTCAGATGTTTCCCTCTATCTGGCAAGGGTATGGAAAATCGATTACTCCATGGACGAGCCGGATTGTTTTGTTTGTTCCCCGCTACATTGGCGAGGGCGTAGAAAACCTGCATCAGCGCCGCCCCTCCTGCGGAAATAGACGAATTTATTTAGAGTGTGGCAGGAAAAATGGGAGACCATCGATCGGCCAGAGCAGGCTAACGTTTCTTTCGTTCCTGAAGCGTATGTTGTCTGGAGTGGGATGTTGAGGGGGGGAGGGGTGACTTGTGGTCAGCCCTGTCGTTTACAAGCAGGCGCGTCAATGGTTCTCTCCGCGCACAGTTAGCATTCTTGGGTATTGCCTGTTCTCGATTGATGTGATGCTTTGTTGAGTGCGACGAGAGGGGATGTAAACAGGAAGCGGTAGGTTCTTGGAGCCCACAAGGCCGCCGGGGGAGGGGGGGGGGGTCTGCCTTGGTGTTGGAACGCGACGGTACGGTGCATACTGTACGGAGGTGCCAATTGTCCTGCAGGTCGTGACGGACTTAAGGTCGGACCCTGAGTTGGGGGTCACCACCGGGAGGCGACTTCTTGGTCTTGGTGTTGGTTTCAGCCTCTTGGTTCTGATGCCAGCCTCGTAGTCTTCGTCTTGGCCGCTTGATCTTGGTCTTAGCCTGTTGGTCCTGGTGTTCGCCATGTAATGTTAATCCTGGCTTCCTTATTTTTGTCTTGATCGTTTCGTCCGGTATTTAACTTATCATGTTGGACTGCATGACTATTTATGAGTGTGCTCGTGAATACCGGTAGAAGTTGTGTTCGGACATTTTTGGGTTGTGGCTATGTAAGCATCCGTTATGTTTTTGATGAGACGTGTGCGCTAAAGCGAAGGATCTGTCTGCGGCAGGAAGGCGCATCATATCTGTGCCCATTTATGTCGGTGTGTGTCCGGAAACGACTTGCTGTTTTGTCGTGAGTCGGCATTGAGCTCCTGATGAGAAAAGCTGGCAGGAGGAGGGTTCGTCCACACTACTCCAGTAGTATGTGTTCTCATTTATAGCATGCCTTGCCTGGTGTGCTAAAATGCCTACCGAAGTGACCATGCGGTGGACCGAAAGCAGGTAACTGCACACCCCTTTGTTGGTTGTCTGGTTGGTGCTGTGCATTCATTCGCTTCCAGCCTTTCCAGCGAAGCTACGTACTGCAAGTCCCTAGGTCGTACAGACATAAGACGCCACCCCGCCCGACAAACCAGGGCACGTATTATAATTCTACTACCTTGGAAACTTCACACAGTAGGGGCCGTCGTGGCGAAGAACTCTATGTCGACGGACGTAGAGCACGGCCTTTCCCTCCCACATGTCTTTCCTGGCCTTGTCCCGATTTTTTCTCAGGTCGCGGTAGCCTCAAGAACTTGCCCGCTTCAACATATGTCAAGGTCTGCATTCGCAAAAGCATATCGGTTGAGCTCGAGAGGCAAACACGGGGTCAACCATATCGCTTGCAGTAACTTGGTACCCACAGCACCGACATGGCACCCCTACGCTCCAAAAATGTTAAGTCGCTTTTATTGCCCTCGAAAGAATGCATTCGAGCGCTGTTTTCAGTTTGCTTGTCTTCGTTTGTGAAGTCGCAGTTGAAGTTGGCGAGAGGGACGAGAGAGACCAATCGGCACCGTGATCCCCAACAAGCAGTCCGCAACAGCAGGATTTTTTCCGACGTATGTTGTGGACAGGCACATTCTGCCTACGAGTACTCGTAGAGTTGGGTTCCGGTAGAACTGAAAAAACAAAACCGTTATGGCACGTGCCACCACTACTATTAATACTATAATAGTATATTTCTACCACTACTACTATAATATTACTACTGCTACTGCTGCTGCTATACCGACATCTACAACAGCAGATCTTCTCCTGCTTCTCCGTCCCCTCATCAGTAGTAGGAGGATGGGCCTGACAACGCCACCTGCAGCATGTCTTAGGACACGGCCCGCACGTTGCTGCTGTGGACAGGCACAGTCTGCCTACGAGTGATTTCAAGAAACAAAGCCGTTTGGTGTTTCTCGGTTCTGTTTGGCCCAGTCATGTGTGTCCGCACGTTGCCACATCTACTACTGTTGTAGCTTGACCGACTCGCGCTTCGCCTCATTGTAATAGTATTGGATAGCAAACTTCTTGGCATTTTATTTTCATGCATTTCGTCTGCCCGAATTCGAAAAATAAATAATTACCTCTATTTTCCAGTACGATTTTTGTTTATGCGTCCCACCAGGTCGCACAGAAGTCCCAACGCCCCAGCTTGCACATATATGTATCAAGGTACCAGACATTCATTACTTGTATACACGTACGAAGTACGTGTTTATTTATTACTATGAAAAAGGCTGCAGAAGAGAAGGGAGAAGGAGGGGAGCGGTCACTCGCTCGCATGTCATATACATGATCGGTATCGGAAGTAATAAGCGTGAAACATGCCGTAGTGCATAGTATTCATATCAATATCATACGCCTGCGGACTGCTTATCGAGAATCGAACCCGAACTATCACTGCGTGTAGAGCTGGATTATTGACACGAGTACAGCTTTAAAGTAAATAGCTTACTGCTTAATAACGTACAGGTGTAGTTTCTCTGTGTCGTAGTTTTGTGACAGCAGAACTTGTACCTATCTAGGATTGAAGAATTGGCACGGACGCTGGTTGTACTGGCTGTCGACGGGTACAAAGAACGGTTAAATGTGAAGAACACACACAGTTCACAGACGATAACATCATGTCTGCTGGTCTCTGCGGTCTTCAGTCTCGAGTTTCGAGTGTTGAGCAGCAGCAGTGTACGGCGGTAGCAAAATGTCTGCGATATTTCTGCTCATGATGAGCTAACGAGTATCTTCCGAGGGTCTGCGTTCTCCGGTCAGTTTGTTTTTTGTTGCACATCCTGGCCCAGCAAAAACGCAAAGCACACCGCACAGCTCTGCAGCAACATGCAGCAGTGGAGCAGCCACACAGCTCTGCAGCAACAGCGCACATATAGCACCGATATACAATCCGAAGCTTCAACTCAAGTACAACCCGCCGCTCGGTGGCACACAAAAATGAACGGGGATAAGAGATCCCCAAGAAGCGGTCAGAGAGGCTGATGACTCTCTGTCGGGCAATGAAAAACATGCCTGTTGAGATAAACGACAGACTGACAGGAGGTCTCTGTACCCGAAATATTAGAGATCCCCAACAAGCAGTTCCGCAACGACAGTCCGATGTATTTTCAACAGCGGGGTTATTATTTTAGTACCGAGATGTGCGATGAGGATCGTAAAATGAAGAAAACATTACACAACGAGGAGGCACACAAACATGAACAGGGATAAGAGATCCCCAACAAGAGGTCAGAGAGCTGACAACGCTCTGTTGACCAATGAAAAACATGTCGTCGGTTGTTTAATACAAGGTATTGAACGACAAACTGACAAGAGATCGCTGTAGCGCGAAATGTTAGAGATCCCTCAAGGAATGCTCTCGTGTTGGAACAGCAGTATTGTATCTATGCTCGTTCCTGCGCTGTCGCCCTGAAGGCATACGCTCTTGTTGCTCACGTGACGCTCTATCTATACTCGCTCCTGCTCTGTCGCTCTGACGGCATATATATGCTCTTGTGCACTTGACGTATTTTCAACAGCGGGGTTGTCAGAGTCGGTACAGCAGTATCTATACTCGTGCTCTGTCGCCCCGAAGGCATATGCTCTTCTTGTGCACTTGACGCTCTGCCATCGCTCGTCATATAACAAGCGTTATGGTAGAGCAGTATGATATCTAACGAGCGATAGCATGCTCTTGTGCACTTGTCATTGCTGCTGTTGTTTTTCGGGGCGATCATCACAAGCGCTTAGCGGACCCACTTGGCCGTGCTGCTGCTGTTGCCGTTTGCTGCTGCTGCTGCTGCTGCTCCCTGGAGCCGTCGCTCTCCCTCTGCACTTCACCTCCTCATATATCGCGTCATCACCTTGCACCTTCACCTCACTTGTCACCTTGCACCTTCAACATATGCTCTTCTTGTGGTCCTTCTTGTGGTTCTGCGTGTCTGCTGGAGCTGCTGTTGTCGTTGCGGCTGCTGCTGCTCCCTTGTGCCATCGCTCTCCCTTTGCGCTCCACCTCCTCATATATCACATCATCACCTTGCACCTTCACCTCACTTATCACCACCTCATCACTTTGAACCTTCAAAGTGTGCCCTTCTTGTGTATTCGATGTAATATGGTATGTTGGTATATGGTACCTGGTATGATGGTACTACGGTTTGATATACTATATGGAAAAAAAAACGCGGTATGGAATATGGGATATGTTGGCGGTATGGTACATGGGAAAAAAAAACGTATGTGGTATGGTATGCTGGCGGTATGGTACGGGAAAAAAACAGTATGTGGTATGGTACATTGGCGGTATGGTACGATGGTAAGGTGTCGTGGATCTATCATATGGCTAAATTTGCCTGGTGGTATGGTATGTTCCAGTATATAAGGTCCGTAAGGGTCGAATACGTCGTACGAATACAATCTGTAACGACCTTATATATGGACCATTGGAAATTCTTCGAAACTATATATAAGCCATGCGGACAGACAGACAGACAGACAGACAGACAGACAGACAAGTTTGCAATTACCGCAGCTGAGACTCAATTTTACAAACAGAATCTACCCAGCGTGTATCATTCCAGTAATAGCCCATTTTCACGAACACGCGCACGTGATCGCGGACCCGATATCGCCCCTGTTCGTTGTCTGCCCGGTTCAGCAAGGCTCACGTAATTCTGCAAGTTTGCAGTCACGCTGCGTATCGTGTCATATTGCAGACAACACGTCTACTTATGGGCCCTATAATTCTTCGTGCATCGCGACGTGCGAAACCGAGGGTTGTAACTTGTTGGATTGCGTGTGAAGTATGTAGAACTCGACGAAAATCGAAACAATGTTCTTTGTTGCGCTTGCTTCCTTGCGCTAAGCATTGCGTCCCCTGTGTCTGTTGCTGTGTTGTGTGCACTGGGCGGTGCTACGAGTAGTGCATCGCTGACGAGTGACTGCATACTGCATACCACTTTTGCACGTAGATTAAGTAGTGCAGGGGTCTTCTCTTGAGAAAGATCTGTGTGGTATTTGTTGGTACATACCTGGTACTGCCGATTGTCATAATGAAAGAACCAGTGAGAACAAACGAAACTGGCCGAAAAAGCTTTGGCGCCATCAAAAATGGATACACATATACGTATATATATATATTACACGAAATAATGCCTATAATAAGACGTCCCCTTACAATCTGGGAGAAAGAATCTTTAGGTTTATAGGCGGTTCAGGTATTTTGGTTCATGTGGGGATCAAGGTACGGGCGAAGACCCAACCCTACCCCTGACTCTAACCCTAACCCTAACCCTAACCCTGACCCCAAACCGCAGCCAAAACGGGCCAAAACTGACCATAAACGCGGCGCCGCGTTTGCATCGAACCAAGATTTTTTTCAATTGCGGACGACGATTCCGAAGCGCAGACCGCGCAACGCAATTTTTCAGGTCAAAAATACACATAAAGATCCTTTCTCCCAGATTGATTAACCTACTCTATAATAATGTGTTTTTCTGACTGCTGTGTGGGATATCTTTTGTCTTGAAAATAGCTCTTTATTGTCTTCACAGAAAACCGTATTTTAAGGACACCACAAAAAAATTGAGAAAAATGAGGACGCGAATTTTCTGTTTTACTCGGGGCATCGTTGAAAACAAACGTCGGGCGGGTTGTCGTCGTGGTTCTTTCATTGACGATCGGCAGTAGCTACAACAAAAAACAGGTCTTTCTCAAATCAGGGTCCCCGCATGTAGTAACTAACTTCGGACTTCAGCGCGAGGAATGTAGGAACTACTACAGCAAGCAGTAGTCGTATAGAAAACAGATTAGCGGCTGCATCTTTATTGGTTCGACGCGAGTCGACAAGGGGAGGAAATGCTGTAAGCATTCTTCTCGCGATATTAAAGATGCAAGGCACGTACCGTGCGTAGTGAGGAGGGGCGAGAAGATGCCGCCTTGTGACCCCGGCTTTGAGTTACGACTATTATAACAGGGAGGAAGAAGAGCAGGAAGGGCGACGGAAGAGAATAGATGGCATGAGCAAAATATTAAATATATATATATATACATTCATATTACTGGCCTCGCGAAACTGGGGGGACTGCGTGACTGCTTCGTAGTGTATACGATGTGTGAGAAGTGTGATATAGGGGGAGGTACGAATGCTGCGTGATGGTTTCTACGAGTAGACGCTTGATAGACCACGGCATCAGGTCTTGTCTCGTTTAGACCGGGCATTTGAGAGTTTGGAGAGTGAAACGTCACGGGGGCCTTAAAGAATATACAAGTTGCACCGAAGGACGCAGCCTTAAAACTACAACTTGTCGTGCCGTGTACTCGTGTCATTGCAGGTAAAATTAAACTTTCCTCTATTTATTCATGCACCAATCAAGGCTCATAACCTGCTGGGTTTCGTGTGGAAAAAAATGACCATGTGGTCGGTCGAGAGACGGCTCCTCCCGTGCTACTTTTGTATCGGAGACGTACAAGGTTGCTGTTGCGAGCGGAGCCAGTGGTACACATCGTAGAGTAGTAGTAGCGTAATATCAATGCTTGATCCATTACGGCAGCTACGGCAGCCAACAGTAGCTGCGAACAAAGAAGCCGACTACCGTGTACGTGCTCGACGCCCATGCATGAGAGAAACAGCCGCAAACCACTGACCAGCTGTACTGCGGTACTTGTTACTACCCCATCGAGAACTTGCCGCCTCACAAACCCGCACCCACTTCGTTGGCCAATAATATATAGGAACGTCCCTCCGAAAATCGAAAATCCCACCCCCTACCGTTCAAGATACAAATATATAGTATAATACGGCCCGCGGCCTACCCGGTTCGCTCTTGCTTAACCAAGACGCCGCTCCCCAGCACCGCTCACGCGTACCGTATGTACAAACCTCCCGAAACAAAAAACGCCTACCAAAGACTTCGAATCGAAGATAAATCAGGACAGCGGGGGGGGCGCCCGGGAAGAAAAAAGGTACGAGTACCGCAGGCCAAGTAATGAATATAAGCTCGAAACATGTTATACATAAAATGGCGTGTCCTCTCTCCCGCGTTGAAACCAAAGTCAGACACGGGACGGGACACGTACGTTCGTGGGTTTTACATATAAATATACCTATCGACGCGAGCCCTCGCTTCGCGCACATCCTTCCCCTACTGCACGCATGCAGGGCAGTGGCAATTATACGGCCACTTTCCCCCTCCAGCTGTCGTGCTGTCGTGCACAACGGCAACGCTCACGCTTTGTAGTAAGAAGCCGACCAGCGATGGTTGCTCGCAACGAAAAGAAACCAAATGCGATTAGTAGCCGTGTCCCGCGACGGCATCACCACTACCACTACCACCACTACCATCACCACCGGCACGACGTGCAGTAAAGAAAGTGCTGCCGCAAGGTTTTCTCACGGGTTATTGTTGTACGAGGGTCGCTGTGGGGGGGGGGGGGGGAAGGGTCTGCTGGTGGCGGTGTTCAACCTCCGTTCACAGACGCAACGAAGCCACCCCACTAGCAGGCACCTCACTCGATGCCTGGTAGGTTACAGGCAACAGTATTATAATGCCCTGCAAGAGCCTGTCGACAATGTATACATGTGTTGATACTTGGCTGGATGGAGCTAAAACGCCCGACCAATCCAAATGGGGGAAACCCCATCGACCAACAACGTTGTCGGCATTTATGCTACTTTGTTGCGTACTGCTGCAATCAAGCTACTATAAACGGAACATGTTACGAGGAGACCGCGGTTTGACCCCTTGACTGACCGCCCTACACTAACACTAGTATATTAAGGCCAAAATAGGTCTTGACGTGACCAAAATGACCGGTTTCCTAGACGGGAATTGATTCTGTAGGATGATAGTACTACGAGCCCATGCCTCTCTCACCGCTGCTAACCCTGTGCCGTGAATTTACCTATTATAGCTGGCTAGCCCTGGGTCAATCAGTGGGGCGTTCGGAGAAAACCGCACACTAACCATCGCAAACACCAACGAACGAATGCAGCATCCAGCCACATTCACCGTGCGAGGCCTCTCGCACCCCCGCCGCACCCCAACCCCCAAACAGCGAAACCCCTCGGCAAATCTCTTCGTCAATCAAAGCGAAAAGCGATAATGATACGAGGCGAGCAGCAACGAGCATACACATCGTTTCACTCTGTACTATACTCGTCAATGAGCCGCCCACTACCAACGCACCGCCCTGTTGTATTCGTGGTATTGTACTGTGTTGTAGGGCTATATCGTCTAGAGGTGGCCACCAAAAGGCCAATCAGAGTAGATGTAGCAAGAAGCCATCCCAACAGCGGAGTAGAGCGGGTCACCACCGCGACCTCCTGTTGGTACGGGTTTTCATATCTACCGCTGTATCGCTGTATCTACAATAAGGCCGTGAAAACAAAGTGCCAAATCTCTACACGCCCCCGACCAAAATAGAAGGAGCGCGTGTGCACGCGACGGCTGTGCGGGCTGCCTGCAGGTACCGGTATATCTACGGAAGGTTCCGTCTTCCTCTGGAAACAAATGACCGAGAAGAAGAAGAACGAGAAAAAAAAAAACAGAACAAAAAGTGAAAAGATAGACAACCACAGCTTGTACCCATAAGCGAGAAACAGCCCAAAACCAAGAACCCGACGCTGGACGTTTTCGGGACGCAAAAAGGAATTTCGGCATGAGAAATTCATCCCCATCCTCAGCCGCGAGCGCTACACCCATGCTCAATCAAGGGCGGCGTCACAGTAAGGTGTCCGCCTTGCTCCGAGTAGGCGTTTCTAATCGGCGGGCCCGTACTGTACACAATAAATCAAGTATAGATATGTATACCAAGAAAAACATCGATAACGCCGAAGCGCCGGTGGAAAACACAAAATCAACAACGAACAAAAAATACGTGAAAATGCATGCCACATTCGCAAAAAAAAAAGAAGACAATTGATACTAACGCTGCGTGATCGCTACTAAACATATTCACCCTCGCCCCCCGCCCCTCTCCTTCTCGCCCCACAAAGTAAAGACCCTGTTTCATGAAGGATACATATCCCTAAAAAAGTATATCCAGGGTGAAAAAAAAAAAAGAAAGAGATTCACTAGGAGGTAGTAGATCCGAGAGGCGGTGCTCGTCGTCCGTAACCTGTACTCCTGTGTTCTCATCTCAAAGAGTGCTAGAGTAAAAAGTGCCTATCGTCGTTCAAAGAAAAAAAGCTGTCTCTAGTCCGGCGTTTCCCCTCGTGACGTCAAAAAAATAGTAAAAAAAAAGGCAAGGAGACAGCGGCCACAACCGGCCTATCGCCCCGGGAAAGCCTCAGCCTCAGCTCCTACACCTGCTAGCCTGCCGAAGTAACCATCGCTATTTTACTAGGCTAACAACAAATTTCCCAGTGTCCTAGGCGGTGACTAGACTATTCTACTCGGCTGTTCACCTGGTGTATTCACTCTACCTGATACATTTTCGGCGAAGAAAACCTCCCCTTCCCTTCTACGACAACTCCATACGGAGGTGCAAGCACCGCTCAGATATGAAGAGGCACGCCCAAAACGGTCCTCAACCTTTCCAGCCAGAGTCGTGTGCCTTACCTCGCCGGCGCTTGCTCGTGGGTACACAAGCGCCGAGCGGGAAAAAAAACTACGGATCCGCCCATCGCGATCAAACAGGGTTTGGATTTTTTTCGATCTTGCACGCCGGAAAGGTGTGCGCTCCAAATCCCGACCGTTTAGTTTCCGGGAAGCGCCATCGATCAACAACCGCTCGACAGAGCGGTAATGTTGCCGTCACTTTCGATAGCTACGATGTACTATACCCGTTATCTATTACTGATATGTAACAGTATACCTTCGGAATTTCCGCGAGATACGAGTATCCACTCTCACCGTGCATCCACCCAGTCAGGTATCGATGCCATCCGTTACGCTTGCGTTCATCCGCCCAATCAAGTGTATCGATGCCATTCTGCACGTGCTCCCAATCAAGCATATAGCCCGACACCAACGCTACACCTACATCCACCCTATCACAAAAGTGTCTCCAAGTCACGCACGCGCACGCACACACTTCAACACAAAAAAGAGGCCACCACGCGCCCCCAAAGAGAGAGCGGTTTTCCAACATGGCATGTTTGCTCCGACGGGGGCGGGGGGGGCTTGACCCGAGCGGTCGATCCGTCACAACAGCAGCTACACCGTACGCTGCCAGCAAAATCTACTAGCCGGTACGAGGCATTTTACTGGCTCACAGCACGGGACATCCGCAAATAAAACGAGCGGTAGCTAATATTCAGGCTTGAGATTTACGGGGGAAAGAAAAAAAACTCGGGAGTTTTGGTACCACTGAAGGAAGTGCAGGACGCACCCCCTCGAAGTAAGAAACCCAGCCTGGCCAAGACCCGCTCTCCTCATGTTTCTTATTGGTTGCTCAGTTAAGGCCTCTCATCTGGTTCCTTCTTTTCCGTAGCTTTCGACAACGTGGTGGCCTTCTTTCTCAAAACCACAACATCCTCGGAAATGTTTCAGCAGAGGCGTTGCCTGCCCCCCCTTGCTTACACTAAACGTCCCCCCCCGTCCCCCTCATCGCGCACGCCTATTGAAGCAAGGCATTGCTTGCGAGTTCTTTGGCGTATGTGCTCCGCCCTGTCCCGCAAACTATAACAGCATCTGGGTTTCTTGAAAACCAAACTGTCCCTTCTTTTCCTCTCTAGACCTCGAGTACGCCATTCGAACGACCGCTGGTGACAAAAATGGCACCCGCGGCGGCTTCAATCTCAGGCGCAATCTCCGTCTGAATCTAAAAAAATCTCGATCAAGTCTCTCAAATCTCAAATTTCAGCCTCAAAACTCCAATCTCAGTCTTAGCCTCGAATTCTAGTATCCCTCTCCAGCTTCAATCTCAACCCTAACCTCAATCCCGACTTCCACGCCTGCCTCGCCGGCTCCTCCCTTCCCACACCAACCGCCTGATGCGTTCGGGACGCCCCCCCCCCAAAAAATCAAAAACAAAACAAAACAAAAGGCAGACGAAAAAAATACGCTGATACTTGTCCGATGGGTAGGAGGCAAACGATTCTCCCTCGGCTAAACCTATTCCACCTTGACGGAAACCCTCATCCATGATATCGCGGTCAAGGGGGGGGGGGTTACCGGTTAAAACGCCCCCCCCCCTTTCCGCCAAACGTCCTCTGTGTGGGGGAGGACGCCGGCATGGCGCCGTTTGAACAGGGAGGGGGTGGGGGGGGGGGGGGGGGGGGGGGGGGGTACAACGGTGTATTTGAATAGGGGGTACATGATGTACATACTATGAGGTACCCGGACGATATACCGGTGGTTTTGGTAAGTACCCGGGTACCCCCAGAGTATATTCCGCGCACCCTAGAGTATATACCGGGTACCCCAGAGCGTATACCAGATACCTCAGAGTATATACCGGGTACCTCAAAGTATACGCCGGGTTCCCCACAGTATATATCGGGTACCCCCCAGAGTGTATACCGGGTACTCCCAGAATATATACCGGGCAACCCGTAGTGTATACCGGGTACCCCAGAGTATAGACCAGGTAGCGGGTACCCCAGAGTTTTTACCGGTTACTTCAGAGTATACCGTATACCGGGTACCTCAAGAGTATATCGTATACTCGGTACTCCAAAGCACATACCGGTACCTCAGAGTATACCGTATACCGGGTACCCCAGAGTATGTACCGGGAACCCCCCAGAGTGTATACCGGGTACTCCCAGAATATATACCGGGCAGTCCCTAGTATATACCGGGTACTCCAGAGCACATACCGGGTAACCCCAGATAAAATACCGGGAGTAATACCCCAGAGTATATACCGGGTACCCCCGGAGTCCGTACCAGGTACCCCAGAGTATTTGTTTTGCTGAGTACTTCCAGAATATTTACCGTTGAGTACCATCTACTGGGTACCCCAGACCATATACCTCACTAAAAACACCCTTGGACACTTGGGACCACCATCACCGACAACATCATCATCTAGAAAAAGTAGAGCATGCCTTCATCGGTGTATAGATTTTATATACCAGACACTACGAAACGTCTTGGTGAGTGGGTGGGTGGGTGGGTGGGCGGGAGGTAAAACAAACAGCACGACCACGGAAGGGAAAAAAAAAACACGCACACGCACACGCACTGAGACACACGCACACAAGCGAAGGAGAAAAAAAAAACAAACAAAAAAAAAAACAACAAAGACACACACATGCACCACGAAGACACACACATGCACCACGGACCCCACGAAGGCGCGGGCATGCACGGACACGCAATACACGCACACGCATACACGCATACGCACATATACGCACACTGACTCACAGCGGTCACGCTTGCGAAAAAACAAAACGCCCCTACGCACACAGACCCACGATGTCACGCCTGAGTTGCTCTTCCTCCTCCTCCTCTTCTTTCTCCTCCTCCCATTGGAGAAAGAAACCGACGCCGTCTCAAGACCGAAGGGTCTGCGATGCACCATGTTGGGCCCCTCACAATCTGTTTCCACCCTGTCGTCCTGCCGAGATGAGCCGGGCCGTTTTTTCGCTCGCTCTGTGAGGTTTACACGGGGGGTTTCCCTGCGCAGGAAAGGCGGTGGAGGTGGCGGGCAAAAGCGTTTCTCAAGAGGAAACGCAACCGACAAAAGGTTCCGACACGAAATCCTCGAAATAAAAAAAAAAAAACTACAGTAGGCAACAACAGCGATTGCAACAACATCGGTATCATGAAGAAAAACATGGTAGCAGCAACAACCGAGCGGCAACACCAAGACACATAGTTTTTGTTTTTTTGTGTCCTTCAAAAACCTGATCACTGCTTTCTTCATCCTTTCAAATTTCCAAATTTCCATTTTTTTAGTCTTCAAAAGACTATTTCAAGACCTTCTTGCCCCCCTTTTACCAGCAGCCCTTGGAAATTAAAAAAATATATAGAGTAGACAGGGCTTTAGGCTCATTCTTATCGGAGAGTTTTTTTTCCAGAATTTCCGAAGTCTGGAAGTAATTGGAGATATGCATCAAGATACGGAGGCGTTCCGTCACTATTCATGAAGTTCTCCAGAAACAAAGAAAACATGTTTTTGCTCAAGTTCACATGCTTGGAAAAAAAAAATAGGGAAAATCCGGAAAATTGAAAAATTGCGCCGAAAAAAACATGGAAATTATGGGAAAAAAAGCTCTCCGATAAGAATGACCCTTGGTGTTCAGTGCTGGAGCACGTAGTCAGGTGATGAACGCAACAACGCCACCACCACCACCACCACCACCACCACCAACAGCAACAATAAAAAGCATGCAACAACAACCCCATCCCCACCGCCCCAGGCGCCATCCAAAAAAATACCAGAGAACAACCGGCGAGCACAGATCAGATCAGATCAGGTCAGATCAGATCAGATCACATTCTCATTTAGGTCTTACGAGGCAAGACAAACATCTCTCACATACATACAACGTGCCCTCCGCGATCTATACAGCAGAAAGTCCATAGCCCGAGCGAGGTCTATAAAAAAAAAAGCGGGCCTTTGCTCCACCTCTCCTTTCGCTCCAGGTGGGATCTGTACCTGTATGATGGCATTTTCGCGCCACCTCTCATAACTGTGTACAGAAAGACATCTATTGTGATCTACGGCAGATCAAAATCTGTCTCTCGAGCGCAAGAGTTTCGCCACCGCGAGTTAGATCCGGTCCGCCCGCCCTCCGTGCCTCGCACACGTACGATCTACATGATCTATCAGCTCAAGGTGCGCAAAAATCTCACCGTCGGGGTAAGTGGAAGTTCCGCCGGCCTCTTTTCCTCACGCCGCGCTCCGCAGCTCTCCGCTGCTCTCCCCCCTCCGCTCCATCTCGTCGTCCACCCGCCAGTTACGAGAGCTGGCGATGTACGGCTCGACAAGCGTGTGATCCGTCGCAGAGCGCAGCCGCTGCGCTTTACGGGTGGCCTCGAAGGGGGGCAAAACCTGCGGGATGCAGAACAAGCCGTTAGAAAGTATGGGGAGTTGCAGTGTGGAAAGGGCGTAAAGAGGGCGGGCAGGCGGGGGGGCGGGGGGGGGGGTTAACGCAACGGAATAAAATACGCGGAAGACAAAACCGGCGGGATACAACAGTCTCATAATAAAATATAAAACGTTATGAGTTGCAGTCTGAAAATGGAGGACGAGGGGTCAACTTGTGAGCTGGATCGGTGTGGAATCTTAGAAAGGCCCGACCTGCGGGATACAACAAGTCGCCGTCAACATGAAGGAGTTGCGGGACGCAAACGGCTGGAGGGGGGGGGGGGGGGGGGGGGGGGGGGGGGGGGGGGGGGGGGGGGGGGGGGGGGGGGGGGGGGGGTACTCATTTGTTGCTTGCCATAGTCATTTGACCGTCGATCACGCACCCCTTTCCGGACGGAGCACCGTTCCTACTCCTAACAGAGACGCCTCCAACAGTTGGGCGCTCATTACGCTGTTCCGTACGCATATATATATATTGCATAGAAACTTTTTTCCCTTGTCTTCTCCCCCTCTTCCTGTTTCGGGACGGGGGGGGCAGGGGTGAACGAAAAAAGCGGCTTGATCGGCGGTACCAACGCAAGGAAGGCAAAAGCGAGCCTTCGAGGCTGCCTTTTTTTTTGTTTTCTTTTCCTTTTGTTTTTTGTTTCGTTTCTCAGTTTCACGGAATGTGTATGTCGTGCCTGTCATATCCAGTATGATGACACGGCATTGCATCGCCCACTGCTGTGCTTACTGCATACGTGGCAACGTGGCATCTCTCTGTGGCGTAGCTTTGTGACCACAGAACTTGTATCTCTTCTAGGGTTGAAGAATCGGGCACGGACCCTGATTGTGGTGGATGTCGACGGGTAGAAAGAACGGTTCAATGCGAAGAACACGCACTCTGGGGATTGGTATGATAGGTATGGGGCATCTCCGCCGCAGCGGGAGATTGGCCACGATTGACCTCAAGCTACTCGTAGAATTAACAGCGACGTGATGTAGGTGGTCGAAGTCGACACAGACAAGCCTATGGCGTGTAGCCCCTGCTGCTTGCGGTGCTCTACATCGATCTCGCACGATGTGCACTATTCCACTCCATGCTGCATTCTAGATATTCACCCACATTCAAGAATCGGTCGAAATCCTAGCTACGCTGTTTGAGAAGGACAAAAATAGTAAGTCTTGAGGGTGGGCGCCTCCGGGAAACGACCAACTGTTATTACGAGGGGCCATAGTAAATAGGACCAAATATTGTCATTAATAGTAAAAACGGCGAAATATATAGGTTTTTGTGTGTACCACAGGTCCTATTTAATTCTGTCCCCGGGTAATAGTAGTCCGAACCGTAGCTATTACGGGGGACCACAGTAAATAGGACCTACGGTACACACACAAAAAACCTAAATATTTCCCTGTTTTTACTAACAATATTTGGTCCTACTCACCGTGGCCCCTCGTAATAGTTCGCGACTCGAGCAGAAAACAGTTTGGTAATTGGTTGGAATCCGGAGATATCTACCAAAAAGAGCGGTAACTTTGTAGTTGTTCACGTCAGCGCCCACAAAATTTGCGGGCGGCCCGTGTCGCAGCCCTCACACCTAGCATTCGTAATTCGGGGACCATCTCGCACGAAACAGCCGCCGAATCAAGCAGATATTATATCGATGCTGAAAATCGTAGTCGATTCGAGGCGTTTTACGATGATACGAGGTCATCAAATTTTGGGGCGGAAAAAAATAGAGGTTTCTGGGCCACCACAGCGTGTGTCCTCATCGGACGCCTCGCGTTTCATAACCTACAGCAGATAAGAGCGCGTACGTAACGTGTGCTCTTCGCTTGTTGGGCACAATGCGTACGTACAAGTACGAGATGCTTGCATCATCTATATATATATCGTGTTCACATTTTTGTTTCCCCGTTGACTTCGGCATTATACCTCAAGGGGCGCATACGTAGGAGCCTCCGAAAAATTACTACTGAACCTCTATCGTAGAACGCCTCATTTTCCCCTCTGTAAACTCCCAAGGGCGTTGAGTCCTACCGACCGACTCGCAGCTGTGCCAATTTTTGTCCAGGCGTAGATTTGTTCAAGTCATCAGCTCAGAGGTGTCAGGTCTACCCCATCAGATATCCCTAGCACGCATTAAAAACTCCAAGGAACGAGCTCGCAACGGCGAATATATATATATATATATAAATATATATTTTTCAAAGCCTTGAAGGTCTTCAGCGTCCACGCCTATGCGGGAGGGGAGGGTCGTGTATGGAGGCGTTTCTATTGAGGGAAGCCGTTACCAAATCTTCAAGGACCACCTTTTCTTCTCCGAGTACCTCGTTAGGATTTGTGAACCGTTCGGGATACTAGCTAGACCGGTGTAAGCCGCATCCCCGCCACGTGCCTGAAACCAATTGCAAGCACTAGAATGTGAATGCCTCTCACCTCTTCGGGAGGCTCTCCAGTGTCCATGAGGGAGGGGAGGGTTAGAGTCATCCCCTCTCGAACGGCGTCCTCGGGTTCACGGTGACGACGCCGAGCCAACGGTGCTGTAGGTTCGAAATATCGCGCATCATGAGGGGGGGGGGGGGGGGGGGGGGGGGGGGGGGGGGGGGGGGGGGGGGGGGGTGGGGGGGGGGGGGGCGGAACGTTTTATCCCGAACAATTGCGAGTTAGTATCAGCTCGGTAAATTTCATCTGAAACAATCGCGGCTTACCATCAGCTTGGTAACGACATCGACTACTTCCATGTGCGGGCTCAACACACCTCTGCTTCGGCGACGACTGCTCTTCATTTCTTGCTCCCGCTGCTGCTGCTGCTGATGATGATGATGATGCTGCTGCGAAGACACAAGCATGCTGATGGGACTCCTCCCGCCCGCCTCATAGTAGTCGCTAGCCGTGGCACTCATCGCCTGTACCCCGACCGCAGACGGAGCTGGCGAGTCAAACTGACTGCCGGAAAAACGAATCAAACAGGGCGGGGAGCGAAAGCTTCTTCGAGAGGGCGCCCACCGGCTCCCACCCGCTCCCGGACTGAATGGATACGACGGGAGAAATCGTCAGGCTCTCCCAGCCGATGCTGGTGGTCCCGGATCGCACGTCGGCGGCTTGCCACATGGAGTTTGCTCCCGTCGAGGTGGTGCGGCTTGTGGGGGCGCTGCGGGAGGACTGGGTGGGTTCCGAGCTGCGGACTAGGCGCTCCTGGAGCGAGAAAAACGGAGAGGGGAGGGGGAACAAGACGAGAGGGAGGGGGGGGGGGGGGGGGGGGTTTTAGAGGGGAGATCAGGAGTCTATTTACTCTGAAAGCTCCTCTAGATCGTGCCGTGTAGATTGAACATCTGTTCGGCACGCGCACGCCGTTTTTTTCTCGAAACCCCCACCCCTTGCCCCTTCAACCCTCTCCCCCAGCTTCCGCAGTTTTTCACGCAAGCGTTTCGGCAGATATCAATGCACATGCGGCGACCAATTCAGTGCTTTTTTTTTTTTTTTTACGATCTTCACTAATTTTTTCGTTTGCCATCCGACGACGTGCAGCATGAGGTTCACCGTTGAAAGTCCCTCACACAAGCATCCCGTTAAAGAATAAACCCGTTCTCTGACCGTTGTAGTACAGCAGCAGTCCCGTTTTGGGGGGACGAACCACTCAGATTCCGTGAATTTTTTCTCCTGAGCGGGACTGAGGTCCGAAAAGGGTTCTCACCCCCTCTACTGCGAGGACCGCACTTCCGCCGTGGGGACAATAGGTGGCATATATACTTGAAATTAGAGTTAGATGCATCTTTCTGGACAGGCAGTGCAGCACGAAGAGCCCTTGACGGAAAATCAAAACAGAAAGGAAGCCTACGCACTAGCTCTTCCTTTCGTCATGGCGAAGAGAGAGGCTTGTACCGCGGACGATAGCAGGCGCTATGCCCCCCCCCGACCTCCCCCTCCAGCGCAGTCCACAAGCACCTGGACCCAGGTACACCCCCCACTATACAAAGAAGCCGTCCGCAAGAACACGTGTTTATCGCGCAAGTTCGGGGGAAAAAAAAAAAAAAAAAAAACATGCTTCCATCCATCCCTACTGGACCTGCTGCTGGCACACTATTTTGGATTCGTAGAGATTATATTTACACGAAAACCTAAGCCTTGCATTAACCTACGGTGTGTAGTATTACGGGGGTCCACAGTTAGTAGGACCCATGGCATACATAAAAACCTATATATTTACCTATTTTTACAAACAATATTTGGTCCTTTTTACTATGGTCCCCGGTAATACCTACACTATTACGGGGGTCCATAGTTAATAGGACCTATGGTGTACATAAAAACCTATATATTTACCTATTTTTACAAACAATATTTGGTCTTACTTGCTATGGTCCCCCGCAATAGCCACACGAAAAAAACACGAAAAACCGAGAAGTACAAGAACGAAAAAAAAGAGAAAAAAACATTGCCACCATGCCCGTGAATATAGTTGACGCTTCAAGGCTCCCGTCACTATCAAACAGGTATAACGTTTATGGCCAGACAACTTTGGTATCGAAAAACGAAAGGCAAGCAGGAATACATACAAAAAGAAAAAAGACACCTATATTGAAAACGAAACAAGAAAATACCGGCAACAGAAAAGAGCAACACGGAGGAAAACGAAAAAAAAAGAAAAACAAAAACATACCCGCAGGAAGTTTTGTACACCAGTGACGAAAGAAAATCGTGATTCTTCTCACAGGATGGGAGATGGGTCCCTCCTCTTCATCCACTTCGGCGGCTTCCTCCACCCCGCTGCCTCTCCTGAAATCACCCTCTGTGACCGCCGGGTCTACGGAGTCGACCGTGCTCCTAGGCTTCCAGGCGGGGGCGAGCATGGCGCTGAACTGTTTCAGCGCGACGGTCTGGCCCTCGAAAGCGATTCTGATCTTGACTTGCCTCCCGATCAGGGTAACGGTTTCCTGAGGGATATTTTCCCTTACCTGTCATTATGGTGGTCATAGGTTGTTTTTGGTGTTGGGGAGGGGGGGGGGGGGGGGGGGACGGAGGGGGGTTTATGTCGGTGTTGCTGGTAGTGATGCGTTGTGCGTGTGTTCTTCAAATTAAATTGTTCTTTCTACCCGTCGACATCCAGCACAACCAGCGCCCGTGCCTAACCTCCAATCCTATTACGGGCGACAATCGTTAATAGGACCTGCGGTGCAAACAGAAACCTACATACTTGCCTACTTTTACCGACAATATTTTTTGTCCTGTTTGCTGTGGTCCTCCGTAATATAGAGATAGAAACAAGCTCCGTGGTGACAAAACTGCGACACACGAGATGCTGCGCTGCTGTTACGCAGTAACCAGAGTAGACCATGCAATGCCGTGTCATCGTACCGAACACGACAAGACACGACTTACATACGCATTCTATGAAAGATAGGAGAAACAAAATGAACAAAACTGAAAAAAAATGGATGCTTTGTGTTTTTTTTGTTCATGCAATGGTAGTAGAGGCGCAGGCAGCAGTTGCACCTAATTTTTTTCGGAGGATCCTAATTTGACACCAAAAACCCTTTCGGGACAAACTGCAGTACCATTTTGGGGACCAACTACCCAAATCCTAACTACTAATAGTTCGTCCCCTAAAACGGGAGCGCAGCCCCGAAAATTGACTGCGAGAAAACCTCAAGGTGCGACCCGACAGACGATCTCGAGATGCATTTTCACGGTAGGGATCGTCTACGGTAAGATCTACAGCAGTACCGAACCTTTCTGGGGAAAAAAAGTACCTATACCATTCGTAGGACGACTCAAAAACGGACTTTGGAGAAAGAGGGTAACCTTCAACCGGCCGAAAAGAACGCGAATGCGTAGGTCAACACACGAGACGTTGAGAAAACAACGAACGGCACGCGAACAATATCGGGGTAAGAACCCCCGGTCAGTCAGGAAGGTTCTTCTTCAAATGTGCTACTATTTATTACGGTGGTCGACAGTTAATAGGACCTACGGTACACACAGAACCCTATATATTCCCCTATCTTTACCAACAATATTTGGTCCTGTTAACTATGGTCCCCCGTAATAGTAATACGTACCGCTATCGAAACACGCATACCAAAAAGCCTGCTATTACGGGGGACCATAGTAAAGAGGACCAAATATTGTTAGTAAAAATACCTAAATATATGGGTTTTTATGTATGCCATAGGTCCTGTTATCTATAGACCCCCCCCAACAATAAGAAGTTCATCACGACACATACTATACTATAAACAAAAACTTGTGGTGTGCCAACAACATCGGCTTGAGGGGTCTGGTGAGTCGGATTGTTTCGGGCCAAAAAGTGCAACGTATCTCTTTCGTGGTACCCGTCGGTAGTGCTTGTGCTCGTGTTCGCGTAGGCGGTCGTGGTTGAGGTTGCGTTGTCCGTGGTGATGACGTGTCGTGTCGACGTCGTGTATTTATAGCTTGCGTTCACGAGAGCGTTCATGTGTTGTGCTTTGGGTGAGACGGAATCTTGTGCGTGCGGGGGATACTTGCTGGTTTCGTTCAAGTTTGTACACCTGGAACGTGGTTCAACGATCGTATGTGATTTTGACGTTTCGTCGATCGTATTGGTTTGGTTGGTACCTTGATGGGATTGGTTTTACTATGCTTCTACAGGATTGGTGGTTCGGTAGGATTCACCCCTCAGGCGGATGGTCGATTCTCACTACATGACCCAGAGCAGTTTAGTCAAGGTCGAACTGTTCCCGATCTTGAATGATCTAGAGCACGTCGTCGGCGGGTGGAAGGAAGAGAGAGCCAGCCGTATATTAGGCATGGTGTGCTTGTAGCATGCAGTTCCTGGGCTGAGTCCGTGCTGTTCACAGATCCTGCACCACGTCTCAAAACGGCAGATGAGGAACTACCAGATGATCTATCTGATCTGTAGATGATGTATGTGATCTGTAGATGGCCTATCTGATCTGTAGATGATCTATCTGATCTGTAGATGATATATATATATCTGATCTGTAGATGATATATACATCTGATCTGCAGATGATCTATCTGATCTGTAGGTGATCTATCTGATCTGTATATGATACACCTGATCTACAGATGATCTATCTGATCTGTATATGATCTTTCTGAGCTGTCCGAGGTGCGATAGGATGGGTGCTTCGATTTGGTTGGTGCCTTGGTGCGTCCCTGGCACCTCTTTTGCGAAATAAAGAAATCACAACGGTGCGCTCGACAAAAAGAGAAAACGACCTACACTCCTTCCCAGTACCAAAGCCAAAACCTCAACAGTGCGTTGAGAAATCTGAACAAAATTACGAAAATATAGTTTTTTTTTCATACTTGTATTTTACTTGGTTTAAGTAACCTCCCCCCCGTGTCTGGGTCTCGAAAGTGAGTAGTGAGGTGTCGGGATTGTTATGTTTTTCGTAGACCCCTTCATTTATTTCCAGTATGTACGTATTCAATTCAAAACGTAACTATATGTACGTCTTTTTACAACATCTGACTGGAACATCTGGATTCATTAATACTAAATCCTGAAGTCAGTTACGAGGGAACATTGTGATCAGTCACCACGATGGACTCTAAAATCATACGCCACCATATGTTTACAAAACCATGTTGTTTTCTTGTTAGTACGTGTGTTGTCCCAAAATAGTTGCAATATTTCGCCAAATAGCTCGTAACTAGCACTCAAGTCCAGCTACCTCAAAACCCCAGACTGAAGCACTTACAGCAGCGATACCCACAAAGTCGCACAAACTCAGCGTTTTGATAGGAACACTCGAAGAACCTCGGGGGTCATTAATCCCACCGCGCCTACGTTGTGACTTGCTCTGCCTTTACCTGGAGGGTAGCACAGTTGTTGAGCTTGATGCTGTAGTGCGGTCGTAGGACTTTTCAGATTCTCGGCACGCAAGGTGGTTGTCGAAGAACAAGAAAAGCTGGATGGCGACGTCGGTTGATCAAACGGCTTTTTTTGTACGGTGAAGTTCGTGTATGGAAGGGTGAAAATTTGGTTGGTGTGGTCGGTTGTTACCGTATCTTTTACTCTCCAGCTCTCCGAACAAAGCCGTGATGACAGGTGTCTCCACTTATCTCTTCCCCCCGGTACTTGCCTTCATTTCGATCGCTGCAGAGGGTTCACCATTCCCACTGCTCATCGATTTTGATTCAATTTTGCTAACTCACGCTACGCTCTCGCGCTTTCCGCGATGACGAAAAAATAAAGGCCCAATAACTACTTTTTTCGTTTCGTTTTTTTTTTTGTGCGAACCCACCGGGATTCGAACCCCAACCATCGGCACGGTCGTTGCATTCGAGGTTAACCATTAGACCACCGAGCCGATCACGATGACAATGGTTGGTTTCGTTGGGCGATGGAGTTGGTTGGTGACGTTGGTTGGTGGAGTAGGTTCTGAACGATGGAGTCGGTTGCTGAAGTCGGACGATGAAGATGGTTGGGGAAGCTCGACGATATAGTTTGGTTGATGGAGTTGGTTGACGCAGTTGGCTGGTTGCATGCAGATGAGCGACGATCAAGTCGGTTCGTGAAGTCGGCGAGTGGAGCCGGACGATGGAGTTGGCTGGTGTAGAGAGCTTCCGGCGGAGAGCATTTCAGCAAAGCGCTGCAGCAGAGCTGCGGACCACGGGGCCATCTCCGGACTTTGCTCAAAGCGGCAACAATATTTTTCGGCTCCGACAGCGATGTTGCGGTCGGTGTAGTTGTTCTAATGGCTATGTGGTTGCTGCTGATGCTGATGTGGTTGTTGTAGGTGTCGGATTTTCGATTGGTGGTGACCCTTTAGCCCGAGCGGCCAACACCCCAGAACCGGGGAAGACACAAGAGGGTGTCGAGCCTGAACAACGGAGGAAAACGCTAACACAACGGCCATTTAGATCAAGGAGACGTTTTCGGACTCATGGCTCATCACAATACGTTTTCATGCTGCTTGAATACGTCGCAAACACAGCAAGCACATGTGTGTGACTGGTCTGACCAACGTATCGATCGACCTCACGATACTATCAGGGTTCCTTTTAGACCAATCAGCGGTCGATCTTCGACCAATCAGCGCTCGATTTTCCATCAATATGCCGATCGATTGTCACCAATCAGCCGATCGATTTTTTACCAATCAGCTACCGCTTGACCTAAACAAGCGAGTGGCCACTAAGCGATCGCGGTATCTGACTAACGATGATCTGACTGGACGAGCGACTGACCAATCAATCACCGCGAGGAGGTCGCACCTATCGCACGACCTTGCTAGAGAGCGCGCACGACCTCTCACCGACGCATGCATTCGTTCACCTCGATAAGGTCGGCGAGGACGAACTCGTACTCCGCTTGCCCGTCGTTGGGCTGAACCATCATCACCGCACCGTCGGGCGAGAGCCTCAGGTGTCGCAAGTGGGTCGTGACAAGCCTGTTCAGGTGCATAGAAACCCAACGAAACACCAAATGAGAAAGGTGGGGAGAGGGGGGGGGGGGGGGTGGGGGGGGATACGCCAAATTCGGAGCCAAACTGCGAGGGGGGGGGGGGGAAGGGCGTGGGGGGTATATCGGGAGGGGCACTTGCATGGAGGAGGGTTTGTTGCTTTTCCGCGTTTACCACCGTAGAGGTCATTACCCTCACCCATCAATAGTTTTCCATCGCGATTGCCAGCGGCCTCAACATATAACCTCCAACAGGTCGATCTTTGACACCGTGCACCAGCACCCACCACACGAACGAGCACCATCGTCAGCCATCGTCACTATCGTCCCCACCGTCATCACCACCTCCAAACCACCAACACAACCATCGCAACCGACTCAATTCATGTCGGCAGCGCCTGGGCGTCCGACCCTATACTCTGTCAGGAAAATCAAACCTCCTCATGGCAGCCTACACGAAGCTGTTCTTAGTCTGAGCGAACCGGCAACGCCAGCAGCCGCACCAGTAACAAAAAAGAAAGCCGCATCTGAAACACGGGGTTGGGGTCGGGCCGATAGCTGTTTCAGTTCGTGTTTTCAAACCCCCCCGAAAACACCATCTGACGAGCGAATCTCTTTTGCGCCGCATTATCTTTTGTTCCAGGCAGGACCATCCAGTCGGATTTAGTGCTGGCATGCTGTAGGGGTTATAACCCTCTTTCCTCCAGCAATATTTTCCCTCACTGAGTCCAAGTAGTTTGTCCTCCAAAACATGGTTGCCGTTGTGATGAATTCCGCGTATTGGTTTTCGGAGACACAAACAGAAAGGCATAAAGTCACACCTTTGCAGATTAGATTGGTTGAAACGCCGATCGGAAGTCAGTAAAGTCGATCACGAAGTGGAACTGCCTTTATTCGTAATTTTTGTCGAAGCGGTCAGGTCAGATTGGTAGCATCTTCCGTGTTCAAGTAGTAAGATTCTCGTTACGGGAGAACATCGTAATCAGAACCGAACGTGCTCAGCAAACATAATGGGAATATATCCATGTTTGGTGTGCATGATGGGTCCTAATCACTATTGATATGGTCCCCTGCAATGGTTGGGAGCACGTACACCAGTAGACGGTAGTTGCAAGACGACACATGGAAAAATAACTATAATAGTAGCAACGGGTGCCCTCCACAAAGATAAAGCGACCTCCACCCCATCCCCAGCGTCAAAACGGTAAAAAAATCCAGTGCGTCGAGATTTATTGCTGGACGAACTTACGAACAGCGAGTTTTTTTTTTCAGACCTGTAGTTTGCTTGATTTTAGCATACCCCCCCCCCCCGTGCATGGGTCTCGAAAATGGGTAGTATAGTGGGGAGTCGGGATTTGTTTTTGTGGGCCCCCTGATAGTAGCGGTTTTCTATGCCGAGCTCGGGCCAGGCAGAGGTGTATCAGTGTTTTTTTCTGGGGCTTCTCACTCACGAAGGTCTTACGCCCCACCCAAACGCTGATTTCGAGAAAAAAAGGAAGTGCACCACGATGACCAGTCCCGTGGCCTATATTTACACAGAGCATTCACGTTGCCAAGCAAGAATGTATTCATTCCGACGATTTGGGGTTAAGGGTCTCCGTCCTATACAAACTACCTGTAGTTTAGTTAAACATTGCTACTCCCATCGTACCGCTACAGTAGTCTACCCTGCGCATGTGCGGTGTGGGTCGGATTAGGGCGACTGGGGCTGGGAGTATGATGTTCAGATTTTTCGGACTGGCTGGCGACGTTCCTGACCCGGAGACTACCGGCACGCCTCTTCCTTGGAATTGCCAGCAGGTTTATTTATCCACTGTGTATATGCTCGCGACACTCCCGGGAAAAATAGGGCGCATACAGAAGAGGATAGCAGAGAAATCGATGTCCTACGAGGGTGACCTCATTATATCACCCGAAACCTGACTTCGAAGAAGTTTCTTCGCGCAATCTCATCAACATCTTCTACACGCTGGGTCTGAAAACAAAAACACCACTAAAAATACCAGACTATTACGGGGGCCCATAGTAAATAGGACCAAAAGTTTTTCAGTAAATGTAGGGAAATATATGGGTTTTTGTGTGTACCGTAGGTCCTATTTACTATGCCCCCCCGTAGCACTATTCAGCACCGGTATACGAATACAGAAGTTGTTCTCATTCGAGGAGCTCAACCGGTCAAAGTAGCCATGAAACGGTATACCCCTACCCGTGCGACGAGTCGAATCGTCCGATATCCACCTTCTGTTATGAACCACCGACGCGGTGGACGGTGGGGGTATGTATCACTTGTATCGCACGAAACGTCTGACTCACGCGGGGCCTTTTCAAAAGCGAAACCACCGGGTTAGCAATTGCATATCAGTTCGCGTTTTCCGGCGTCGCTTCAGGCCATGCGACCGGTTCTTCGTAGGGCCCCGTGTACAATGTTTCTTAAATCCTTTTACAATTGCAGTCCCGTTTCGGGGACAAACTACTTGGAATTTGACACCATCGTCCACCCAACGGGACTGCACTACTATTACGGGGGTCCATAGTTATTAGGACCTATGGTATACATAAAAACCTATATATTTACCTATTTTTACTAACAAAATTTGGTCCCGTTAACTATGGACCCCCGTGACAGTACTATAGGGGTTAACGTCGGCATGTGGTAACACCGGAAAAGCTACCATGGCATTGGTCAAAAGAAACGTAGTTGGACGGCTTTTTTTTTTGGAAAATATAGTAAGAGCGGGGGAAGGAGGGGTGGGGGGGGGGGGGCGTACTCGACAGGAGAGATGTACTCGATCTCATGCATGGCCGTAGTCGCATGACCGTAGACCCTCGCATCCCTACAATGCCGGGACGTAGGATGTCGGGTTTTCACCGACCAGGCAGACATTGCTTGCACGAAGCGCGAAGCGCCGTGAGGTGTCCGGCGAGTCGCATGAAGGGTGAGCTGCATCCTACTAAGAACCGCTTGTGAGGCGGACTTGCATATGGATGACAGCTTCAATGAGTTAGTTTAATTTCCGGTGTGTGTGGGGCGGGGAGGGAGGGTGTACTCATTATCATGCATGGCCGTAGTCGTATGACCATAATGCCGGGACGGAGCACGTCGGGTTTTCACCGACGAGGCAGACATTGCTTACACCAAGCGCGAAGCGCCGTGAGGTGTTGGGCGAGTCGCATGAAGGGTGAGCTGCATCCTACTAAGAACCGCTTTAGAGGCGGATTTTCTTGCATATGGATGACAGCATCAATGGACTGATTTAATTACTGGTGTGGTCGCTTCCAGGGGCGGCGGAGGGGGGTGCACTCGATATCATGAATGGCGGTAGTCGAATGACCATAGCCCCTCGCATCCCTACAATGCCGGAACGCAGCACGTCAGGCTTTCACCGACCAGGGCAGACATTGCTTACATCGAGCGCGAAGCGCCCGTCACATGTTCGGAGAGTAGCATGAAGGGCAGGCTGCATCCTACTGAGAATTGCTTGTGAGGCGGTCTTGCGTATGGATGACAGGTCCAATGAGTTGATTTGTTATCCGGTGAGGCCACTTTCAGAGATAGCAATAGGGGTAGAGTATGCAACTGGCTCGTGGATGCCTTACCATGAACACCACGTGACGGGATAATTTCCCATGTGCGGAGTGAAGGTTCTCCACCCCGCACAAACGGTTCATAACTCGATCGCCAGCTGTGACCGACCGCCAGATAAACAATGAGGCGGACTTGCACATGGATGACAACGTCAACGAGTTGACTTTTAGAGCGCCCACTCAACTATGAAGAGTACGAGCGTCTATTCAACTATGAAGAGTACATGCTCTACCCAACGCAAAAAATGTACGAGTTAACATAGGCGCCGGGGCCTGCGTAGAGGACTGTCATTACTTGTGATTCGGGGTGCATGCCTCTGAAGTCGAAACCCACATTTCGGGGGAACAAACTACCAATCACTACGTACGTGGTGAGGAGTACATATCACGGGGGACGATAGTAAATAGGACCAAATACTGTTAGTGAAAATAGTTAAATATATAGGTTTTTGTGTGTACCGTAGGTCCTGTTTACCATGCCCCCCGTAATTAGTATGAATTCCTTTTGGTAATTACTGCACCCACTCCTGAGATAAAAAATGTACTTCACACCTCGGACAAAAATCATTGATTCTCACAGCAGTTGACGATCTAGATTTTTGAGCGCAGATAGATCAAATAGATAGTCGATTCCTTACCTATTTGATCCACACAGTTAAAGTTAAAGAAGTCCATGTTGACGGGTGGGAGCGGTACGATCTGCGCGGTCAGTGACAGCACAAAATTTCCTGTGTTGGATCATTTTTACCGGTAAATGAAGGCACGTACCCTTACACAACAGATGGCAACGGCAGGTCAGCTTTTAGGATGTACACAACTGACTATCTACTACTGTAGTAAAGACCGCGATCTGTCCAACGTGTTATTACTTCCACCGCCATGTCCGTCTAAACACCAATACTCAATATTCACGGTTCTTATATTTGAGAACCCTGTCTCGAAATATAAGGGCCGTTTACACACTAATATTCAATATTAACGGTTGTTATATTTAGGGACTCTGTCCAGCAATATATAAAAAGCGTTTATACGCTAATATTCAATATTAACGGTTGTTATATTTAGGGACTCTATCCAGCAATAAACAGACCGTTTGCACACTAATGTAATATTAATCGTGAACGGTTCTTATGTTTAGGGACTATGTCCAGCAATATATTGACCGTTTAGATATTCACATTCAATATTAACGAATCTTATTTGGTAGAAACAGTTTTGCAGCTGAGCAACGGTTCTCAAGGGGTTGGATTGGCTAAATACTCCAAAGTACAGCGATGGCTGAACATTTTACTACGGTTGTCACGATACACGCTCTCTGCTGCACCCGGGTCGAGCAGCCGCTCTCGTTTGTCACCCCTCCCCCCGACGACCGCAGAGCGAGCTGCTGCAAAATGTTATCATCTATTGTTGTGCTTGCCATCCGACAATGTGCAGCATGAGCTTGAATGTTCACCTCTTAAAATATTCCTGAAAGAAGAAGAAATCCCCGGAAACAAAGGAAACCTATGCGCAAGGTCTATCTAAGACCAACTAAGGATCGTTTAGGGCGTGTTGATATAAATACCAAGCGGTGCATATATTCCGCCGAGAGTAGTCCATCAAGAAAAATGTAAAAAAAAAAAACGGTCGAATGAGATCGAAGATTCCGCCGAAAGTCATGTTTTGCCACCACTCTGACCCGATACATATCGTATACCATCATCAAGATAAAACACCTCCTGGGACGAAATTTCAGACCCGGTTCCCTCCAGAAAATGGGAGGCACACTGAACGAAAATGGTGGATTTGGAATGATTTTCGTCGAGAAGGTTGCATCAATCGATGCACCGCTCGGCGTACTCAATACGTTCTCCTCCATGCCGAGAAGCCCAGCTTTTGAAAAATCGTCGAGGGGGTGTGTTGTGTGTTGTCTGCCGAGCCCGCCGGCGACGAGACCGCTCGGGAGGGGCCGCGGAACGAATACGCGACGCCGGGCGAAAAAAAAAAAACGAAAAATAAACTACTTTGTAATACACGGTCGGCACAGTCAGTCGGCATATAATTTTCCAATACAAAGGGTCCCTACATTTCCGCGAATTGTGTAGCGTAGCATGAGCTTCAACGTCGATCACCCATAATAAACCTCAGGCAGAACGAACAACAGGGTGAGAGGAAGCATGCTGTTGTGTTCTTCACGTCGAACCGTTCTTTCTACCCGCATGCTGACATTTTGTGTGATTATATGATATTTATCTAAACTCATCATCATCATGCTGTGAAGATAACGAGGATGTGTAACATGTGTGATCCCTTGTTGTTTGAAAAAAAAAGAAGGATAATAAGATATGCTGAATATGTTTTATTGCATAATAATAAGATAACCCCGCGCTTTACTCTCATTTTTCTTAGGGTTATTGCTACACGCCGATGGCTTTCCGTTCATCGTCAATGACCAACACTGACTCTTCATACTCGTACGTTGCTGCTGCTATAAATACCAAGAAACTATTCGAACTACCCGAGGTTTTACTCGCAGCAATGGTGTGGTGGTGAGATGGCGGGGACGCTATACGCTGCCTCCCTTTTCCGCCTCCACAGCAACAACCGCGGAGCAGGGAGCCACCATCCAACGTTTTTCAGTGCAGCGACCGCTCGCCCCCCCTCCCGTCCACTACCTCCCCTGCTGCCCATCGTAACATATCCCATCCATGTTCATATCTACTACTAACGGTCCAAGGGGCGGGGATCAGCGCGTTAACATCCCCCCCCCCCCTATCAGTAGTGTTGGATATCATATCGAAATCCCCGACTTTATCGGATCATATCGATTTTGGCCCACTATCCCCCGCCATCCCCGCAGTCATAATTCTTTGATCAATATCGTTTAGAACTCGATTATCGTAGATAATAAACATCGGAAGCTTCGATAGATCAGAATATCGGAAGCTTTCATATATCGAAATACCGGAAGGTTTGATAGATCGAAATTTCGAACTTCCATATATATAACATCGAACGCATTTTGCCCTCTGTCCCCTGGCATCCCCATTTGTTTATATCATGGCTGATACAAAAATGTGTTGTTCGGCGTAGCGAATATCGAACTTCTATCAAATTGTTTTTGGTTTATTTTTTTCCGGTATCGTATCGAGGTCGACCACCAATCGATATCCATCGACAGTCATGCCAACATATCACGGCTCCAACACAAAGCGAAAACCACGAAAATCCATACCTCTGGTACACTGCTGTCGCTTTCGACAGCCAATGGTCTCCTACCCGCCCCCTCTCCCCCGGCAAACTATGGTTAACAATCGCCGTTCCTGCGATGATATCAATATAGAATTACAGTAGACCAAAAACATGCATCAGTACCAGATATCATAAACGCATCCACATCATACTCTAGATGAGTTCAAGAGGAAACTTACATTACAAAGCACTAAACAAAGCGTATACAAATCGTATACAGAGAGAAAGCTCTTCGTAAACGTCAGGCATGAGTAGGAATCGATCGTTTCCGCGAAGGGAACAACAACAGCAGCAGCAGCTACTGCAGCAGCAGCAGCAGCAGCAGGAGCAGGAGCAGCCTCCGCACCGCTCTGCAATTGAAGCCTCCACTCAACAAGAACAACGCCCGCATCCACTCAACAGTTTCTTCTCTGCTACCGGTATCATGTTGCCATGCTACGAAATATCCATATCATTCGCAGGAAGTATCATCCTACGATATGATATCGACCTACTGCTGCAAGACATGATACGATGTGATACTGCTGTATGATATTATATGATATGAACACAACATACCACTCCGGACGGAAACGTAAGGGCCGCTGGTGAACAAATACCAGAGGATCGAGCAGTCCGTAGATCTTCGTCTGCCCAGGAGTAATATGCCAGACTTGATGTATCTCAAAAGGCACGAGTAGCTCATTGCCGTATGCAATCCGAGAAAATCTAGCGTGTGCGCACGAAAAGGCACAACAACAACAACAACAACAACAAAAACCCTGCTCGTATAAAATGCATGATACAGCAGGTGGGGAAAAAAAAAAGCAAACACACAAACTCAGTCTGTCTGGGTACAGCAGTACCATGAACAGCCGGTTTCACAACCTACACACAACACACACACACGAAAAAAAAAAAAAAACGGTCGGGGTGTGTACCAGGGTGACAAAAGATATTTCAAGACCTATGCAGACCTATCAGCACACAAACAAAACAACGTCGGGGAGCCACAACGATAGCCCACTTCACGACCTGTTGTGAACAAAACAAGCGAAAAAAAAAGTACCAGAAACCGCACGGAATACCGGCATGCTTCAGCGTTTCGTACGACCGCAAACAAACGGCCTCTTCCGAGACTTGACACCCAAGCCATCCAATAGCCGACGGCCCAAATCCCGGGGCTACCCCTTTTCTACCAGTT
The DNA here is from genome assembly GCA_031763025.1 of Macrocystis pyrifera. Taxonomy (NCBI): domain Eukaryota; class Phaeophyceae; order Laminariales; family Laminariaceae; genus Macrocystis; species Macrocystis pyrifera. The sequence continues at coordinate 12,347,489 of JASSKH010000019.1, forward strand.
GCCGGCCAAGATCTCGCGCAAGACCCACGAGCTGCGAGTCGCATCGAGCCGTACCGTACCGTATAGTTTCGTGTCGTACAGTATGGTGGGTGGAGTAGTACGAATTGACCTGCTTATATCGTGCTGGTACATCGTGCATCGCGGCGTCTTTTCGTATCGTACTGCACCATTGTGACACTATAAATGTCGTCGCTGCAGAATGTGCTCCTGCTGTACTACAACTGTATGTATGTATGTATGTATGTATGTATGTTGTATGTATGCATGTACGTACGTACGTACGTACGACTGTGAACAAAATGCAGCCGTTACAAGGCACCAGGTACGTCGCTCGAAAACGGACATTTTCATCCGTGATGGGATCGAACGTTTCTCGACGTCTGAATGTGTTCGTTGAATGTACCTGGTCATGACCAGTTATAAAGTCACACACGTAAAAAGTTTTCGCCGGGACTGAAAAAGGAACAGAAATCGTGCTCGCACGAAAAACTACCACAACTCAGGTGTCTTCGGGCGGGTCGATTGAAGGGTCTACGCTGCCTCTCGAAAAGAAAACTACAGCAGCAGTACATGGTCACATGGTTCAGTTTTCTTGCAGCGAGATACGTACGTACTATATGATGCAATCGTGCAAATATGCCGTTGTTGTGGGTGATGTAAGGACCGTTTCGGATCCACACAAATACCCAAACGACCCTAGTATTTCCGTACGGAGTAGCATGCCCGGATATTATACCAGAGGGTGCACTGCATACACAATTACATGTCACCCCCCCCCCCCCCCCCCCCCCGTCCTCCTCCTACTCACTCCGTCTCGAAAGGGATGCGTTGTCGATGGTCATAAGACTGAGGCGAGAAACCAATAACTCCCCCCCCCCCCTCCCAAATGCGTCTCGAAAGGTATACATGGTCAATGGTCTAAAGACGAAGAAAAGCAACAAATGAGTACGCCCCCCCCCCCCCCCCCCCCCCCCCCCCCCCCCCCCCCCCCCCCCCCCATCCCCCCCCCCCCCCCTCCCCACCCCCCCTTCCCCCAAAACGCCCCCTCCCACCCCTCCTAGGCAAAGCAAAGGATGCCCTTTTACTCACGCTTTGGAGGGTGTGGGAGGAACACCCTTGCGCTCCAAACGTCCACCGTGGTCAACGTTCCAACTCCTTGCGGATCTGCTGCTGCCGCTGCTGCCACCGCCGAGCCGCCCGATGTCAATGTCCTCCCGGGCACGCTCGGGCTCCGAGTCGGGGTTGGTGAGCCGCGCGTATCTCCTGGGCAGGCTGGAGTGCTTGGATGTGCTTGTGTCTTCGGGTTGGTCGAGCTTCAGCCACTCCGTGCCCATGCTCGCAGCCCTGGTCGGGGTTGAAGAAGGGACGCCGTTACGTTCTGATTAGTTATGTCTTGTAGGCGGAGGTGCGGGTAGGCTTAATAGTAAGTCGCCAACTAAATTCACGGGAAGGAGGGAGGTGAGGGGGTGTACTCGATATCATGCATGGCCCGTAGTCTATGACCGTAGACCCTCGCATCCCTACAACGTCGGGACGGAGCACACGTCGGATTCTCACCGACCGGGCAGACATTGCTTGTACCAATCGCGAAGCACCGTGAGGCGTTCGGCGAGTCGCATATATAGGGTGAGCTGCAATCTACTAAGAGCCGCTTATGAGGCGGATATTCTTGTCATGTACGACAGACAGCTTCAACGTGTCCGTTTATCATTCGGCGTGGGCCCTTCCAGAGACAGCAATGGGGGTATTTATGTAACTACCTCGTGGATGCCTCAACGTAAACACTACGTGCTGCGGTAATTCCCCCTTTGTGCGGGGTGAAGGTTCTGCACTCCGCACGAAAAAATCCACGTATAGCTCGATCGCCGGCCGTGACAAAGACCGCCAGAAAAAAAAACAGGAAACAAAAAAGGTACCCTGGTTGTTGAGCGGCATGTTCTACAGTGTCGTTGCCAACCAACGCCAACCCTACCTATATATATATATATATATGTCACTGTCCCTAAATATAATGACCTTTGGCATTGATTTTTAGTATAGACATAGGTATTGGGATATCGGGGTAATGTGTGCCCACCAATGCCACTCGTCAGGTGTAAAGTAACCCCATACTGCATATGCGGCGAGTCAACTCGACAGCGAGGGTGTAATAGAAGAGGACTTCCGTTTCATGTCTGGAATCAGCCACGCGCTCCCTTGCCAGCTGCCTCTATACCTTTAGAGATCAATCAACAACATGGTTCCCATATTTTCGAGGCAAGAGTGGTATACCATATAGGGGGAGGGGGGGGGGGGGGGGGGGGGGGGGGGGGGGTACGCGATATTAGGCATCGCCTTAGCCACATGAGGGGGGGGGTTGTTGTGTCGCGTTGTGTTTGCACCGTGCTGTAGAGAGGGCTGTGTGAGTAGGCTGACAATGGAGTCGCCGACAAAGCAATTGGACTGTAAGTTGGCCTCGTACATAGAAACCCAGCTGTATTTCTGCATGCGGTAATCTTGAGGAGTTTAGACCCGACCTATATGTAGGAGCGTCCTGCACAAAACTTTGTGCAGGGTGCGGGTCTTATTGGTCAAGGTGGGTCTTCCGATCGCCCGGCGTTCTTTTTTGGAAACGCCAGCAAAACACGCGGCGGAGCCGCGTGACTGCCCCTGAACACCTCGAGCCCCCAAAGGGTTGGGCCTGGGGTTGGGTTGGTCTGAGCCGACGGGCAAGGTTGAAATTGATATCCAGTGTGTGCTGTTTTATGGTATCCGAGTCAATGGTAGCCTGCTATTAATAGATGAAATCAAGGTGGTACGCTACACGCTGGCACAGCAACAACAGTCTCATGTGGTACTTGGCATCATATACGCAGGTGACGTCAATTCCAGGTACCAGGTACAGGTACCTTATCTGATGCGTAGACGACAGTACCAGTACGTACTCTCAAACACTCCAACTCTGTATGCCAGGTACCTGGGGTATGCTCCTACCATGACATGCTGCTCTAGTGCACCTTCCGCGTAAAGCTTCGAGAACAGCTCCACGGCGATTACCCCCTCTCATGATAATAGTTGAGGCATGCACGTACACAACAGAAGCCCATGTGCCATTACTTGATCCATGACATGCAGTAATACTGTGACTACGACACAACGGATACATAGGCGTGGACCGTCCGTTGTGCAAAATGAAAAATTGAGAACAGAACGCCAGGACATACCTATATGTGCGCCTCGCAAGGATGCACCGCATCGGACCAGCACCAACAACAGAAATAATCGCTGGTGAATAATATCGTCGCTACTCGTAATGTAACGTATTACGGGCGTCCATAGTTGATAGGACCTATGGTGTAGATAAAAACCTACCTGGTATATGTTTGCCTATTTTTGCTACCAATACTTGGTCCTATTTACCATGGTCCCCCGTTATAGTTGGATTGTACCCGTGCCCCTCAAGAATGATGATGAGGTCATGATGTTCGCACACCGAGTAGTTTACTTCCCTGAAATGTAGCTCGTGGTTACAGCACAGGCGAAGATAAGCGTCCCGATCGAAGAAAACATGCAAAAACGTGTTTCAATACTCGTGTCTTGATCCGTCATCGACGAACGAGTCTACTACCAGGTATTTCATACCACACCAACCGCGAACCGATAGCACGCTAGAAACTAAGAAACGCTACTATACAGACTGTGGTACACCATCCAGCAACACGCAAACTTGAAAATTGCGGTCGAGCGTTAGCTGTTTACTATTACGGAGGACCACAGTAAATAGGACCAGATAGTATCAGTAAAAATAGGTAAATATATGGGTTTTTGTGTGCACAGTAGGGCCTATATACTATGGTCCCCCGTAATAACTTTACTAATTAGGTTGTTATATATTTTACCCCGTAGTTGTGCCCCCTGTAGGTGTTATGAGTGTCACTAAATACAGCAGTACATTAGTCACACATACTGCTGCAATGAGCTTCGCTGGTGCTGCCGGTGCTTCGGGTTATAACCGGTTACCGAGTTTTTTAGGAGTATTCTGGTAACCGGCTGTATAGAAAAAGCGGGGGCTTCTTCGAAAAAACGGTTTCTCGAACACGCCTGCTGGGTTTCCAAAAACCGGATAAAACCGTGTAGTTTTCAAGGTGCCCACCCCTAGCTGGGACCCGCAGAAATAATAGATTTCCACCCCTACAGTAGAACGGCATACGTCTGGTGTAGTATGGTATGGTATAGGTGGTATGGTATAGATGGTATGGAATGGGGTGGGGTGGGTATGATATGGTATGGGTATGGCATGGCATGGCATGGTATGGAATGGTGTAGTGTGTTGCGCTGTGCGCTGTGATCACATGTCGTGTTTGTTTTTGTGGCGACGTGCCCATTTTATCATACTACTGATAGTGCTCGGTGAACTATTGCTTTATCAGTGCCTGCTGCAACCGCACTCGCGTTTCATACAAGCCGGATTTCAGATAAATCATATTGCGATACACGTGCAGTGCTTTGAGGTCGTAATGCGCACCTGGTGCGTTAGCCCCTCTGCTTCAAATTGTCCCAACACGTTACTAGCACCAAGGTAGTTCCTCGGGAGCGTGGTGGTGGGCTGTTCCAATTTCCAGAGACGCTTGGCGTCCAAAATAATGTCACCTGCACTATCAAAATCCTCGAAACCTCGCTCACAAACAACCCCATCACTACGCCCCCCCCGCTTCTCGTCCCCTCTCTCACCTCCTGTACACAGGCCCGGGCCACGCCGCGCTCGCAGACCTCCCGTCCCGCGTCCTTCCGACGCTGCCAGATCCGATCGACCCCACCTGGGAAGGAGTTGCCGCCGCCGCCGCTACCTTTTCCGAAGCACTCCCGCCACCGCCACTCCCTCTCAACACCTCCTCGACTGAGTACGTAGCCCACCCGCTGGCGCCGCCGCCGCCGCCGCCCCCGCGCCCTCGCGGGGTGGCGTCCCCGAGAGGGAACAGTCGTCCTTGGGGGTGAGCTGCCCCATGAGGGATGCTGTCATGATGGCCGACAGGTCCGAGTCGGACAGGTCGGAGACGCCGTCGCTGTCGATACCTCCGACGCTCCCGCGGTTAGTGCAGGTGGTGGCTAGAGCTGTGCTCCGCACGCGTTCGCCGCGGTGGCTGTGGTTGTGCTGCTCGTGCTGGTGCTGGTGGTGTTGTTGCGGGTGGTGGTGAGGATGGCGGTGGTGGTGGTGGTGGTGGTGAGGGTGGTGATTGTTGTTGCCGTTGTCACGGTTGTAGTGGTGGTCGGATGTCGACGTCGCATCGTGGTGGAAGTCAAGGGGGGGACGCGGGAAGCGGCGCCGACATAGACGAGGAAGAAAACCCCGCTCCTCCTCCTACTCCTCCTCCTCGTCCTCCTGAAGCAGATGCGGACGTGAGGGGCGTCGTGAGAGGGGTGGCCTTGCTCGTCAGCGAGCCAGATCTGGTCGTTGCCGTGGTCCAGGCCGACGCATGCTCGACCTCCACCGCCCGCAGCCTCGTGCTGTTGGCGCCGCCCTTGATGGGGGTCACGTCGAAGCGATGAAGTTGAGGTTTAGATTGCCGTTGTTGAAAGTCGGACGTGCTGAGTCCGGCGGCTGAGTCCAGCCTCCCCCCTACCCTCCTCCTCCTCCTCCTCCTCCTCCTCCTCCTCGTCGTCTTCCTCATCGTCTCCTTCGGTAAGGTAAAGCTGCTCTTGCTGCTGTTGCTCCAGCTCCTCCTGCTCCAGAAGGCGCTGCTGGTGCTGCAGGTGCTGCTTCTGCAGCTCCAGCTGTTGCTTCTGCTTCTCCAGCTGCAACTGCTGCTGCTCCAGCTGGAGCTGCTGTTGGTGCTGCTGGCGCTGCTGGTGCTGCGGCTCCTCCAGCTGCAACTGCAGCTGCTGTGGTGACGCTGCTGCCGCCTGCGCTTGCCGGGGGGTAGTCCGATGTGCCGCAGACGTGGCCGCCTTGACCGCCCTATCCGCGGAGCTCTCCGCCTCGCGGGCTACGTGGGCCGCTTCCTCGGCATGCGCCATGGCCCTCGCCGCGCGCAGTGCCGCCGCCGCCGCTCGCTCTGCCGCGGCGGCGAAGGCGGGCGAGGGCTCCTGTTGTCCGGAATAGGCAGGCAACTCTTGCGACGATTTAGACGCTGCGCTGCCGGGAGATGGCTGGTGCTTCTGGCACATCTGGCGTCGGGTCGGGTCGGGTCGGGTCGGGTTGGGTTGGGTTGGGTTGGGTTGGGTTGGGTTGGGTTGGGTTGGGTTGGGTTGGGTTGGGTTGGGTTGGGTTGGGTTGGGTTGGGGTTGGGTTGGGTTGGGTTGGGTTGGGTTGGGTTGGGTTGCGTTGGGTTGGGTTGGGTTGCGTTGGGTTGGGTTGGGTTTCGTTGGATTGGGTTGAGTTGGTGGGTTCGTGATGGGGTGGGGGTGGGGGGTTTTTGAGTGATGAGGCGTTCGTAGACAAAGGTAGGATGAGGCAATGTAAGGTAGGGTAGGGTAAGATAAGGTAAGGTGAGGTACGGAAAGGTAAGGCCGCATGGTCGATGAAGGGGAACAAGGAGGGGGTAGGAAAAGGAATGCAGACCCAAAGGCAAAGCACAAGATGAAGCTAAAACAGACGAGGCACCGAACATCGGCTGCGAGCGTAAGATTTCAGGCCGATCGGAGCAACGGCGAAAGTAGGAAAAACGCGTCGCTTCGAAACGATGCTATAAACAACTATTGTTAACGATCATCCGCGTGCGCAACATAGATTATTTGTTTCCCACGTACTATGGGTTATCGCGGCGAGCAGGAACCTAAACGTCCGTATACGATGTTTGTGCAGCACGGCACAAGTGGACTTTTGCAGTAGACTCCAAACACCCTGACAGGACGCCTTTAAACTGGATGGCAGTGGGCAAGGCTGAGAGGAGAAAGTGAGAGAACATTAATTCGATGTCTGGTATTTTGCTTCCGTTCCCGCTCAAAAAAACAACACTCGTATGCAAGCAATCGAGCAAATAATCTAGCCAAAGAGCCAACAATTACGGCGGCACGATATACTAACAAAAGAGAATGGCGCGACTTGAAAAATACTGAAATGGCGGAATTCGACGTCGTCACGAACAGTGTTCACGCGACACGACCATGACAGGCGCTAAACCTAATGTGCACCTGCTGTTGGGCGGTTGGGGTAGAGCTGACGTCGAAGCGCTCGCGCGTGTCTTGCCCTGTGGCGGACCCGCATCGCTCTCTCTGATAAAGCAAACGCCGCACATCCAGGGTATCAGAAGAGGTGAGATGATATGGCCATGGCTCACAAGGCGGAGGAACGCATGGAAGACTGGCCTGGTGGTTTCAGCGACTACCGGTTGTGCGGCTGTAGGTAGTGATAAATAACATGCCTGGTACAATTCTTTTTGTAGGTGGGTCGCGCACAATGTATCCGTGCGAGTGATGGGTCGAAATTCGCGCTGCGCGCAAGTGTCGGGCTGCAAACGACATGAAACGACAAAGCTGCTCGTACTCGTACCTCGTAGTCGTGTATGAATCCGAGCGCAGATGGGGGGATATATGCAAATGTCCAACGAACCGGATAGCTGGAAGGGGGTGCCTAAAAGGGAGGTGATGGGTAACGCGGCATGCTACACCGAATACGCACTACTACTACCACTACCACTACCACTTGTACTACTAATACTAATTCTACTAAATTACTACTCTATAGTGCTACTACTACTACTACTACTACTACTACTACTACTACTACTACTACTACTACTACTACTACTACTACTACTACTACTACTACTACCACTACCACTACCACTACCACTACCACTACCACTACCACTACCACTACCACTACCACTACTACTACTACTACTACTACTACTACTACTACTACTACTACTACTACTACTACTACTACTACTACTACTACTACTACTACTACTACTACTACTACTACTACTACTACTACTACTACCACTACTACTACTAATACAGCAGCCGTCGAACGCGGAGGGACACGAACGCGGCGGGTTACATCTCCGCAGTCCCGCCGGAACATCGCCATAACATCGCCATAACATCGACAGCCGACAGATGCGTAAAACGCCGACTCAGCGGCAAAGACAACCGTGCATCAGAATTAGAGTATCGTACTACGGATGTACTGCACGTTGATGAAATATACCGGTACCAAGTGAAATATTGAACATTACGGGGTGGGTGGGTGGGTGGGTTTAACAATGTTCGTTGTATCACCGAGACGGCGGCTGCAGGCTGGAGCGATCGGAGACACGCCCGGAGTGGAAATATATGAATAATAGCGCATGCATGCCCTTCTGCGTGGTGAAGGAGTTTTGGCTCCTGGCGTCAAGTTTCGGCCTGCTGTACCGCGTGCTTGCGCAATGCATGTGCTATCAAGACGGTAGCTGTAAGTTCGAGCGATCAGAGACACGCCCGGTGTGGAAATATATGAACAATAGCAGATTCATTCCGTTGTGCGCCGTGCAGGGAGTTAATTGGCTCCTCGCGTCAAGTTTTGGCCTCATGCAATGCGTGCGCATGTGTGTGCATGCTTGCGTGGGCGCAGAGAGTACCCTGCAGCAACGAACGATTTACAACGCACGAACAACTGGTGTGCTGGTACGTGTGAGTATGTCGTTGACCGCTGGTATCGGAAGCATTGTTACGACCGCCGTACTGTCCCCGCTGCTGCCTCTGTCGTAGAGGTCGCTTGCTTTTTGTTGTTGCAGCGTTTCACGAGGGCTCATGCCTGCAAGAAATTGTTTCAAAAGTTAAGTCTCTCAGGCGTGTGTGTCGACTGTGTAGAAGGGCTGTGGGCTCAGGAACGAATTTATCCCGCTCATACATTCCCCGTAGTACCGACAGGAAGTTCGGCACGTTGAACAAAACGAACACCTCTGGTGCTGCAAAGGGGCAAGCGTAATCCGGTTCACCTTGCTGCTCTGGACAATTTCTAGAAAACGAGCTTGCCATGAATACGAAGTGCTGTTTTGATTCTTAGAGTAATACAATATTACGGGTACGTGCAACATCCGCGGGGTGATTGTACTATGTTGTGCACTGCTCATTCATCATAAACGAGGTGGATACTTGATCGTTCAGAGTACTTCAAAAACTTATTATCCCTATCTAAGCTCCACACAACTCGTTTCCCAAACCATGACCCGTGGTTCCAGATGTCTTAACAAAGTAAAGTAGTACCGGCACAGGAGAGTGCAAAGCTGCTGTGAAAATACATACTCAACGTCAGAAAGCAAAGACCCTACGTACAGTATGATACCAGGTACCATGCAGCAGTGGGTACCCCGACCTGGGAGAGAGTACGCCAAGATACAACAATAAGCGAAAATCGGCTGGACCCGCCTGCGCCCAACCTTTTTACGACTGCAGTCCTTCCTGCCCTGGGGACTGGTCTGTCCCCGAAAAGAGACGGCAGTACTCAAAGTACTCAAGGGACAAGCCGCATATTTCAACCTGTGTGCGTTTGGATGAGAGAAAAGGCTACTTACTTACCGCTGTAGCAAGAGAGAGGTGTTTTTTCGGCCGGTACCACATATCTCCTGCCGAAAGTCGGGGTGCCCGCTGCTGTTGCAGCGACCGAACAAGTGCTGAGTGCGGTCTCACCAACCTTGTACTTTATGCCATTCTGGACGGATGCGTATCTAAGGGAAGGAATAATGACGGTTGAGTTAAGGACCGTTGGTGTATACAACGCTTGGAACATATCAGCTGCTTTGAGAATGTTCGCTATCGTATGACGGGTGGTGGTTTACTTACCTTTGACTTGTTACGCAGGAGAGGTGGGAGTGCCATGACCCGAATTCGCCGATGAAGGACGAGTGGAATATGGCGGCGGGGGGGGGGGGGGGGGGGGGGGGGGGGGGTGCAATACACAAAATGAACAGGTCGTACGCATGTATTTATTATTCAACTATTTTCTTTGGGACACTTCACAGTCCGGAGCCCGGAGAATACTACCAGGCAGCATATTAGGCGGGGTCGCCGAAATTTATTGTGCAACTACTTTGAACTATACAACAGCAGTGTGAGTGTAAGGCAGCTGCTGTATTATTAGTTATTTCGTTTTGGAGAAGATGTAATATAGTACATGACATTTCATGTACAACAAGTAGGTACGATGACACGGTTCACCTTTCATTGCGTCCCGCTTTGACGGAGCACATCATGAACAGATTACGACCCTTCCTATACTTTACACATCAAGTAATAACGCTGGACGACAACTATTAATACGCAACCACCCTGTTCTCCGTGTCTTTTCAAGCATCTAGATACACATCATGTAAACAATGATCGTTTGTTTTTCATCAATATTTATGTGTTCCTTTCGCCACCGGATGCATGAAAATGAGGAACATACTTCGAAGTATTCACAGCACTATGTATGTGTGGTGAACATGTGCACCACCCCTTTCGACGCGCATTCATAAGACAATTTTGTCCACTTTCCGATGGTGGTAGAGCAGTTACACTACTGCTGTCATAAGTATGCGAACCCTAATCATATATAACACCCCTCTATTAATAGTATCGAAGGGGTTCAGTACCGGGTTTGCCAACAATTTGCGTTTGATTGGGCTGGTGTGTCCGTCGTGTAGTCTGTTTCCTACCGTATATGACAGCAATCCCAACCCACGAAGAATCAGTTGGTGTGAGGGAAAAGTGACCAACATGACGTTTTCAACCTGCAGCAGTCGTGCATACAATACGTAAGTATTCTTGATTCTTGGGTTGATTAACTCTGTGGATTGGTTGTTGGACAGCAAAGAAAAACGGAGCAACTTACGATTCACCTGTTTTGACCAATCAGCTCTTGTCATGTTGGTACTTTTGTTGGTTTTAAAGACTTTTAGAACCCAACCGTGCTTTCTTAGTTATATTTTTATAAAATCCCAACCGAATTGGAGTATTGATGAACTATTGGATCAGCTGTATATATAGAATGGGGTTCGTTGAAATGCGACTAAGCTGGAGCTACCAAACAGTGGGATCCGTAAGAACAGCTTTGGAGCTGGCAAGCCATTCTCGTACGGACGGTAGGATCAGCAAGAATAACTTTGAAGCTGGCAAGCTATTCTGGCAACGACTACAAGATCAATAGGGAGCATTGGAGAGTGACTTGCTAGTAGACTATATACTACATACAGTACGTTGGGGGCTGCTCCCGCAGCCTACGTTGTACAGTTAGTAGTAGACGGTAGACCTCGATGCGACAAAAAAGTACCAGGCAAGAATTATGTGTACCAGAGATATTAATAGTAATGCACGACGAGAGATACGGAAACATACAAAAAAATACGTGTGTAGTTAACAACTCACTACATGCTACGAGAGCACGAGCATACCGTAGTACGAGAGAAACTGAACGGGTTGAGATGACTGCTATTCTGGAGTCATGACCCCGTCAACACAGCAGTAAGTAGCCCAAACCCTGATCCCGAAGGAACAGTTGATAGTGTTCAAGGGGGCGCGCCAGTCTACACAGCGTTTGGTACAGATCAGACACGGTACTACTTACTGCAAGTCACCAACTAATGTACGTAGAGTTTCAAGTCGGACAAACAGTTATTAATTACTACTACTCGTTTTTCGGAGGTGCCGGCTATCCGATGTATATAACATTGCGTCGAGTCGGCTGGCCATCAGCTTGCTCCGCCACAGTAGTCGACTTGTCGGCTAACGTCAGCTGGTTCCACTTAGTTGACGAACGGCACCAGCCGATTCGCTGTTAGTCGTAAACTCCTGCCGAGGGGGGTGGGTGGCGCACCGCCTTGGCCTGCGTCCGACAAGCGCTTACTGACTGCACGCCAGGTAGAATACACAAGTCGATCGTGTGGCGTGCCGGCCTGTTCGGGTCACGTACGTACCAGGTACCACATATAGAAAGTCCGAACTTGGAGTTTTACCGAACTTCCACGTGGGGTAGGGGTCAGGGTTCCCGACCTTGTCCGGGATTGTCTGGAAGAAAACGCGTGTTGATGTGTGCATAACTGGAAGATAGGTTAGAAGCCATTTTTTTTCTTCCGCTGTTCGTGGATTTAGCTTGCAAAGAATTTGGGGAATCGATACTCCCGGGGGATTTTACAGGGCACCGGAACCGGAAGCCACGGGAAAACAAACCTATTCACGGGAATCGTTCGGGTGGAAATTGAAAATCATAATTTGCACGGGAACGATTTGGGTGGGAAAGGGAGGGAAATCAAGGTTTCTTCGGGAACTGTTTGGGTGGGACCACCGGACCGGTGCAGGTATTTATTTGTACGGGAACGTGAATAAATCCGAATTCTCGTCTAATCCTGCGGAAACTTTCGAAAGGGCTGCCCTTGTTTTTGCCATCCTCGATGGTCACAGACAAGCAAAAATATAACAGGCAAACGAAAACACGTTTTTACTCTGCTTTTTTGTATCGCCACGGGGACATGAAAAAGGGACGCGTCTGTATGGTCGAAAAAACGTACCGCTCCCCGGGGCATTTAACCAGCAACAATAGTAGTACAATAGTCTACACGTTTCCCGGTTCGCGACAGCATCATGAATGACTGCAATATATGAGCGAAAATGATGACCAGTGAGTTTGTGAAAAGAAGAAATGAATGGACGAAAAAATGAATTCGTAAGTAAATGCTGGATGATTGAACGAAAGGCTGACTGGTTCCAATGCATGAATAGCTGACTGACTGCCTCAGTACATGAATACCTGGTAGACACGAGTGGACGGGTGAGTGAATAGTGAATACATGAACAAACACATGAACGTATGAATGACTTGGGCTGTTTCCTATCTATGCGGTTCGATTTCGAGCTGTATTTTTCTTTAAAAAAACGAATGACCCTGCCTATGCAGTCCGAGTATGTATGCAAAATCCGACCGGAAAAAAAAAATCGGTTCGAGAATCCGATGACCCAGTCGTCGAATTCTGGGGCCGACGACTTGGGTCATCAGATTTCAAATCGAAAAAATCGAAGGCTCTCGAGATGATATCCACGACAGCAAACGGCAGCAGAACGATCGATGCGTTGGATGGTGACACAGGTGTATAGCGACATTGCTTCGCGCCCGATGCGCGGTCGGCAGGCGGCGCGTCTCTCCGTGGCCAGACTGCAGTCGACTGGCACGGGCTCGGGCCTTGAGACCGCGAGAAGCGCACACGGCGCGCACCTCTCCGTGGATACGCACTCGCAGACCGCACTGCTGAACAGAAGCAACAGCAGCAGCAGCCAGTCACATTCTAAAACACAAGATACCGAGACAGGTTGACTCTAGCGCATTCGACACGTCTCTTTGCCGCCAGACCAGAGACCATCAGCCTTGGCTGAGATGCTTGGGTTCTACGCGCAGTGCAGCGCACCCAGCGCGTCTCTTCGCGGCGCCAGACCACAACAGCAGTTGGTCTCGGCGTTCGCTCGAATCTCTGCACGCACAATATATCTGATTTTCCCGCATAGGAAAACTGTTTCCATTTGCCAAGTTCACCATCGGGTCAAAACCTGATCCTCAACAATCGAACCGCATAGGAAACGGCCTTAATGAACGTCGGTTTTGATGTGTCGTGTGATCAACTGCTGCACTTTTGTGCTGGAGACTTCTTCACTTTCTGTTCCTTAGTCTGTACCAGGTATATGGACAACACTATTTTTACGAACAGTCTTACACAAATTGTCGGATGGCAAGCATGACAATAGTGAAGTGAATGAAGAGTGAACGAATCAAAACGCATGAAGGAAATCAATTTATAATGAACGAACCAATACGAATGGATGAATGAATGAAGCGAATGAAGCATGAACAAATCCATCTATTTATATCACAAGAGTAGTACAATAATGAGTTGTCGACAGTACTTGGACGGGAGGAGTGTGTCTTGTACTCTAAACAGATCAGAAAAAAAAATCAGGTGCATGCATGAATCAGCGATGAATGAACATCGTTGAACGTGTCGCACACTTTATTGATGATGGTGTATAATGGGCGGAGCTGGGAGGAGAGCGGAGAGCACGAAGCTCGATGGCCAAGGGGGGGGTTGCGGCGCATGCGTTTTGTGCAAGGCTATCGCCCGGGAAACTCCAGTGATAAACTAAATCAATCGCCACGACCTGAATGCTGAATCGTTAATTCCCGGCAACACATCAGCATACCATATCACATAGTTACCTAGTACTTGGTATCGGCATACCCGCGCTTTAAACGAAACCTTAATTCGAGTATATCATCTGATATACTGCTGTACAACCAGCACAAAGCAATAACTCAATGACCCCATTGCAGAAAATAGGTTTTTGAGCAGCTGACGGTGACGCAGTATACGGCTGATGCCGCCGTTTTACGTCGGCAGGAGACTTTTTTCGCCCCCATCTACCAGATATGTATCATAGTTTATGTAACGGTATTTTCTCTGCCTTGCGTACTTCTCCAATTCCCTCACTTCCACGGTTCCAATCCAGGGTCACATAGCGGGTACTCCCCTCCCCTCATCTCTCCGCCCCGCTAGGGTGCGTGCCTCCATTCGTATGGGAGGACGATCTCGGCCTTTCGCCCCTCGTCGACTCGCATTGAAAAATGTGCGTACACACGCTTCGAAACTGCCGTAAGCGCTTGCCTGCAAGCTTCAGAAGGCTGAGCTTACGTTCTGCAGGGTTTGTGTGTTCCGGGTATACGCGGTATGCAAGTCTAACGGAACTTACAGAAGCTCCGGGTACGGGTATTGAAGTCTTGCAGGGCTCACGGAATTTACGGGTGCTATTACGGGGGAACATAGTAAAATAGGACCCTAGGGTACACACAAAACCCTTTATATTTCCCCATTTTTTCTTTGGTCCTATTTACTATGGTCCCCCGCGGTAGTGGCACGGGCGTACATAACTCACACGAGTTCCGGGCATGTATAAAATTTGTGTACCACTCCGGGTAATTTTGGCTCGAGCGTACTACACAAAGCTCACAAGAAGGTCCGGGTACGGGTACGAATGCCTAACCTTGACTCTTGGTGGGTGCGAGGTTAACGACAGGATTACCGGGCGCCCGGGGGCGCAGCGCAGCAGTACTGGGTGTACTAGTAATACTGCAAGCAGTTGAACAGCAGCGAAAGTTTGACCATCACGGCGATGAAACGGCAGACTAGTATGCTATTTCTACGTACGTACAACAATTGCTCTCCTTTTATGTTTCGATATTTTGAATACTTGGGCAATACCTGGTACATTATTATTAGCTAATAGCATTGAAGTTTGACGTGACAACCTTTGGATTATTTTGCTGCGACAGGACAGATTGGACACCCACACGGTGGGAAACAAAGGGGGGCACCCAACAATAATATTTTCAAGGATAATGAGAATGATGTTGAGTTGTTATTGTCTTCACATTGAATCGTTCTTTCTACCCAGCTTCATCAGTACACCCAGTGTCTGTCCTGATTCCTTATCCTAGAGAGATACTGATTCCGTGGTCACAGACTGTGAGACAGAGGAAGACCAACAAAAAAAAATGAAAAAAATAACGCAAATTCAAGTGTCAAGCAAGTGAAATGCCAGCGTACCGGGTACGAGAACACCACAACACAAGCAAGACCAAAACAAATAAAACACAACGACAATGAAACCAAAAAAAACCAAAAAAATGAAATGAAACAGAATACAAACGACCCAAGGACAGAAAGGCTGCCAGACGGAAAGCATACATACTCAGGAAGGACAGATATCTGCTGCTCGGACGAAGCAACACGAAAGAGAGGGAGCTACAGGCAAAAATCTATAAGAGCCAGTCGAACCGATACCTAGCCACTCGAGCTATCATTTCGTTTCTGCATTCGTCGACAGCTGTATCAGTACGGCTGCCCTTGCCCCCTCCCCCCCTCCCCCCCTCCCGTTGCTGCCGTTCTTGGCGTCCTCAGCTGCGTGGCGTAGCCGGCTCCTCTGTGCTCCGTCCCTGTGCCACCTCGCCATGAAACAGTCCACCCGCTTCGACGGCCCCCCGGTACCATCTTCGCATAGGCGCTTCGCTCGGATTTTGCCATATGGTCCATCGTCGAGAAACTTTACTTGGAATTCGTTCGGGGGATGTGTTATCTCGCGTGTTGTGTCATCTCTGGTATTAAGTGCTGTATATATTTGTAGTATTAATAGATGGGATCCTTCGTTGCGAGTGAATTTCGGTTCAATTTCTGGTGTCCCGGATAGGATGAGAGGACATCAAATGCGATTACACCGCCGTACGTAGGTAGGCACACATGGGCGGCGGGGGGGGGGGGTTGGTGGGTTGGTCGTACCCTCGGCCATCGTGTGGGGACGGACGGGATACGAACGATGGATTAAACACCATATCAAAATAATATAATTATATTTTATACATATACTTGGTATGCTGTACCAGGTATTTATATGAATCGTATATTCAGTGGTTCTACGCGTAGTGGGCTGCAGCGCGGCGGGCTGACGGCCGCCGCTGCCTCGCGTTGTCTTCCAATGGGCGTAGATGCACACATAGAAGGTATTACTAGCATATGCGAGGCGTTCTACGATAGAGGTCAGAAAATTCTGAGGCTCCTCACTTGACCTTAAGAAGCTCCATACCTTACAACACCTCACCCGAATACCGACTTCAGCAAAAATTAAATTGCGTCGCGATGAATAATCTCATGGCCCAAGTATACAGAAACGTCACTTTGCGAAACAAGATTGGCATTGAGACGATTTTGGGTCAAGGAGCCCCGTCGTTCAAAAACCGTTTTAGCGGAAATGTGATATCTCTATCGTAGAATGCGTCATGCACACATCTAAAACCCCGTATATAACTAACTACCTGAATGGTGAGACTTCGTATGAATATACTCTATTGATGGTACGTACCAGGTACTTGAGAACAATATATACGCGATTTGATAGTGAGTGTAGGGGACACTACAAAATACCTGGTAGTCTATGCGGGCTAACGGCAGTGTTGCAAGCGAAAACCGAACGTCTTTCTTCGGCCTTATTCGACCGAAAACAGATCTTTCTAACGACACGAAATTGGAACGTGGAAGTGTGGTGAGCTCAAGCTTTATTTTTAGCAATCTGCCCGAGGATGAAAAATAAATATATAAATAAATCTAATTTGCGGTTTAGTTGCGAAAAACCGACCGAAACCGGCAATCATCTTGATGCTCGTTCCTGTTTTTTCTTCAGGTTCGGTTGGCTTGATTTTGTAAAAAACAAGAAAAAATAAACCGACTGTTTTTCGGTGGAAACCGATAAATCGACCGAGCCATTTTTCGTTTTCGGTTCACAGCCTTGACTGTCCGTATTTATTTGGAGGTCCCATTACAACATGGAAGAGAGGATCTTTAGGCTGGTAGGCTGTTCAGGTATTTTAGTTCCTGTTGTGTTCAAGTTTCGGGCGAAGACCCAACCCAACCCCTCACTCTATCCTTAACCCTAACCCCAACCCCAAACCGCAGCCAAAACGGGCCAAAACTGGCCATAAACGAGGCTGCGTCGCGTTTGCGTCGAACCAGGAATTTTCTCAATTGCGGACGACGATTCCGAAGTGCAAACGACGCTACGAAAGTCAAAAACACCCCTACAGATCCTTTCTCCCAGATTGCAAAACCTACTCTTTCTTTGATACTTGAACGAAATAAATGACGTCACTACATAGGGGCATTGAATATTGAGGACACTCCTCGTGTGGAAGTACGATATTCTAATGATAGTAGTCTAGACTATATGTATGTGTTTGATAGTTGAGGCTTGGGGGTAGTGGTGATAGAGCAATCAGTACATTGTTCTCGAAGCGAACAACGATCAATATTTGTAATTAGTTGCGTAATTCTGAGGACCAACGCCCCAACGGTTACGATGGACCGTAACTGGAGCAAGTCCGGCGGGAAGGCCTCATAGCCTCGGTTTTTGTTATTAATAGTGGGTGAGCTCGCGCAAATCCCACACTACCCGGGAGAGATGACTCTCCGGGGTGGCTATCTCCACCGCACCTGCTCCTCTCGGGTGTCAGGTCGGATCAACGTGCCCAGACTCCAGGGGTAACAGCAGCCTGTTCTGATGTTGCAACGGGAGCTATGGGCTAAATTGACACACGACACCAAATTTGGAAGTGTGGTGAGCTCAAGTTTTTTTTTTTTTACCAATCCGCCGGAGGATAACAAAAAAAAGCGTAATTTGTCGCGTACGGAGTAACGACATCTAGAATGTCGGAATATCCGTAATACGGGGTTCTCCTTGCCTTGGCAGGCAGGCAGGCAGGCAGGCAGTGTTGCTTACTCCTTGTACGACTAACAACGACTATAATAAAACCGCAGTGTGTGTTCTTTCTTTCTACTCGTGGACATCCAGCACAATCAACCAGTGTCCGTGCCGATTCTTTAATCAAGTACGAATGTATGATGCAGGCAAGATCCGTTATGAACGCCTCAAATACCTTGGATACGAGACTCGTAGGTACTCGTACTCATGTACGTACTCATATCCTTCACAGTCTAGTCTTGCTTCGTTTCCCGGGGTCCTCGTGTTGGTCCATCAGCTGGACACATCATACGACTGATCGTACCAGCAAACAGAAACTTCGTCCTCGGGACTCGGCCTGCGCCTCAAGCGCATGATTGCTTCGTTTTTTCTTTCTCTTCTTTCTTTTCACCGTCTTTTTTCTTGCGTCGTGTCTTCCTTCTCTCCTAGGGTTCTCTTTTTTTGTATCATAGTGTACATACATATAATACCAATACCATGGGTATGATCCTGGTGTTATTCGATTTCAAGTGATACATACGGATGGTATACCACAGCTCATTATTAATATTACCGTGTCCCTTACCGACTATAAATAGAATGGTACTGAGGTGCGCACTATTTCGTACTCTCTTGTTTTCTCCAATCGAAACGATTTTTTCCTTGACTGCTGTGTTTGTTACCCAGGCAGGATTGCAGCGAAGTGAGCTAATGCGAGAACATCATCGTGCTGAATCATACGACAGCTATTTACTTATACATCAATCATACTGGTACAAGGTATCATACCAGGTACCTATGTACTGCTGACTGCGGTGCATACTGGTATTATATCATCAGCACCGAAGTTTCATTAGTCTGTAGTTACAAGAGAGAACACCCAGCGCCGAACGCCCTGCCGTATTTTCTTGATGGTTGGTTCAACCAGTCGGTTGAAATAGTTGTGAACGTTCGTAGCCGAACAATCCCTAGATATAAAGCTTCTCGGATTGCGAGTCAAGAATACGCGTATCGGACGAAGGGCATGGGGACACGTACGAGTATGCCAGTGTTGTGAACCGATAACCGAAAGTAGGTATTTTCGGTCGTTTTTTTGTCGTTTTTGATGACGGAAAACCGACTGGTTCAAAATATATTTTTTCGTACTGGTAGGTGTAGGTGCAAAAAAACGACCGAAACAAACCGAATTTTTGTTTCTTCACCTAAAATCTTTCCGGTTTCGGCTTCCGGTTTGTATTAATTTTGTAAACCGTACCAGACTGACTTTTTCGGCGAAAAAACGAGAACCGACCGAGGTCATTCCCATTTTGGGTTCACAACAGTCCTTCTTATACTGCTCTATATCTGGCGTGAACCCCTAAACCCACGTCGACGTAATTCGCGCCAGGCGGCGCCCAACCCCCCTCCCCCCCTCCCCAATCCTTCAGGACTGCACCCTCGTTCTGGGCACGAACCACTTATAATTAGTGTGAGATACATTGCACAGTACTACTGTGGAAGGGCTACCGCCGTTCAACAACGCAAGCCAACACATCCCCCCCGGGACGAAATTCAGACCCGGTTTCCTTCAAAGCAGTCATTAAGGTAAGGGGGGCACACATAACAAAAAGGGTGGCCATGGAAAAATTTCGTCGAAAGCTTGCATAATAGACGCGTCGCTCGGCGTATAGGAACCCAGCTTTGAAAATCGTCCTATTGACAGGGGGTGTGCAATCTTCTTGCTTGCGTGTTATACTCGTACCGCGACATACTATGAATAGGAAACGGTGCGTCGTCCAATACACAACAGTCAGCAAAAACCAGCCATGTTCTCGTGGCCAGCACAACAGCACAAGCGCAACAACAGCAGTGTGAGATTCCGGTATACCGGAATACAATATAGAAGAGCCGTGTTGGGGTCGGTGAGTTGTCGGAACCAGCGAAAAAAAAAACAGCTGGTGTTCTGAATATCACTTTTACTTTCCAGCCCACTCGTAGGAGGTTTTACCCTCGACGATCTTCTGGACAAGCCGTGGTCACAGGTGTCGTCCCTTCTCCCCCCCCCCGGTACGTGCCTTTAGTTTTTATCGCGCATAGGGTTCAGCATTCCCACTGCTCGTCGATTTTCATCGAATGTACAGCTAACTCACGCTCTCGCGCTTTCCGCTGATCAATTTTATGCAAGAAAAAGTCCCTATGAGCATGCACTCGGTGAGACTCGAACTCACGAAATTGATCTTGATAGGCTCGCGGACCACCTACCAAGCCACCGGGGACGCCGGTAACTATGGACCCAGATGGGTGTTGGGGGGTACAGCAGTATACAGCAGTTCGGTGACAGTAGGGTCCGCCCCTGGCAAGGCATGTATGCGGTCAGCGGTTGTACGATATTCATAAAATACGAACCAAATCTGAAGTACTCTCTGCCATGAGGAAACGGCAAGAGAAAAATAACGCAAGATAACTCAGGGATATGGTCCCGCACAAGAAAACAGCCACCTTCTTCCTGATTTCAGATGCTGCCCGCACTTTTCTTCTTTTTTTCTGCTTTTTTTGCCCGTCCCTCATCCCAATCTTCGCCCTTCTTTTCCGGGTTTAAGATATATATATACAACAAGTTTTTCTCCTCCTCCGGTTGCGGTACGTGCCTTGCACTTTTATCGGGAGAAGGGTTCATTCACTCAGCCTGCTCTTCCCTTCCTTCCTAGACGCGCGTCGAGTTGCTCCCGAACTGCAGCCGGAGCAGCGTAGATGCAAAAAGATCATTACTGGTAGACTACCGGTATACGAGAACTACGAATATTGTTGTTTTTGTTTTCTTCACATTAAACGTTTCTTTCTATTAATACCCGTGGTGGTATACGAACGAATACGTAGATGTCGTCGTAGACACAAGCAATATAATACGTACTCTTTTACTGGGTAGGCACGTAAAATGAGTGCGTACTCTTTTAGGAATGTAAAATAAGTACGTACGCTTTTAATAATGCACTTGTAGTTCATTCAAGCTACACACCGAAAATAGAACGAGGGGGGCACAACCAGTGCAAACCACAATTTGATTTGGACCAAGGATACATTTGAACTTCGACGTGCGTAGCCGTCTGTCGGCGTGCGTGCATGTGTTGTGAGTTGTGTCCTCCAAGGCACATTTGGCACTTGGCAGCTTGGGCTAGGAGACTGAGCCTGGGGCATTTGGTATCAGACATGCTCCACAATCCATGCCGCCATCCATCCGCGCCCGCCTCTCTGCCCTATGTACCAGTCTACAGCAGAGTGCAAATACAGCTGCACTATCTGTAAGTAGTCTCTATCGACGAGGCCGTTTGAATTTTGGGCGATCCCATGAATAAATCGCGGGAAGGTTCTATTGTGTGTAATGATGTGTTAAACTTTTTAACGCTTCAGTTCTCCGATATCTTGACAAAACTACTGCTGTAAATCAGATCAAACACCTTTCGCTACGTATTTTTCTTGGTCTTTTTCGGTTTGGTTTTTTCGTTGCTTCTCTTTCTTCATGGTGTATTTTGGTTGCTGGCGTATGTATGTATGTTGTGTCGGCCGCACCTAGTGCGAAGGCATGGTATTACGTAGGCTATTAATGCATCACGGTGTGTTATCTCTGTGTCGTAGTCTGTGACCACAGAGCTCGTATCTTTCTAGGGTGAAAAATCAGCACGGACACTGGGCTTGCTGGATGTCGACGAGTAGAAGAACGGTTAAATGTGAACAACACACACACACACACGTATCGCCCTCCGTCTGACCAGCATCATCTGACAAGCAGGGCGTGTGCACCCTTCTTTCGTGTTCAATTATTGAATGTTTACCCTGGGACACGCAAGGCATCTGCATATGCATGTGGAACACATCAAGCTATATCAAGCACATGACAAGCAGCCGGGGTGAAAGCAGCAGATCGCTCGCACTTACCACTTACATGCCGCGTTCGAGCGACTTGCTTACCCGAGGTCTTGGACGAGCTTTTTCACCTCTTCCCAACACCGCAAGAACGTGAGAGAAAAAACATGTCTGCAACCAATACATGTATTCTACCTGGTACATACATACATACGCAGCTCTGATGCCATCGACAAACAAAAAACAAGGACGTAGCTCGACTGTCGAACGTTCGGACCAGGAACTTTCTCCCACAACAAAAACGATGCCCCACTCCAACTTCTCTGGCTGCTTGCGCTTGCTTGCGTGCTGTTTACGCACAACGCACAGCGCAATCTTCGCTTCAAAGCACCTCATGAGTTATCCTGGAGGAGAATCGGATAAGCGCTGATCGACAAAAACACGACAGGCGAAACACGGAAGAGAGAAGTGGAGGATCTTCTCAAAGACACACACGAAGAGGACACGACCTGAGCTCACGATCTGTGTGCAACAGCGCTATACCGTGAGCGCCACTACCTCCCACCACGAGCCAGACAACACACACCGTACAGTACAAGGGACATCTCTCACGCGCATTACACACCCAAACGCAGCGCAGCACCTGTCCTGATGTGGCGTTCGATGAGGACGCGGGAAGAACCGAACATGTTGGCTTGTTCTCGTGGCCGCCATCTGCGACTGTTCAGCTTGCCACGCCGCCACTGGGCGCCCCTCCCTCCATGCATCACGATTGCATTCCCCATCGATATCATCTTTCGAGTCGTTGCCGCGCGGCTCCATCGCGGCGTCGGGCCAGAGCTCGGTGCACTCCGCCAGGCATGCCATCATACAATCCATGGTACCCCAGGCTCCGTGCGCACTTGCTTGCTCTCTCGAACTGCTGTCGGGAGGTGTTCGTTATAGCTGTGGTGGAGGAGCAAGTGTACTTGTGATCCACACAGGCAGGGTGCTTGCTCTATGACGAAGTAGCGCCCGTGGTACCCGAGTATATATCCAACGATTTGATTACAGTGTAACCCGCCACGCAACCACGCGACCAATCGCCGAACGGATAGATTTCAAAATATTGATTTTTATTTTTTCGTACCTCTGTTTTACTCTGGTACTAATAAATTGAACTTTGAATTGTGAGGTTTTTTGTTTTGGGGTCCTTTGAGATTATTCGTGTCTGTCTCTCTAACACGCGGTGAGACTTTTAGATCTTCGTGTCGTCGTCTTGGTACGTGGGTACAGTATGTGGGTCGAATCTTTCAAAACCGGGGCACTTTGTACGGGAACACGAACGAACGCACCTGAACACCCTGCCCACAGCATGCAGCCCGCCCAATAAAGTGAAACACACAAACGTCCCACCGATCCATCTCCAAGGCAGTCCTGTGACATGTCTTCATGTCGCCCGAAGGGAGACAACAGATGCACACCGGCCGGGCTTCTCGATCCATGTGGAAAACCTCCACCCGTAGTACGTATAATACTCGTTCGTGTACTTAAAAAGTCTTGTATTTTAATAGGAGGAAGCGCATGTTATTTAGCGCATTCTACATTAAGCAGTATATATATAAAGGGCTGAATGAAGCATTTTGCCGGCATTGAAATTGGTGGATGCATTGCTTCATCGTTCGTGAGGTAGGAAACACGGAACGCGCCAAAGCCGCTGTGGTCACTGTCTTACATTATAGACGAGTAATACGAGCATTGCTGCTGTTGTTGTTGCTGTTGCAGTTAGCATGCTCGTTGGATCCTTGGGTCTTCCGTAATTTCTAATTTCGGAGTTTGTTTCTGTTGTCATATAATAACCTGTTTTAAAGATAGCCGAGAGCAGTTGCAGGTAGCCGTAGAGTTTGTTTGAATTCTGAAAGTTTCTGTTTGTTTGTATCCCGTCAGGTGGCTTTTGAATGACAGCCCCCCCCTGCTGCTGCAGCAGCAGCAGTAATTACTGCTTTTTGCTGTTGTATGAACAACAATGATTTATTGTTGTTGTAGTTAGGGAGTCCTCTGCGGTGCGGTGGTCAAGCGAAGCACGCCCGGCGGGAGCAGGGGCTCGGGCACACCACATACGTATGCCAGGTAGCGTATAGTAAGTGGACGCTGCATGTTGTATATACGCCTGTTGTTCCATTGTATGATATCACCATATATATTTTAATACGGCAATACGAGTAGCCGAATATATGCGTCAAGTATGTGTGTGCCCCATATTTCAAATGGTCTGCCGCGTCGCTGTGTCTTTCTTGTCTCGTGACTGGTGATTGATGGGAAAATCGCCATGGGTATCCGGCGGTCGGTCACTGGTTGGTGTGCATTGGCAGTGATTGGCGTTGGCTCCAGAGGGCATCCTACCTCCCACCTCAGACCTCTGACTCGTCAGTGCCTACCAGCAAGCAGTAGAATCCCTGGCGTATCTTACTCCAGGTACGTATGTATGTATACATGGTAATTCTGTAGCAGCGCTGACACAGAAAAGCCTGCCGCTGCTGTTCTTCACAGACTCCAGACTGCATACTATACATACATACATACGCAAATTCTGGGCTGGTGCATGGGTTTCATGGTGCATTCATCTACTGTAGGATCTGGGTATGGGTATGGGTTTATCGTTCTGGTATATGTTGTGGGTTTCACGCGGCGGGTACATACAACGACACACACTGCTGCTGCTGCTGCTGCTGCTGCTGCTGCTGCTGACGATGAGAGCAGTTAGTTTAAAAAACGCGCCAATTCGTATCGAGGCGTATCTGCCACATTGATCGTCATTGACGAGGCAATAATAATACGACGTAGCGCGGCGGCAGCAACAACGCATGTTGCTGTATGTGTAGCAGTGGTAGTAGTTATAAAATATATAAAAGCATGTGAAGTACGAAGCACACAGCGTATTGTATCCCTATACACATTCATTATTATCATCATTATGCTTGCCTGGTGACAAAATAATAGCTAAACGTAGATAGATGCCGTTCCTATATAAACCAAATATCCTTCCTTAAATCAGTAGTATCCCTCGTACACTTCTTCTATTAATATATATTATATTGTAGAGCAGGGCAAGGGTTGCCCTGCTGTTCCCTGGGTGTTACCATTTAATACAAGAAGGTTGCACACCCCGGACAGCTCATGCGCTAGCTCATCTATCGTGAATAGCTCAAGCTTCGAAAACATGTACCAGGTACCAGGTATGTATGTAATATGTATGTGCAGATGAGCTGCCGCCTATAGCTCGAGCCGGGGGAAACATGTGTTGTAGCTCATATGTAGCTCCATAGCTCATCTCGGGGGCAGATGAGCTAGCTTATTATGTACCAGTAGCTCCTAAAGCTCAGCATGGGAAAATGTGTGTAGATGAGCTATCCTCTATTAATTACTATAGCTCAAGCCTTGAAAACATGTGCAGATGGGCTACCATATAGCTCAAGCCGGGAACGCACGTGCAGATGAGCTACCACCGCCAATAGCTCAATCAAGCAGGGAAAAAATTCTATTAACTCGTATACATATTATATTGTATGCTGGCATGCTGGTACTACTGCTGCTCTATAGCGCAACTACTCTGTAGCCTTCGTCGCTTCATCATGTATATATATCCTTATCGGTACGAGTAAGTAGTGATGGCACCGAAATATGGTACCTGGTACCGGTATATTCTAACAGGTACACACCGGGAAAAAATCCCCACTCGTTTGTCGTGGTAAAAACTATCAATAATACGTAGTCGTGCAATCTCGGATAAAAAAAAAAAAGTTCCCAAACATAGATACACGCACTCCTTGAATTCTGCAGCGGCTTCTTCAGATTTTTATTTTTTTCCCTCATATCTGCATACACATATGTATACGGACTACGTGTTTCCTCTGCACAGCAGTGCCATTTAAAACCCGTACTCGTAGTACCCGCTATCGAAGTATCACACACAGCTTGCAAAGTGAAGATGGGCTTCGACAAAATCCTTGATCTCACAGCTATTATAGCTGTTGTTTTCAAATTTCATAAATATGGTAATATTCAGTAAAAATGGGCTTTAGACGACACGTACCACGCAGCTTGCAAAGTTGAGTATCAACTACTTAATTAATCAGTCGAACGCTCGAACTCACAGCTGACGTATTTCATAATTTCATAAAATAGTATTGTATTACCAGACAGATAAACCATTTGTTTTTTGTCTCCATTTTTGAGAGCCCTAGAAATGAAAGACACGTAGTACTCATACTCTTTCTTTAACTTTTTGTTTCAACAATTATTTTGGTTGGGGTCCTTGTGGATATATCAACTGCTTGCTGTCTTGCTGGCACCTGGTACTCACCAAGCCTTCCTCAACGTACATGGTGGCTATGTGGCTATCCATGTACTGATACCTGGTGAAGGTCAAAGGCACCGGTAAGGTGGCTCGGGGTAGTGTCTGTTTCGTGTTTACTGCACGTTACGTCAGCATAAACCGTATACATAAACCATATACATATACCAGGTATATACCAGGTATACCATTCCACAAAGGCAGTAGTACTCCAATTCGGCCATCAAGTCGACAGACATCCGATATCATAGGTGACCCGGTCAAGCCAATGAAAGCGTCATCTGTCCATGTTGCGGCAGTAAAACCTGGCCGTCCGATACTTCATTCCCTCTCTTATTTTGATGATCGATTGGAGTAAAGAGCAATGCAATCTAGGCGGTAGTATGGATGGAGTACGGGTGACGGCGCGACTGACTGTTGACGGGTACAACAACAGCTCGGAGTTACGTACGTTACCATTGGCACGAAACAACTACTACCGTAGTAGTAGCACCTACCAGGTATCAGATACTGCGTAATAAGAGCACTCGTCGTATTCGAGTAAGCTGAACGGAACTCGTGGCAACTGCTGCCGCGAGGTAGGTATGAGGTAAGAAGGACAACATCACGAGTCGAGCGGCAGGTCTAGAGCAGCAGCAGCAGCAGCGGTTTAGCATCTCACAGATGAAGCTACAGATACTCCTGACAGAATACACCGCAGAAGTGGCCAGCGAGCTACAGTACGAATCCACCTGACACTCACCCTGCTAGGTATGTTGGTACAAATAGGGGAACCAAAATTTTACTCATTAGTGGGAACCAAATATCTGGTGAAGCGCAGTTATAGTCCTCCGCGAAGCAGCCTGACGAGGGGGACATCGTCAAAGCCTCCTGCCGTTGACTTTGCCCGCGGATATATATATATTTTTTTTCTCGACTGATGCCCTCAAAAAGAGTTTCCCCACAAATAAAGCACCTGCTGAGGTCTCGCGGTATTAAAGCGTATCTCTTGAGTCCTGCAACAGATTACAACTGGCGATATTGGTGCAGGAGATCACGCCTGTCAACCTCGCCTGTCAACATCGACAGCCTGAGACGAAACTTTTGGGACCGCAGTCCCGTTTCGGGGACAAATCAGTCAAACTCACAGCAGCAGTAGTTAGTCCCCAAAACTGATCTATTAATGAAGGGACTGCGGTTCTAAAAAGAGGTAAGGCTTCTGTTTCGTAAGAGGTGTCAGAAGCAGTCCATGTCACGCAACTGCTGCATGCACCGCCTTCTCTCAAGCTAATTCGTTGCAACTACTGCTGCTTGTTGTCGATCCGATCAAAACCTACTACTCAGAGTGAGCGCGCCTCCAGCGACGCTTCTGCCTGGAGTGCACGAGTTCGAGAGAAAAAAAAAAACGGGTGTCGTACTCGTATGTCAAACTAATGTTTCATGTACGCAATGGCATGAAAAGAGCTGCCTACTAATGTATTAATTGATAAAATGGCATCCTTGGGGACACCAACAATGAGCGAGTCTCCAATCCATCATCGTGCCCGAAATACGGAGGCAGCGGGTCTCACGGTCCCAGCTACCCGAAGGCATTCTCAACAAGCAGTACTACCTCAGAATTCTAGACATTATTGGGTAACTTGAACCCGGAGAAAAGCCTCCTTAACTCGCCATCCGGTACCTGGGCAGACGACGGAGCGATCGGAGGCATGGGTGGAGGAGGGGGGAGCGGGCGAGGTGACACGTGGGGGGTGTGTGACGTAAGATACTGTATGATGGCGATGACACCTGCATGCGGTCCGAGGAACTTCAATCGCGGGTATTCGGCCTTCAGCCAAGGGTGAGACCGCATGCCAACCTCGGGATTGGCACCAGCTACTCTTGGGAGGGTGCAGTGGTTTCCCGATGAAATGCCGACGGGGTGTCTGCCAACCTAGGATAGACACGGTTCCTGGCCTTCACTTGCATTCCGGCAAGGGGCCTCCAGGCCAAAACGAACGAAAGCAGCTCCTCCCCTCTACGACGATTTCAAACGGAGCCGTTCTTTTGGCTGTATTGCCAATATATTTGTGTCATCGTTCTGTGAGCCCACCGTGCTGGCGTTCGGCCCCTAACGTCGGTCCTATCGACCAATGACCATTGATCGGGTGTCGATTTTAAAATTCCAGCAGCACAAAGTGCCGCATCGCTTTCCTCCTCCTCCAAACCGCAAACCACGAAGACAATAAAACAAAACTATGAACACATTCTTGACACAAGCATGCCAAAAAAAGGGGGGGGGACGAGAGCACAGCAACATCGGACAATATATCATGAAGAAAGAGCGGCGACGGCAACTTTCTGTTCATGATTTATTTCAATGTTGCCCACAGCACTCTTTCATCAGGTCTACAGGCCGATGTATTGGTGTATAATACATGCATGGCCAGACATACGTGTCACCTGCGTAAATCCTCTTGTTCTTGCCGGTTCTCTCGACGCCGAGAACTCTTCGGCCAAAACGCAGTCCACCCCCGTCCCCAACGCCGCCGCTGTACACCGACCGACGACAGTGGCATTCTTGACAGCTTCGCCCGAAGCGGGGCCATCTCCGCCGAATTTATCCGCGTCCCTTTCCTCGCCGACGCCGCCGGTTGAAGCAGATTTCAAGGAGGGGGCAAGGTCGTCCATCAAGGCCGATGCCTCCTCTAACTGGTGGAACTTGCGTACCTTGAGGCCGGGGGGAAAGGGAAGGGGGATGGAGGGTGGGGGGTGACCATAACGTTCGCGTGGGGACGAGGTGAGTGCCCTACATAGTGGGAGGCGAACGCAAGGACGACTGCTCCCGTGCGCAAACTCCAGAATCCAACCTGCCTCTCAAGCGTTTCCAAGCTCCGCACAAGATGAACGTGTGCACTGGTCCAATGCATGTACATTTAGGTAATTAAATACTTGTATGCATCCAAGGGCGAACGAAGCGGTGAATGTGAGAACAGCCACACCACCACAAACAGGGCTACGGCGCGACGCGCTGCGTGCTGTGTGCAATACTGACACCCTGCCGTACCGCATCTACCGCACCTCCATGGTCTCCGTCAACCCAGACATGAGCGAGCCAAGGGTAGATCGGTAGAGAAAGGCCCATTCCCCTTCGGCATCTCCCCTTATTCTCAGCGTCTGCGTCACGGGAATATCAACGGACCGACGGGCGGGCGGACGGGCAGATAAGGGATTATCATACAACTCGTAGAAAGGAACAGATATATATATATAGAGAGAGAGACGGGAAAAATAACGTTATGCCGGGTCAGAGGTCGGAGGGTATTCAGCAAGCAGCGACAAGTAGACGGCTCGTCGAAAAACATTCACGTCATCGTCACTGCATTTCAAAAAGAAAACATGAACCGAATCAATCAATCAATTCATCCAAGGACGTCGTCAATAAGGCCGATCTACCGCTGACCCACCACCGAGCGGCAGATCGATCCCTATCAAAGATAATCGGAACACCGCTGGCTTTCCCCATGCGCCGAAAACTCACGTCCAGTGCTCGCGTGACCGCGGGTTTGATCTGCCCGTCGCGTATCGTCTCCCACTCGTCCAGTCCCTGCAGCTGATGCTGTATTCAGGCCGACATCACGACAGTCGTCAATCGCATAAGAAACGCGCAATGCACACGCACGACGGAGGAAGGCGATGGGTACACATTCGGCGAAAGCTGCGACGTGGACGCTGCATTTGGTGCACAAGTACCTCAAAGATTTGCCACGCTCCCCACTATTCCGATTCCTGATGAACAAGACTCAAGCCTGTGGTTTTACGCCGTTCTTGTGTCAGAGATCTTCAGCTGATATCCTTCAAGTCTTCACCAGAGGACGAAAAGGCCAAAACCCGAGGAAACACGCCGGGGAAAAAAAAAAAATGCGACACAACACGGTAAGGCCTGCGTGCATGTATGTGTGCCCCGCCTTTTCTCCGTTCGTTCGCAAAAATGTGCTGAAACCACAACTGATGCACGCAAAGATTCATACAGTTGGTGCCTGGTAAACACGCTTCGACAGCAGTAATGGAGACAGAAGGATAACCAACAACTCTAACTCTGCGGCAGCAACGACTGCAAGGATCGAGGATGGAGACCCTGTCATTGGAAAACCATGGGCGTCGATGAAGAGCAAACAAATTCGGCCGAGCCGCCGGGACACGTTTTCGTCTATTTTACAAGAGACAGATGCCAGTGGCACAGGCCTCAAGAGTGGCTAAAAATGTTCCGTGAATAGCAAAAAAAATATCCGTACTATATGCACTTCCGAGTGCGGAACATAACGACAGAACAGAGCACCAAAAAGAATACCCGCCGCATCGTACCTGGTTTTGGGCGAGTATGTGTGCCCAGCTAACGTCGGCCTTCTGTGGCAGGGGCGATGACGCCCCTTTGTCCCCTTCCCCCTTTTCCTCGGCGGCGACTCTATTGCCGTCGTCACCCTGCTGTTCGAAGCGCTTCGCGTACT
Source organism: Macrocystis pyrifera (assembly GCA_031763025.1). NCBI lineage: Eukaryota > Phaeophyceae > Laminariales > Laminariaceae > Macrocystis > Macrocystis pyrifera. The sequence continues at coordinate 12,378,335 of JASSKH010000019.1, forward strand.
CCACTTCCATGTGGATTGCCATCCCGAACATCGACTAATTTTTCCGTGAAGCGGTACGCATTGCATTGTATCAAGCCGGTGGGAGGGGGGGGGGGGGGGGGGGGGGGGGGGGGGGGGGGGGGGGGGGGGGGGGGGGGGGGGGGGGGGGGGGGGGGGGGGGGGGGGGGGGTACTCATTTGTTGCTTGCCTTAGTCATTTGACCATTGACCACGCATCCCTTTCGAGACGGAGCACCGTTCCTACTCCTAATAGAGACACCTCCAACAATTGGGCGCTCATTACGTTGTTTCCATAAAAACATAGAAAATTTTTGCTAATCTTATCCCCTTCCTGTTTGGCCTCCTGTGGCCACCATCTATCTCCTAGGATAGCGATCGTTTTCTCGCTGCTATTCATTGTATCAAACTCCTCCATGTCACATTCGTCTATTTTCCCCATCTCCTCTTCTAACACATCCCATTCCTCCTTGTATATTTCACATTCTCCTACTATGTGAGTTCTACTCTCTATTGCTTTGCCACACGGGCACATCTGTGCTTCTACTTCCTCCTCTTCCCGGCTACTGGTGTACCTCTTTCTTCCTTCTGGCAGGTCCAGGTCCCCTACACGAAAGCGCAGTTTCAGCGTTTTCGCGAAGTCCATTGGGCCATGCAAATACGTTTTCATTCCTATTCCTTCCCTCAATCCCCCGTATATCTCTAAGTGTTTTTCCGACTCCACCTTGTTTCTTAGCGCTAGCCTTTCCCTTCTTTCTATCCTTTCTTCTACTTCTGCCTTGTACCTCCCAAACTTCCCGGCGGACATCATCTCTGCTTGGTTTCCCCCTAGATCCTTCCATACTTTCTCAACTACGCCATCCCACCTTATTCCAGCTCGTCCTTTTGATACTTTCTCCCATACAGCTCTATCAACTATGGCTGGCAACCTCTTTTTTGGCATGTTCCTTACTTTATATTGCCAGTTCAACTTTCTCATGTCTCTATTTGTCTTGAGTGGGCGCATTCCCAGTTCTGCTCTTAATACTGTATTACTAGTGTACTTGAGCATCTTGGGATTTTTTTAGCTGCTGTCATTTGTACTGTTTCCAACTGTTTTACGAGTTTCGCGTTCCCTTCCCATACTTCTCCTGCGTATTCTAGCTTTGGTACTATCACATTCATCAAGATACATCTCTTAATCCTAGTGTCAAGGTTCGGGTCTGTTAGGATCGCATCCATCTTGCCTACTTGTGCCTTACCCTTTCCTATTACTTTTGCTATATGTGTATCCCAAGAGCAGGGGGGGGGGTTGTACGATTGCGAGTAGCAACTACATCTCATCGCACGATCGACGAGGCTTGACCGCCGACTCTGTCTGCTATTAATAGCGCAAACAATGCATGACGGGGTCAACGCACACCTTACTTCCTCGTTCTATCGAGACCTGGATCTCGTGCGAATACTGCTATTACGGGGGTCCATAGTTAATAGGACCTATGGTATACATAAAAACCTATATATTTACCTATTTTTACTAACAAAATTTGGTCCCGTCAACTATGGACCCCCGTAATAGTGCACTGGCTGTACATACGCGGCTGTTCTCTCCTGCTAGGGCAGACAAAACAGAAGGCCGAGCGCGAATCAACGCCGTGGGCAGGCGGCCGAGTCGCTGTGACGCCCACTGCACCTTGAGGTCTGGCAATATTTCCGTGATGGGCCTGGGGTTGACGTCAACCATCCGAAACGGGCGTCCGTCCTCCCGCCGGGAGTGAGTCACACTGGTCAACAAGTCAAAGCAAGGGATGGCGGTGCAACAGACGGCACACAAACGTACCAGTGCAAGCGCACGCACTTACTTGATGGCACCATCGTATTCTGAAGACAGCGCCGGGCGTGTTGGTGCTCAACATAATGTAATAAAAGGTCCACGAACTCAGACAGGCGGTGTAAACACTCGAAGGAAAGTAGAAATAAGAGACTTCCGCGAGGCGCAACAGCCGTGGGATACGAAAGTGCGAGCTACAGCCTTGGCGTGGCGAATGAGCAACACACCGTAGTCGACGCCATTGCGGCGCGAGAAAGCTTTCCCGGTGGGACGGAAGAACCTGTGTCTCGCTGACGAAACTGGTGCAACATCGCTCAATTTTTTTGCCGCCACCGACTGTAAGCGCTATCCACGAGTACTACAGCAGTAGATCTACACATGATATATACCGCAATTGGCGACACCACTACGTCGCTCGGCCAGGCCTCGTGTGCGGGTTACTAACGGGTACACACGATACGTGCCAGGCTGATTACCCGTCCGGCCTAGAAAAATAATCAGACTTTATGGCGCTGGGCCACAGGCATTCCCTTCCCTTTCGTTGGCAACGGCTCCACTTTTTCGGAATTAGAAACCCACCGAGAGTTTACGGCAATTACTTGCAAGGCAAGGTGCGCACGAGAAACTCTCTCCTTCGGATATAACACTGTTCGGCCAGCGCGAGAGGGCGAATCTACCTCACGACCGCTGAGCACGCGCGCAGAATTATATTATTGATAGTAGAATATAACTACTGTACCACCTGCTAGGTTTTTCGAAACATTTTTTTTTTTTTCGCATTTACAGCCTCATCTGTTGCACGTACAGCCAGCGCTCGGGCTTCCCAAACCAACCGGACGATTCCCCTGCACTAAGAAGTTTGCATCCACTGCTATGAGTGGCTCCACAGCCCAACGCTTACTCTGACGAGGGGTCGATAGAGAGGCGTCTCCCCCTCCTATTCCGGTTACTGCATGAAACAAATTCGGTGCAAGGGATATATTTCAGCACACCCGAACCTCGTCGGGTTGGCGTCGAAACGTACTGACGTGCACCGCTGCTGTGACTTCCACATGCACAGTTCGGGCGGACATGCACTCACTTGGTGCCGATCTGAAACACGCCTGCGCCCTCCGGCAGGCCAAACACGCCTCCGTTTGACGCGTCCAAGCCGTCAACAGTCGCGCCGCTCCCCACGCCCACCGGAAACATGGCCACCACGGGCTTGCTGGGCATCAACATATCCCTCAGCTCGATGATGTCTGACAAAGGGCTGTCAGGCGCACGCCCGGGGTGAGGCGTGTGAGGATTGGCCTGCGGAAGCAGGAGGGTGTTGTGATCAAAAAAATCTTCCGGGGTTAGTTCGAGGCGGAGGCGACCAAGGGGCAAGCGCGAGCAGACCCCGGCCGTAAAACGTGTAACCCTACCTGCACTCGGTGGAAGCTCCGACAGAGTACAGCAGTACTGCCGATCCACTCCGAGGCACACGAGCAGAGCTGCACTGTGAGATTATTCTGGGCTGGTGGCGTAGGGAAAACGAGCAAGCGAGTTGGTCATTAAGCCTACCCGTCCGTCCGTTTGTCCTTTTTGCACGTTTCGGTACACCTACGGCGGCAGTCGGGGTTGGCACGTCAGATCGTGACGAAGCGTGATTCGCACAGTTCCGTCGGGGTCATTTCGGACAAGCTACCGTATATTCCGTGCCTGCCACGAGAAACCCAGCGTCTTGACCTTGTCTCCCGCCAATTCCAGGAACTCGGTCATCGCTAACTTCACAGCCTCACCCGTAAACCTTCGGTAGTCGTTCACAACGCCCTGACAAATCGACATGACCCGGGAAATATAAGGGGGGGGAGATGGGTCGGGATGGAGTAGAATCATCACTCGCATCGTATAAGTGGTGGACTCATATGTCACGCCATCAGGCTCCAACCTACAGCCCGAAATTATGGGTTTCCTTCTTCCTCACTCAGTCTTCGACTACAGTAGGAGGCAAACCACGGCTTCAGCGCCCTCGCCGACGCGGGACGACAACAGCAACTTTAACGCAGCGGGTTAGCATTAACTATTACCCCGCGGCGTAATTTTGTACATGTAACTGCAACATGCTAACGGCTGGCTCCGCTATCTAAACCAGTGGTATATGCGTGGTACCACACATTGGTGCCAAGCACGCATACGGAGTCACCAAGGGCGCAGTGAGATCACCGCGCTGGCTCGCCGGCGGGTAGAGCGTCGCATTGGCTGGTCGGCGGGTTGGTTTCTTGCTGCGGCGAGTGTAGGGCTGGTCTGCACGAACTATTTGGTTGGTCAGTCGGTCGATAGGGAGCGGTTGGACGCCGAAGAGGCTCCGCATACGGCCTGACTGGTATGGACTACGGGTACCGCAATATTTTTACGGCGGTTTTAACATTCAACAGTAGCCAGTACAGCACTACTCCTTCCCACGGGAGTGTGCGGGACGTTGGCACAGGGGAAAATAACCACATATCGCACGGAAACAAAGCACCAGCGAAACACGTGGGCGGTTTAATGTCACGAAGAAAGCAGTTGTCCAAAATGCACATATTATTACGCTGATTTACCTGCGAACCACGCGGACGATCAAGCCAAAAATACAGTAGCCCGAGCTATCTGTAGATGCTGATTCTCGCGTAATGGCAGCACATACATAACGAAGTGCAACACTCGAACTGCAGGTGCACAGTAGAAGCCATTTCAATACAACATCACAAAAAAGCAGCGCTACCGTCCAGTCCAATCCACAGCGTGCAGCGGCCACTCAGCGGCGGCATCAATCCCTTCGAAGCTCCGCGCCTGACGAACCCGTCCCCACGCTTGCTTGCGAATACAACAAAAAAAGAAAGCTGAAAACTCCCAAGTTCTGACCAACCGACAAGCCTCCACATCACCCCCGCGACCTACTATTAGTGGTAATAACTGCTGTGCGTGTACGTGTCTTACCTCTCCCCCCTTGATCCAAGGGATTTCCATTATAAAAGCGTCCACATAAGTCAGCTCGTGGTATACCAGTAAGCGGTCGAGGTGGACCATGGCGCGCGACGGGCTCAGTGCCTTCTTGACTGGCTTTCCCGCGGCGGGTAACTCCCACACCAAGGCTAGGTCTTCCCGAGGGATCTGGCAACAGGTTCGTTCGACAAAATAAACGCACGAGTAGAGAGGCTGTCAGTGTTACGGACCTCTGGTCAGGTCACAGAAGCATGGCAGGCAGCTGTCAGGCATGGCAGCGCATCAGAAGTAATTTTGACAACAACAAATATTATACGTGGTAGTAGTTTCCACCCGACCCTCACACTCCCCTGTGCGTCTGGGGTGCGGCAAGAACAGGCGGGGGGCGGGGGCTTCAAGCCATTGACTGGATAAAAGGATGAGATGGCTCACAGGTGTCAAGGCATGGCAGCACACCGGACAATTTTGATAAAACATAATTTAATACCTGGTACATAATAGTTTCCACTCAACCACCACGCTCCCTTGCGTCGGGAGTGGGGCAAGCACAAGCGCCGGGCGAGGAGTCCGAGCTGTTGACTGGATGGATTAAAAGGACATAATGGCTCTCGCGCACGGGCTGCAGTGATGCGCGAATATCGGGCTCAACCCGAAGCGGGCTATACTTAATCAACTCTTGGAGGGCTTCAGCTCCCCCCCGCTACCCCCCCCCCCCGCACAGGGTACGTGCTGCACCGAAATATTGTTGGTTGCTGGTTGTTGAGGTTGGTGTTGATGCTGCTGTTGCCGTCGTCGACATCGCTGGTGTTGTATTTGAAGTGCACCAGGCAGTATTGGAAGGGGTGTAAATTTCCTTTTTTAATAGCTGGAGCCTGTAATTTCCCGGGAAACACCTCTTCTAAGTTCCTCCGACCCCCCCCCCCCCCCCCCCCCCCTATTTCCTATTTCCTCTACAGTAGTCCCATACCTGGTATGTATTGCGGGGGTACACAGTAAATCGGACCTGCGGTATACATAAAAACCAATATATTTTCCTATTCTTACCATTACGGGGGTCCATAGTTAACAGGACCTATGGTACATAAAAACCTACATATTTGCCTATTTTTACTAACAAAATTTGGTCCCGTTAACTATGGACCCCTGTAATAACAATATTTGGTCCTATTTACTACGGTCCCCCGTTATAGTACAGGAAGGCTTTCTGCTGAAACGGGGGCATTCAGGTTATCACCCCAGGGGGGCTCATGTACCGCATGGAGGACAAGCGTACCAATACTTCAGGCTTTCGGGCTTTCTTTTTCTGCCTCTATTCTGCACTACATTCGTACGCAGAAGCAGTTGTGCACAATCTGAGTATCTGAGCATGCTGATTTTTTTTTTATTACGGGGGTCCATAGTTAACGGGACCAAATTTTGTTAGTAAAAATAGGTAAATATATAGATTTTTATGTATACCATAGGTCCTATTAACTATGGACCCCCGTAATAGTTGTTTCTTCCAAGCTTTTTCGCTGCTGTTCGAGACGGGACGGAATGGGACTGCTTTGATATGTTTCGCGGGAAAAAGAAAGAAAAACAGGACGGTACAAGAATAACAAATATAGTTTGCCGGACGGGACGGTTGGTGTAAAACTTGTCGACGGGACGGGATGGTACAGTACAACAATTTTTATTCTTCATGATGCAACGAGACGGTTAATACCAGGTATATGTTTTCACGACGGAAAAGGACGGTACATACCCTGGAATTTATTTTTTCGACGGGACGGAGAATATTTTGTGGCTCGGCGGGACGGGACGGTATATTTGTTATTCTCAGCGGGACGGGACGGGATGGTCGTGGCTGCTCTTCTGGTGGCTGCATTGTTTGTTGTGGTGTGGAGCAGTGGTTGGTTGCGGTTGTGGTTGGTGGTGCTGGTGGAGCGTTGTTGGTCGGCCACGCCCGCACGGTACTCATCAAAGGTGCCGGTGTCGCGCACGGCGGTACTCGTGGCGGTTCTGGTGGTATTAGAAGTGTGTTGCGTTGTCTCGTGTGTGATGGTACGAGATTGGTATTGTTAGTGTCTTCACACTATATCGTCCTTTCTGCCAAGCTTCATCAGTGCACCCAGTGTCCATCCTGATTCCTCATCCAGTACGAGTAGAGAAATAGCAAATTATGTGGGGTCATAGACTGCGAGACGGAGGGAGACCAAAATAATCGCAAAATATTAATGGGTCAAGCGAGTGAAAGGCCAGCGTAACGGGTACGAGAACACAACACAAGCAAGTCCAGAAGATAGGAAAAAAATAATAATTGAAAAAAAAACTGAAATGAAACAGAATACAAATGACGCAAGGAAACCAGAAAGGCTGCCATGTAGACGGAAAGCACACGTACTCAGGAAGGACCGATAGCTGCTGCACGGACGGAGCGACACCAAGGAGTGGAACATACCGGCATAAGGACGGCGGGGAAGGGGAAGGAAACAAATGAAGAGAAAAGGCAAAAAGCAAGAAATAAGAGATAAGGGGAAAAAGAGAACATCGTACTCCAGGCGGTGATAGTGACATGGGTGCCCGTCTCACCTAAAAAACCGATTCGGGAACCTAGCCACACCCTTTGCCGTCTCCTTCCTACTCTCACCAACACCTGTGCCAAGTCTCAGTACTGCCGCTGTCGCGTCCCCCCCCCCATTGAAAAACTCAACAAGAAACAAGTGTAGCATATGAGTTCGTAATTTGAAATTTCCCAATTTCGTAATTTTCTGATTTCCGAGAACTCTAATTTTTCGAGCTTCTCGTAATGCGCATCTATTTTTCGTCATAACTTCATCGTCTCCTTCATAACCTCGTACATAGTCATGGATTTCATATTCCATCAAGTCTAGACAGCCGTCCGTCACAGCTCCGGTCTCCCGGCATACTTGACGGGCAGAAGAAGTATTATTATTAACGGCATCTTGACAGGAAGGAGTGACGGCAATGGCAGGACGAGACGGGAAGGGGATATTTTCTCGACGGGACGGGGCGGTAAGTGCAACGGGATTTTGTTTTTCGGTGGAACGGGAAGGTGCGAGTCGGATGGTGGTAGAAATTGTCGACGGGACGGAACAACGGTTTCATTTTTACAACGATTTCACCGTACCGCCCCGTCGTTGCCGTCAATACCGTCCCGTCAATTCACCATGAAAATCCTTGGATTTTCCAGGACGTTGACTTCGCTGCCCTCGTTGTCCAAACCAATACTTTGAGTGCTTTGGTTATTGTGCTTGGTTTTAAAAACACGGCAAAGGCGATAAAAGCAAATTTACAGCACTACACAATGATGGGGGTTTCCACAATATGGGGTGTGTTAATGTGGGCAATAGGGGACATGCCGAATTCGCTCCTAAAATGTTTTTTGCTTCGAGCACAAATAATCAGCTGCTATTACGGGGGACCATAGTAAATAGGACCAAACATTGTTAGTAAAAACAGATAAATATATAGGTTTTTAAGTATACCGTAGGTCCAATTAACTACGGGCCCCTGTAACATTAATTGTCCGTAATTATCGCTGCCGGGAAATAACATCCCTAGTATTCGCAAAGGCGTTGAAAGAGAATCTACAACACTACAAAATGACCAGGATTTCCACAGAGTGAGGCAAGTTATGCGGGCAATAGGGGATGCGCCGAATACGATCCTAAAAAGGTGGCTGCTCTGAGCCCTATCAATCAGCTGGTATTAATTACCCGTATTTACCGATACCGGGAAATACACACCCCTGGTATTCACAATTATTTCACAATCAACCTGTTTTTCCTACCTGACGACGACAAGCACGCGAGAGAGCTTGGAAACCCCAACATTCGGCCCGAAGCTCTGTTTCCAACTTGGTAGCACACGTTTTGACCCGGTTCAGTCGGCTCGCTCTTCCCCGATAAAATGCAGGCGTCTGATGATAGTATCTATGAATAGACCAGTTCACCATTTCTCCGCATCGTCCGAAGTTTTTAAGATGCTGTCACGTTCGGCGTTCGGGCCGAGCCGAACACTTATTACGGGGGTCCATAGCTAACAGGACCTATGGTATACATAAAAACCTATATATTTACCTATTTTTACTAACAAAATTTGGTCCCGTTAACTATGGACCCCCGTAATAGCAAGATATTCCCAGGTATCTACGATATCGCCGTTTAACCCGAACAATTTACCATTTTGTTAAAAAAAAATCCCTTGTGAATCGATCTGGAGAAAAGTGGAGTGCATCGACATGTTTTCAAACTGCATCCAAGGTAACTGGTGGAACGTCGAGCAGCCCGATACGCCCGTCCTCCGGGTCAAACACGCCTGCGAAGGTGCCGAAACCTTAATCGGCAAAAAACAAAGAAGGCTAGTCACGGTTTTTTGACGGGACGGCAACGACGGTAGCGGCGGGACGGGACGGTAAAACCGTCATCGAAATGGTCCCGTCGTCCCGTCCCGTCTACAATTTCCCTGACCGTCGTCACTCACCGTCCCGTCCCTCTGTCGAAGTCTGCCCGTTTTAGTTTACCGTCCCGTCCCGTCGAAATAACCACTCGCGTTGTACTTTACCGTCCCGTTCCGCCGAGATAATCTCTCCCGTAGGAAATTACCGTCCCTTCCCGTCATCAGTAACTACGCCGTTGTCACATACAATCCCATACCGCCGACACAACTTGCCTCTTCCCGTCCAAGATGCACTGGTGCCCGTCGTCTATTCCTGCCCATTTTCCACCAAGAAATTACGAAATTACGAAATTTCGAGTTTTACAAATATGAAATTGGACTCGCTTTTTATTTTTCTACCAAGAAGCTGTGCTGGTGTTGATGTATTCACATATTGAACTGAAAGTACAAATTACGAAGCGATTTTTTTTTTTTTGTTCCTACGATTATTTATATATATATATATATTCTTCTTTTTTTTTCATGAATCTTCACCTTTCGTATTTCCACGCGCATCACCTGCCACAGCCACCACCTGGCCACCACACACAAACACAGGCCACTCTACTCACCGCCACCAGTACTGGAGCGGCAGGCACGGACGCCATGGATGCCTATCTCACGGGCGGAGTCGATCGATTAGCAGCGGCACCAGCATAGCCACCGCCGCCACCACCGCCTCCACCACCCACACCTCCACACTTCCATAACCACCAGCAACACAGCGCAAGCACAACCATGAGGACAGCCACCAGCTGGCACCTCAACGATGCATATTTTTTATTTTACCGTCCCGACCCGTCGTGAAAAAACTCCCAACGCGCTTTACCGTTCCGTCCTGTCACGAAAAACTGTACGTACCGTCCCGCCATGAAATAAATTACCATAATACTTTACCGTCCTGTTCCGCCGAGGAAAAACCCAATTACCGTCCCGTCCCGACGTGAAAAACAAATACATTGTATTTTACCGCTGCGTCCTGTCGCGAAAAAACGATCCGTTGTGCTGTACCGTCCCGTGTCGTCGTGAAAATCTTCCCCGTTGAATTTTTTGACCGTCCCGTCCCGTCGAGAAATTATACACCCGCTGTCCCGCCCCGTCCGGCCCCGCGATTTTTTTGATGTCCGCATTTTACCGTCCCTTTTTCATTTTTTTCCCCTGCTAAACACACCAAAACTGTTCCGTCCCGTCACGGGTCTCATTCACTGTGATAAGCCTTGAAAAAGCAGTCTATAGCCTAACATTAGTACGATGCATTTTTAAATTGGAGCTGATGGATAAAGGTTCGGCGGACAAGCTACATACTCGCACAGAGCTCTAACAGCGATACAGCACAGCGCCATTCAGTGGGAAAATAAGTAATACGGACGAAGGACATACCGATACATAGCTACTAAGCGGAATCTAAGGCAACCCTAATCAATATCCGGAATAAACAGAAAAGTGTATTGACAAATAAAGCGGGGGAAAAAAAACAGGAGTAATCTTGGCCGGGTAAACACTGTCTCTCCCTCACAAACCGCCAGCAACTAAAACTGAAACACATGGCGTCCTGCAGCCACGGGCTCACGTAATGCAGTGTTGCTGACGATTTCGATTTTAATCAGGACATCTCACCCCCAAATTCGCGAACGTCCGAGTCTCCCAGCTCCGCTCCGGCCAATCCGGGACGAGCAAAAGCTTGCCGTCCTTATCGTGCTTCTTAACCTTTTTCACCTCCGAAGTCAGCTGGACAAGGTTACACTGCCCGTCACTAAGCGCCCTGCGTGTTGACCAGCACACCAGCAAGGATCAACCAAGGAACAAAGGGACGGTGATCTATTCGAATACTTCGTATACTATCAAAAAAATGACACACATGTACATGAAAATTGGCCTACTACTGCTGTGGTACATGTACATATACCTTCTACTGGTATGGTGTTATAAATAGTGGGTATTGGTAGTATTCGCAATGTTCTCGAGGGCGCACGACGTCTTTTGGTTTCCGCCAACCCTCGTCAAAATACTCAACTTCCTTCGACGCTCCGACGGGGGGGGGGGTGGCACCGGCTACCGCCCCCTCCCTAAAACGCCATACTCACTTCTACCGGTATATAAACCGCCATAATATATTATTTCCTTCAAAACACAATACCAGGTACACTCTTAAAGCCACGCTGGCACCCAAGCGTCTCCTGGTCCCCCGGTTTCCGGTCACTCTAAACTCTAGATGTTTTACCGGAACAGAAAAAAAAACATCGATATTTGAACACGCTGCGTTTAGAACTTCGGCTGGTTGGTGCTGTCAGGAAAGCGACCGCGATTCGACAGAGGGTCATCACAGCAGCTGGTGTTTCTCTCGAGATTCGTCTCCCGCAGGTTCTCAACAGACGCCTACACCTCGACTTAAGAGGTGCTGCAGTGGTCGAAATTGTCGAAATTGGTCGAAATTCGGGGTGCACACAATTGAGACAAAAAACAACCCCCAACTGAACGCTTGCACTTCAATTGCGGACAGCTACAGCTCCTCACAGAAAAACTACGGCCTCGCCAAATTGAGGGATGCTCCTGGTGGGGTGTGTGAGGGTGTCGGGTGCGCCAGGCGGCAGTCGTAGGCAGCCAGAAACGACTCGCGAGGTGTTTTCGTGTACTCGAAGTCGCGAGCGAGTAGCACAAAAAGCTCGTAAAAGCGTAAAAACGCCAAACTGTTTCATTTCACGCAAGGGAAGCATAACACGTGGGCTACATCACACGATGAAGAAATGGCCTTCACTATTAGAATGTTGCTGTTCGCCAGGCGGATGAAATATCTCTTCAGTAGTCGTCCACTATGGCGGGGGAGGCAAACCTATGTTCCCATTATGGGTATTAACAGCAGTGAGTTATTGGGCCCAAAAACATGAAACAAAAAGGGCTGACGTAAAAAGCTCAAGATTCTTGAATATCTGAAACAACTATTCTAAACTTGCGAAAGACGGATCTTGGTTGCAAATCCCTTGCTCTAATTCCGAGTCGTAAGTATGTCTCCTAAACGCCAGCGCACGGGTACCTGACGCATTCTCGAGGGTGCTAACAAAGCGTCCCAATAAATCCTACCGAGTACCAGCACACACACAGGGGCACCACACTATTGCCTGGATTTACCGCTGAACGACACTAATTCCTATACAAAATACAAAGCGCAATGCCATGTACTATTCCAATGCCTACATAACTTTTGGCACCATATTACATCCTACATATATCGCGGCATCATACTAATTCCTACACAAGCACAATATTGCAAGGTTGTGTTCTGTAGGGTACATCCAAAAACATACCCGGGGCATTTACCCGGGTACTACCCAACAAGAAACTTATTTTAAGTTATGTAACGACATTTATACCCGTACCCGGAACTTCTGTGAGTTACGCATGGCGATCATACTCTTACCCGAAACTTCTTCAAGTCCTGTAGGCCCGTGTCACAATACCCGTGGTACGGGTAAAATATCCCGTACCCGTACTCGGCCTTTGCGTAGGGTTAATACCGGGGTATGTACTCGGTACGCGACACTTTGTAAATACCGGGGTGCGGGTACGGGCACGGGTACAACATTTATACGGAACTTCTGTGAGTGTTGTAATACTTCTATACAGTACCCGGAACTTCTGTGAGTTCTGTAAGAAATCCATACCCGTACCCGGGTACCCGGGACTTCTGTAAGTTCTATACGACTCCATACTCTTACCCGGAATCCACAAAAACCTACGAAACGTAACCTTGCAATACTGGGTATTCCACTCTAATTCCTATATGAACAGGGGCACCAGACTATTTCCTATCTTTATCGCGGTATGAGACCAAACTTCTGTACGTCACACGCAAACCATATTGCTCTCCAATACATTACAGAACTACTTATAGACATCTCACTCTCTGAGCATGCTCGGTTGGTACATCCCTGGCCTCTCAGAGCTCCCACTTGGAAATCGCCTCCCTTTAGTACTTGCCGGACCTTTCCAGCGGTTCTTTGTTTTCTCCATGTCTCTTGCTTGGCAGTTGCGGTTCTGTTTTCCTTTTTCCTTCTTTCGTTTCGTATGCGTGCGTGTGCTCGGAGCACGGCACCGCGGGCGAGCCCGCCGCCGTCGCGGGTGTCGGCAGGTGCTGGCGGGTAGAGGAGGGATTGCAAGGAGCGCGGTCGCCGTTTTCGTGGCTAGGCGTTGCGTGTGCTTCGAGACACGAGGGATGCATGAACGGGCTCTGTCTGGCCTCCATTTGTGATTTTGGATAGAGTATGTACGAGTCCATAATGGTCGTTCGGGATTGCAAGATAATATTCAAGCGGTGCTTATTTTTGCGACCGGGCTGAAGTTTAAAGAGAGAGCTACGCAGTCTGAGCTCCAACATTGTCGAGCTGGCGAACGACGGTCACGGTGAGCACCGGGCTTCACGCGAGGCGGGCGACGGGGCTCACTGTGGCAAAGAGTGAGGAAAGTTTTACAAAGACCGAATCGGTGGCGAAGTGGCTGCGACAGGGGCGGGTGGCGTACGAGGCTGAGGGAGAAGCTCTGCCGTTCGATTTGTTTCTTTTTTGACCGGTGCAAGGTGTTCCAATCAGGTGGAAAATTATTACATGAGGGGACGGGGATTTTTTTTTCTTTCCAAAAATTTCGGTTTCATATTTATTGTTTTTGCGGTGCGGCTGAGCCGTGCTGTGCTTTCTCTTTCGTGCATACAGCAAGCATATCAAAAGAAGAAAATGATTACACGACCTGGGGTGTGTACGAACGTACGGCATGTGAGCGAGCGTGGCGGGCGGAACCGCCCGCGGCGCGAAGCGTATGTGGCGTCCGAGCTGTTTTTTTCTCAGGCATGGCGGCGGGACTCTTGGGATTTTCAAGTCTCCAGTTTGCAACTACAATATCATAAAAAAAAAACTACATCCAGTCATGGACCTCTGTCCGCTTCGCATAATTTGATGTATGTACTTTTCCTTCCTGAGCGAAGCGCCTTGTATATATATTTAAACAGAGACACCCAACATAGGTAAAGCAAGTGGCGAAAGACGGGCTGACCCGGCCAGCAGCAGGAGGTGGGCACGCACGAAGAAAAGGCGCTTATTAAAGTTAGTAGAGTAACTCGCGTAGTCGATTTTCGTTTGGAACTGGAAAGCGACGTTGTGTCTCATCAAACGCCTGGTGGGAGTAACTGTAACTAAACTGTGAGACCGATACATGATATATAGGCGACGTTGACTGCCAGCTGCTTCCTTTTCTTACGTCGGCGATGCATTGCGTTCGGTCACCTGGCCTGGGCAGATGTAGTGCAGGCTGCCCCCCTCTGCGACAAAAAATATATATTTCACGACTGACTGTACACAACCATGCGCTTCCATAGCTTCGAAAGGCGATCCGTCAGGGAAACCACAGATGGCCGCGCCTGGTACCATTGGCACATATCTTGCCTGTCTGCTTCTGTCCATATGGTTGTTGTTCTGTACCCGGTACGCCTCTGTCGGAAAAAAAAACGCGGACATTATTCGACACTCGCAAGAGACTCGCGTAATAGATGATGGGATGCGTGGCTGGGCCAAAATAATAGGAACACGACTCTCAATTGCAAGTACATGTACCAGGACACAGCCGCGTAACGCGCAACCAATCAGAAAACAGTGTCATAGAGGGGAAAACGCCTCTGTGCACCTCTTCGGAACCGCCGAGCAAAAATCCGCATTGAAAAACAAAAAACCGCCAAAAAAAAAACGAGATATCCGGGGAATGTTGTTGTGTACGTATGATATCCAGAGCAGCGTACGCCCCCTGATGTCCTGCTCCTGTTTTCCTCTCGTTTTGTTTTCCATGTGTTCTTTGGTTCTCTTGTTCTGTTTGTTTGTGATGGTTGCTCTTTCGTACCCAAAGCGTTCGCATTTCACATGCTATTCTCATTTGCGACAAATCTATCAGCAGCCTTTAGGCGGCTCCAGTTTGTGAAAACATATGGCACCAGGCATTGGTATGTGCAATCTTTCTACGCTGACGCGTATCGCTCAACGTCCAAGAGACTCCAAGACAAGCGCGCAATCAAAGGGTTAACCGAAATCGTTCGCTTTACCAATAAACCAAAAATACGTCTAGGTCGGGCAGGCGAGAGTGGTAGTATACAGCGGTAGTAGTAGTAGAGTAGCAGTAGTGGTCACTTTACCGGGGACGCCGTCGTGGGGGCCTGCGCGGACGCCCGGGAATTTGAGATCCAAGAAAGGATATGTATCCCCGGCAAACACATGCCATTAGTTCTCGTTGTGACATTTACGGAGGAAATATAACTAATATTTTACCGATATTATTTTTTATGGTGTGCGTTCATACGCATCGTTTACTGGCACAAAATTCGAATTGCCAACTGCTTTACTGCTTGCGGTCGACAGTGCTGCTGAGCTGTGAGGCTTGGGTATCTGCTGGCTGCTGCTGCCGCTTCTGGCATGTTGCTGCTTCAACCGCTGTTGATGAGTGTGTCACGTGATGCGAGTTCTTGAATCCACACGGTCTACGAACCTACGTAGTCTATGCGCGAGTACAAACAAGATGTAGACTAAATACATGCTTTTACAGCAGCGCACTGCAGGATAACCCAACTTCAACAGTACGTCTGAGTTGCTGCTGCTGCCTATGGTACCTTGACGTTACTGTGGGTTGGATGCTGCGATTCGACCGTGTATGCACATACGTTTGCGTTCATTCGCAGGTCATTGCTGATTACTATAATACTTTACCGGTATGATACCTGGTGCAACACAAGAGGTATCACGCGTCACCCTTTGAATGACGACGAGCGTTCAGATATACGTAAGATACACGAAGGGTTTCGCACAACAGCAGCAGCAGCAGTAGCAGTTGCACCACTGTTGACACCACTCCCTCTTATTATCGTTTATGAATAGTATCTACAGAGCATTCTCGACTCTTGGCATTATGTCTGACCCCCGTCCTTCGCCACAACGCTGCCGCGAAATATTTTGGGCATCACCGGAGCAGGAGACCGCGGCCGTCCAAGCCGCTGGCGAAGCCACTTGTGCTTTCCACATATACGTGCGGCGTGTGTGTTCTTCGCGCTAAACCGTTCTTTCTACCCGTCGACACCCAGCACAACCTGTCTCCGTGCCGATTCTTCAACCCTAGAAGAGATACAAGTTATGTGGTCTTAAAGCTACGCCACAGAGATAGAGATGCTACTTTGCCACGTATGCAGTATGCACAGCAGTGGACAATGCAATGCCATGCCCTCATACTGGATACGACAGGCACGACATACGCATTCTATGAAACAGAGAAACGAAAGGAAACATGGAAAAAAACAAAAAAAAGTAAGACAAATCGAAAGAGAAAAAGAAAGAAAAAAAATATAAGAAACCAACTGTCGTGCCCCCCCCGCAGGGGATGTGGCAAGACACTTGAAAAGAACGAGCTGGAAAAAAAGGAAAAATAAGAAAAACTAGCTGTCGCAGACAGAGTAAAACTAAGAACCAAGGGAAAACAACAGGCAA
This sequence comes from Macrocystis pyrifera, assembly GCA_031763025.1. Taxonomy (NCBI): domain Eukaryota; class Phaeophyceae; order Laminariales; family Laminariaceae; genus Macrocystis; species Macrocystis pyrifera. The sequence goes on from JASSKH010000019.1 coordinate 12,395,035, forward strand.
ACCAAAGAACAAAGCATCCTCCTGGTAGCGGCAGCAGTTTGTGGTACGAGTAGCATAGCCAGGTTCTCCCTGCTAGTCCGCCTGGTACCTCGCTACCCTGTCTGCCGCCTCCGTCCTGCGCTCGTCAATGATGCCCGGTCCCTCGATGTTAGACAATACGAAACAAGCAAAACAGGCTCGTCATCCACCCACGCCACACGACTCCTTCAAGAAGGCCTATCAACCAAAGAAAGGAAGAGAAACCAGTAGCCCGACAGACTAATATTAGTATATTGACACATGGGGTCGACGGCGGGCATGACTACTGATCAGTTCAAGAAATAAAATAAACAAAACAAAACAAATAAAAAAACAAAAAGAAGGCAAGGAAGACCACGTTCGAACCAGCTGCACCAGTTAGCGGCACGAGTAGTATAGGCATGTTCTACTTCCTAGTCTGCCCGGTGCCTTGCTACCCTGTCTGCCATCTCCTTCCTACTTTCGTCTGCAGGTTCCCTTCCACTCCTCCTGATCCCCCCCCTCTCCGCATTCCCTTGGTCGGGCTTTCTGTCACTCCTCCTGTTGCCCCTTCTCCCCCCCTTCCCTTGGACATCACCCACGGCAGATGCGCGGCGCTGTCTACTCAGCTCAGCCTCAGCCTCGTGCCACCTCACCACGAACCGTTCGGCTGCTTCAAGGATCCCCCGGTACCACTCCCCGTCTTTTTTGCAGCAGTGGACCACAGCGCGGTCTCAACTCCAAACACCAAGGGGGCGACTTCCGTTGACCCTTCGGTGGCTCGGAACTCCCTCAAGTCTTCGACTATGCATCTATGCTAAGTCTTCAACTGTCCGCCAGGTCTCGGGTTCTCCCCACCAGTCATCGTCCCGAACACTACCCGTCTGGGTAACCTCTCCTTGCTTTGCCGTGCCACACCCCCCCGCAAATAAGAGCCGCCGTTTGCGAATGGTCGTTTCGATGCTCTCGCGACAAGCCATCTTGAGGGCCTTCGCGTACGAGGGGGTGGTACGGTCAGTACGAAGTCGGCGCTGAAAGCCAATGACTCGCAAAAGGACTTGGTGGTGAGCCGTTCGAAGCTTGGCAAAGTGTTCCGCTCTGAGGGTCCACGTCACACACCCGCACAGCAGGGTCTCAATCGCCTCGGCCTTCAGCATTGGGACTTTCACGCTAAGGGGGGCGGTCGTCCTATCATACAGCTCCGGGCCAAACCGTTTGAGGCATGCTCGCATGAGACGGATCCGTCCGTCGATTTCGAGCGAGAGGTCAGCGATTTCGTGGATAATGCCGCCTAGGATAAGAACTGGGCCGTCTGTTTATACCTCTGGCCTGCTGCTTCGATGACGAGCGGTGGTGCGAGGGTTATCTGGTCTGGTGTTTGTAGAAGCATTGTCTCTGTCTTCTTTTCCGACACCGTGAGACCTGCTGCTTCGAAGACAGTCACGATGACTGTCATCATTTTCGCGAGCTCTTCAGCCGATTTCGAGACAATTCCTGCGCCATCGGCGTACAACACGCCCCATGCAGCCCTTCGCACGCACGCCAACGGCTCTTGCTCCTCCGTTCCAACTACTACAGCATCACTGAGTTGGACCAAATCCCCTCCGATGGCTTCGTCTTGGCTAAAGAGTACCAGTACGACTTGTAACGCAGCAGCGAAGAATACGTTGAACAGTAACGGTGATAGCACACAGCCTTGCCGCAGCCCTTGCGTGAAATCAAACCATTTTGAGTGCTCGCCTTCATCCGTACGCACGCGAGCCCGCATGCCATCGTGGAAATTACGGATAATTGTCAGCATCTTGGTTGGTACGCCAAAGCGTGTGAGTACCTCCCATAACAGCTCTCAGTCCGCAGAGTCGTACGTTTTCTGCAGATTGATGAAGCACACGTACAGGGGGATTTTCCTCTGTCGTCCGAGCTCTTGCAACCGGCGCACGACGAACGACATATCAATCCTTGATCGTGCGGGGCGGAAGCCGCACTGTTCCTCCGGGAGTAATTCCTCGGTCTCGCAGTAGTTGCTGAGGCGGGACGCGGCGATTTTCAACATAACTTTGCCTGCGTGGGCAACAGGCGAAATCCCTCTGTAGTCGTTGCAATCAGTTCGGTCCTTCTTTTTGTGAAGGACCTTGCTGATCGCATCTTTCCATTGCTGGGGGACTTCTCCTGTTACCCAAACATTGACAAGGATGTTGTGCAAGCACTGTGTGAATGCGGGGTGGTGGTCGATTTTCAGGGGTTCGGCCGGGAGACCATCTGGCCCGAGAGCTTTCCAATTTGACACCCCCTTAAGTGCTTCCGTCATTTCGTCCATGGATGGTTCATCTCCGAGCGACAGCTTTAGCGGTCGTGGTGGCAAGAGGTCGATGATCATGGGATCGAGTTTAAGTGATTTCGTGTTCAAGACTTTGCGGTAAAAAACCCCCCCATCGTTCACGAATTCGCACCTCTTCCCGCAACAGCGTGCCATCCTCGTCCCCAATGAGCTGTTAACTCCTCGCTTTAGTCCCTTCCAATCTTACCGCATTCGTAAGGTGCTTGTAAAAGCCTCCCTGGTCTTTGTTCGCTAGGAGTCGTTCGGTTTCGGCGAGGTACGCTTCGAAATACGCATGCAGTCCTGCGGCAATCACCTTCTGCAGGTTCGCACACGCAGATCTCAGTGTCTTCCACGCGGTTCTATCCCGGGGGTGGGCACGCAAGAATTGTCGTGCATCCTCCCTCGCTGTCCATGCTAATATGAATGCGGCCAAGGTTTCGGCAGACTCACACTATCCATGTCTGCGGTGGCGACGTGGAGGGGGTGGTACCTCTTTTTCGAACGCATCAACAATAGCCGCAGTGAAAAACTCAACCATGCCAGACCATTACGGGAATGGATAAGCTGGTTGAGAGTGGAAATGACCCTCGCGACTACTCGTTCACGACACTTTTCATCGGACATAAAAAGCTGCCTGTCGAACTCTCGGCGTTTTGTCGGTCTACGTGTTTGTGTGTTGGGCGCAAAGTGACCACTGAGTCGGACTTTGATATACAAGATGTTGTGGTCTGGGTCAGCCTTAGCTGGGGCAGAAGGCTGTGGGACGACTTTATCATCTTGTACTCCAGGTCGATGGGCTCGACGGGATGGGATGTGGTTGATCCGCTTACGGTCATTCGGGCTAGTGCCGTTGTGTGTATGCGATATCCCACCCTTGCGCGTGCTGAAAAACGTGTTGGTGAGAGCTAACTTGCAATTGGTGGCGAACGACAGGAGCCGTTTGCCATTATCGTCACGAACATCACGTCCATATGCTCCAAGCACTCTACTTTCATCATCAACGCACCCTTCCATCCCCTGTCAAGTTCGCGCGTTGGCATCCATCAATACAAACACTCTATCGTCGGGATCTTTTCCGCCAAGTCCTCCAGTTCCTGCCAGAAGCTACGTTTCAGTTCGGCGTCCTTGGTGCAGTCAGTTGGAGCATACGTACGCAAGGACGAAATTAACTGCCCTCGCATTTGCTAGCCAGCTCAAAGCGCATAGGCATAAGCCGCTCGCCAATGAAGTACGAGTAGTTCAATGGTGTCTACCGTACATACTCAGCATTCAATACGTGGCGGGACTAACCCAATTTACTATTGATAATAGGGCTGGGTAGTAATCTACTGATTGACCTAGCCAGTGTACGTATTGGCCAGAAGTTTTATCTTACGTACGCCCAAGAAACACGCCATGTTACGGCAGTACGAAAACCCACTATTAATATTAATAAATGCGGCTAGGCGGGAGAGTAGAGGAGAGACAGCAGTATACTGCTGCAATCCAGTATATTGATTGATTTTGACGACAGCAGTACAATCGCCACTGACTGAGTCAGTCGGTGCCCAGCCCCACCATTTAGACTCCAGAGGAAACGAATGACGATGCTGCATTATACTTCGAAGTACCTGGTAGTATTAATGTTAATAGTAACTGGCAACTGCAGTAGCCACACGAAGACTGCCGGGCTGCTGGGGTAAAGGGGCGTGTTCAAACCACACGGCAAGGGAGATGCACGATGCGCACAAGGCATGACGCAACTTGTGTTGCTGCGCACTCACACGCTCATATACTACTCTTCTAAGAGACGGCCGACAACCTTTTTGTGTCATTGTGCCGGTCCCTTTTGAGATGCAAGCGCGGGTGGAATTGCCCGCCCGCCAACCAACTGCTCATTTTCATGATCATCAACTCCAAACACCTTGTGGGCTTGAGTTTTCAGGCCTCTTTCGCGTTCCTCGCTATTCACCCGGCTTCGTGGGATACACATACTGTAGCTACTCGTACGACTCAGATGTAGTGTGCTTTTCGTTTCTTGTCCCTATTGCTGCTGAGTTACTCATAGAACACTTCCTGTACTCTCACCAGGCACAGCACTACCTGCAGTATTGATGAGGTAATACAGCAGTAGTATTAATAGTGGTAGTGGTACAGATACACTATACCTGGTAAATATGTACCTGGTAGGTGCACAAGTGCGTACAGCGTACAGCAGAATCATACCTGGTGCCTCGAAACAACAGGCAGACAACCTCCAACAGGTTCGTTCCGAAAATTGATATAAAATGTTCCCTGCTTCGCATTGACGAAGGAGCTTTGTCAACAATCGAACCAAGGCACCCCTTCCCCACGTGAGTCCATAGAGTCAACACTCTCATCAACAGCGACAGCAGTCTACTCCGACGTGCAGCAGTACGCGGAAATGACGTGTCGCTCTCCGTGTTTGTTTCGTGCTACCGGCGTCAACCACTCACAACAAGCAACAACAGCAGAAACAGCAGCAGCAGAACAAGGCAAAAGTCCGTGAACATACCTCGACATGTTCAAGCCACGATCCGGTCCTGCTCCCATCCAGGGGCTCCCAAAGCCAACTCTCGATACTCGCAAGCCCGTTCCAGGAAATTGGACGGATGCAGCTTCTGTGGGAGGCGGAAACTTTGACGTCGATGCTGGTGACCCATTGGTGCTGCTGCTGGTGCTGCTGCCGCTATTGCTGCTCAAGCCGCGTGAGGGCAATGGGGACCGTCCCAAAGAACTGACGACTATAGTAGGTGTTAGTCTTGGCACGGATCGCAAAACCCGTACAGACGAAAGTGGGCGTCTGCAGTACACCCTCGGTGCGTGCAAAACTGCGCGAGACACTCGTCTCATTACTAGAGTACAGCACAGCGTGAGCACATGTGCCGCAAAGCTACGTTCGCTGCGCACAAAGTTTGGAAATATCCCCCTGTGAGGTATGGCTTCCAATATTAATCGAACTCCCACAACGCAAAAAAAAACACATCGAAAAACGAAAAACACGTTTTCTCGCCTCGAGCTGCAGGCTACGAGAAGGGAGCACCTCTCCCGTAGGTCCGGATGGTTAGACGAGGACGGTGCCTCGCGGCCTGCGTCCTCTTTCTCGAGACTTTTAGGACTGATGCGTGGTGGGTAGTAGACTCGGGGTTCCATCACACCGGAACGGGGGCAAGCATATTTTCGATCGATCATTCGCGAGCAGCAGGCAAATCTCGTTCGCGATTGCATCGAAGAGCGCCCCTCCTACGACGCTGCCCGGCATCGGGAGACAATGTCCCGGGCAAAAAAATTGGGGCTGTTTTTCTCTGCCGGGAGAGGGGAGATGGTAAGCGCACAGGACGAGATTGCCGTTGGTGGCGTGCGGCGTCGTTTGTGGCCTGTCCTTTCGTTTTTCTGCCCTCCAAACCGCGATCTTGCTGTTGTAGCACCGGTATCCCTGTCTCGCCAGGGGGGGCGGAGGGACCCTATCGATACAAGAGGGACCCGACACCTTCTCTGCATTGGTCAGATCCCGGGCCGTGCCCCCCTCCGTTTGTGACGCGTCAGGGCTGGGACAGGCAGCGGCGTTACGGACTGATGTCCATGATAAAGGAGGATAAAACATCAACCGCAGACAGAAGAAATGGTAGCGACGATACTCCGCTGAGATCGCCTGATTCCGATCAAGGTTCCAGCAGCGGCGGCAGCAGCAGCAGCGCGTCTCTGCGCAGGAGAGGGGGGTCGGCTATGTCAGACCAAAGATTCCGACATGGAAGCACAAAGCGGTGATCATCCCTGGGTGAGAAATTGGACAAAGGCCTCATCCTGGCTGTAATAACGCGTTTCGACGCGCACGAATGCAACAATGCAACAATGTACCGCGAGTGGGATATTGTTCAACGTTTTTTGCTTCCAACATGTACACGAGGGAACAAAAGAGGCCAAAGAGGCAAGATGCGCGTTTTCTTGTTCAACTTCCTCCGTAATATTTAAATTTCGAATAGGCAACCAGGGCACGTGGGTAGGAGTACTCAGCAGTGTATGCTGGCTGATGCTGTTTTGAGATGCTGGGATGCCTCCTACTACCTGTGCGAGTAGTGACGTAACGACGACTGATACATACAGCAGCAGTGCGAGTCTACTACCTGCAGTCTACACGTACCGCGAGAACCACAAACGAGTAAATCTTGAAGCAGCTGGACCTCGCTCTGCACCTTGTTTTTTTTTTTGTCTTTTTACGTATTAATAAGTACCAGGTATACCTATCATTACCGGGGTCCATAGTTAATGGGACCTATGGCATACATAAAAACCTATATAGTAGCCTATTTTTATTAACAATATTTGGTCCTATTTACTACTTATTTATTTTCATCATCACTTTTACTTTCCAGCCTAGCTCGTAGGAGGTTTTACCCTCAGCGATCTTCTGGACAAGCCGTGGTCACGGGTGTCGTCCCTTCTCCCCCTCCGATACGTGCATTTATTTTTTGTCGCGCATAGGGTTCAGCATTCCCACTGCTCGTCGATTTTCATCGAATGTAGCTACGAACTCAACGCTCTCGCGCTTTCCGCTAATCATTTTTTTTTATCCCCCGTGATAATAGATGATGATCCTCAGCCTTATCCGATCCGTTTTTAGTCGGCGGATCTCTCCCGCCTCTGACCGTGTTTCCGCGCGCTTTCTTCGCCGGGGCGTTCCCCCCCCACGCCCGATCCGCCCGGCGTCGGAGGATCCGCCCGCTCAGCGCCGTCGCGCCGGCGCGATGCCTGGACGTTGAGATCTACAAAGGAATCTCCGAAAATCCCTGCCCTGTCAGTGTTTCGGGCCATGGGCTCTCGACAGAGTGTATGCATTCGCGTGCTTCTTCCCGGCACCTCCTCTCCGATCTCCGACCCATGGGGAGGGTCGCCTACCCGACCGGCGTCACCGTCGTGGGGGCCTGCGCGGGTGGCTGTATCTGGAACATCGATGGAACGCCCCGATAGCACATGCCACCCAGGCTTAGTTGAGAACTGCCATCCGTAAAACAATATGCCCCGGGATATATGAGAGATATACTGCATGTCACCTACAGCCAGCAGCACTTACGACGGCCAGCAGCACTTTTGGTGTATATGCAATCGTACAGCGGCAGCTGCAGTGGAGCCGTGCTACGTAGCTGCGGAGATGCACGGCTACAGCAGTACTGCTACAGCAGCTGCTGTGACGGCACCTTTCCACGGAGCTGCGCTGTCGGCCGTCGCGTACTCCCTGAGCTAGGAGTTCCTTGCACCGCCTTGTATCATTCCGCCGCTTTTCGCTCAGTCGGCAAGTAATCGTCAGCATTCTGCCGCCGTTTCCAACGTTCATTAAGTGTGGAGCGCACGCTCTCAATCTCTTGGCATCGAGTCTCAGCCTCCTCCTCTACATTATGCCCCCGTCACTCAAGTCTGCGACGTGGCCGCTTGTACGTATGATGACAAGAAACAAGATGACAAGAAACCCAGGCGGAGATTTACAAGAAAACAAGGAATTCGGGAACCGTTATACTGAACTTAGTGTAGAACGCACCCTCTCTCGAATATGAAACCCAGCCTCGGTCGTAATTTATGTTTCTTACTAGGTGTCCTGTGCTGCGGTACAGCACTATTAATAGTACGTTGTCCACACTTTTCCAAGTATGTAAGCTGAAACTGCCTTCCCGCGGTTCCACAGGTTCGCGACGGATGCGCGAGCGTTCGAGCAGCTGTGTCATCGCTTGGAGCGCAGGGGCATCGCAAGCGTCGTGGTTCCCATTCGGTGGTACCACTGGCTGCCAACCCTGGGAGGCAGGAGCGTGCGTCCGATCTTGGATCGAATCCACGAGACCGTCATCAGGTACGACATTACTTTATTACTCTACGCGATCGCCTAAACTATTGGGCCCCTTTTTGACTTCCGAATTCGGTGAAGCCGGAGTTCTGCGCGCCGTCCGCGCGAAAATCGCCGAAAATCTTTTTTTTTTTTTTTGTTTGCGTTCCATCAGCGCACGCAGCTGGCGACTCTTGATAGCTACTGACAAATCCAGACATTGCTATTACGGGGGGTACATAGTTAATAGGACCTATGGTACACATAAAAACCTACATATTTACCTATTTTTACTAACAAAATTTGGTCCCGTTAACTGTTTTTTTTTTTTTTTTTTTTTTTTTAATCATCACTTTTACTTTCCAGCCCACTCGTAGGAGGTTTTACCCTCGACGATCTTCTGGACAAGCCGTGGTCACAGGTGTCGTCCCTTCTCCCCCCCGGTACGTGCCTTTATTTTTTGTCGCGCATAGGGTTCAGCATTCCCACTGCTCGTCGATTTTCATCGAATGTAGCCAACTCACGCTTTCGCGCTTTCCGCTTATCAATTTTTTATGCAAGAAAAAGTCCCTATGAGCATGCACTCGGTGAGACTCGAACTCACGAAATTGATCTTGACAGGCTCGCGGACCACCTACCAAGCCACCGGGGACGCTACTCCCAATATGGACCCCCGTAATAGAGAGTCTGCGCTAAAGAAAAAACATTACGAATTTTGCTTATCTATTCCCCCGTTACCGACGACTAATTTGCACAAAATTGACGCAGTTACGCATTTTTGGTTTGTATATAATATTATCACTATTAATAGAGCCATATTTGTGATAAATGAGACTCGGCCGCGGCATTCTGTTGGCCGATTACTCTCCGGTCGCTTGAGATTGGCCAAGCTTGCCGCGAGAGTGGCCTCGGGCCATGACTTCTACCAGCGGGGTTTTGCGAGAAGAATTGATGCCGCTGTTAGTGCATGCCTTTGCTGCCTGCTGCTGCAGCTGCTGCTGCACGTCACGGACGACTGCTACTATGTAGTGTGCTGCTGTTGGTAAGTGTGCTACTTGCTGCAGTGCTGTTGCTGCCAGCGCTGCGTCAAGCAAGCACTGCGGTAAGCAAGCGCTGCTGCAAGCAGAGCCGGCTCAATTACGCACTGCTGCAAGCGCGGTTGCAGGTGCTGCTGCTGCTCGCGGCTGCTGCTGCTGCTGCTGCTACTGCTGCTGCTGCAAGCGCGTACACCCTCGCCGCCACCCTCCTGATCTTCGCCGCTACGACCCCTTTTCGGGCTGAGAGGACAAGGAAGAAAAAGAAGGGCGATCTTCTCGTTATGGTGGCGTTGCTTGCACAGCGAGTGTCGAGGAGTGCAAGATAGACTGCCCTTCTGCCTGTCGGTGCTTGCTGCTGCTTACTGCTTCTGCAGCTTGCTACTGCTGCTGCTGCAGGTAGGTACTGCTGCTTGCGCGACTTCTGTTCTGCTCGTTTGGTCCTGCAAAAGCGCTGCCGCTGCTGCAAGTGTTTTTGTTTTCAAGCATCAGAATCCAATATGTACCTCTCCGATTATGCGCATGCCGGAAGGTTTTCGATTATAATTATATTTCCGACGAAACCCTTGATAATTATTATACGCAAGACACTCTCTTCATTCACAAATGTGCACCAGCACGAGTTCCTTATAGCGAGAGCTACCCGAATACTTGCTGAATACTGCAGTATTTAATCTACTGTATCTTGTATGCGTAAGAGGGTCTGTACAACCCAAAGTCCGCAGGTGTCAGTCCGATGAACAATAGTTCGTCTTTATCCGAACTGGGTGGGATGAGGGCTGGTTTTAGTAAGGAACATCAATGGTTACGTGGTCATTTTGTCTTCATTTTTTATTATATTTTGCGTCCATTAGATGAGGGGAACATTCGAGACACCAAGTTCGCAAAAAACTTCAGGTAGATAGAGTTTATCGAAAGCATGAAAATGTGGAACCTAGCGTTGATGTTCTCTCGTCGCTACTGCTGTTTCTTTGCAGTTTTGTCTCACTCCCAAATGACTCGTATACGTACCTGTTTTCGGTCACTACCCTTCGTTAAAGTCCCAAAAACCCCAGACAAATCCATGCCTCCATCCAACCTCAAGTATGAACTCCTAGGGAATAAACAGCACGGCAACAAATCGTTGGCGCTGCACTATAACATGGAGCACCAGATAATACCTGATATATTTTAGCGCTGTTGTACGTGCAGCTATACCATACCAGGTATGTGGGACCGCACGGGGATTGCTCCGCGTTCCGCGAGGACGGATGCATCTCACAACGCAGGTCGCACGCTGCCGGCCTCAATTTATTCGGCGCCCGTCGTTCGGAGCTGAGCCCCAGAGGAAAATGGATCATAGTCTCCCGCAACCCCATATCAGTATCATACCTATAAAAGCCGTAGGTGGTCTTTAGGCACGCGTTCGTCCACAGGTACTTTCTTTAGAATACCAATCTCCGCCGTTTCACAGCCGAAGCACTTACTCCCACTTATTTTGGACGTCACGAAATATCGATATCGATATTATTTCATTTCTGCTGGTACCTGTCACTATTGCTATTAATTACCTGCTATACTACTACTACTACTACTACTACTACTACTACCACTATTACGGGGGTCCATAGTTAACGGGACTAAATTTTGTTAGTAAAAATAGGTAAATATATAGGTTTTTATGTATACCATAGGTCCTATTAACTATGGACCCCCGTAATACTACTGCTGCTGCTGCTACTGCTACTACTACTACTAGTACTACTACTACTACTGCTAGTACTACTACTACTACTACTACTACTACTACTACTACTACTACTACTACTACTACTACTACTACTACTACTATTACGGGGGTCCATAGTTAACGGGACTAAATTTTGTTATTAGAAATAGGTAAATATATAGGTTTTTATGTATACCATAGGTCCTATTAACTATGTACCCCCGTAATACTACTACTACTGCTGCTGCTGCTGCTGCTACTACTACTACAATTAATCATACTGCTACTACCACTGGTACTACTCATTTTCCGATCCTTCTGCCACCGTGGCAAGTTCTGCCAGTACACATTCTACCGCAGCTCTTGCAATTGCCGCACGGTGGGGCGCGGCGATCATGTTATGGTTCTCGCGATGTCCACGGCTTGCCGCTTTTTGGGGGCAGGTGCGTCGCGGCGAAGGGCCACAAAGAAATGCCGTACGCCTTCAACGAGCCGGGGTTGCAAAGCGAGGTCGCTCCCTACACTTGGCAGGACTTCTGGGCGGAGATGGGCGACCCCAAGGTAGTATCGCGAGATTGCCATCGACGACAGAGCTGTATCCCTGTCGCCTGTTGCTGCTGCTTCTATCTGACGTCGTTGCTGCTGCATATGTTCTTTGCTACCGCCTGGGGACCGCTATAGTGGCATGGATAGCGGTTGTTTGCGCCGCCGCAAACATTGCTGGGGTGCCGTTGATACGCTGCTAGCTTGCCGTTTTTCTTTTCTTTTTTTGTATGAGGTACGGGGATCCCCTTCGGGATGTTGACTTGAAGTCCCCGGGGGTGCCGCCAGTTGAAAAGGGAGAACATCATGATGGATTTGAGATTTTTGCGCAATATTGTCGATCCCATTTCAGTTTCAAAGAATCGTCGTGTCCACATTGCAGCTTTCCTCGAAGCCACACCTCATCACCAAAGCAATCCTGACGGCACACATCTCTTGCTGGGTACGTTTTGCGCGTTGTCTCCAGAGGGGGGCGCACCACATGGGTCCCCTGGGCCTCCCCGTGGTGCCGGCAATGCCACCGGTAGACGACCGCGTTATTCTGATCGCCCACTCCGCTGGGGGTTGGATATCCAGGATTTATCTTTCGGAGGCCAGGTGTGGATAGGCGGCTGGATTGGAATGCGCTGTCCGTGTCAGGAGAATGGGTAGAGCTAGCGGCTGCATTTGTTTGCACTGCCTGTTTTTGGTGCTTTTTGTGTACGTGCATTTTATGTACGTGCGGGGATTGTCCCAGTGCCTCCTCAAGGAATTCGTGAGCTACGAAGTGCCCTGGGTCACGGACTGAAGCATAATTTGTTTTGGGAGACAGGGTATCGTTGGCAGCAACAAACCCTACATCTCCTACCAAAAACGCATCCAGCAGCTTCTTGAAAACGAGTACCTGCTCACGCAAAACGCACGTGATATTAACACTTCAGACGGAAACACCAGGCTAGCACTCGCTTCCGTCAATCAGCGGATACGTGCACGATAAGACGCCTGCCATGGATACACTCCCTTCCAACTCTCAACGCCCTCGTTTTGTGGGCAATCCACGCCGCCGGCGCGTGTCGTCGATCCTTCGACAGCTACGACGGCCGGATGTACAACGCGTCGTCCTTAGTGAGCGGGCTGGTGACGCTGGGCACCCCGCACGTGCGACTCGAAGATAAACAGGGCCGACCTCGCGAGCTGCCGTTCAGCAGGAACTTTAAGGTGACCACCAGTGGGCGCTCTTGGTGTGGCACCCCTCTCTTCAATGGGGTGCTTTATATTTTATTGTAGAGCAGGGCAAGGGTTGCCTTGCTGTTCCCTAGGTGTTACCATTTAATACAAGGTTGGGCTGAGGTATGGAAATTCTCTCGCGACGTAGATACTTGCTGCAGTAGAGGTAGAATTTTACTTGTTTGAAGATGCTACTGCTGTTGTTGGCGCTATGTATTGTTCGTTGTGTGGCTCTTCAGAAGAAATAAGTGATAACAGCAGGAGATACCAGGCATGCTTATACAGTGGACGCTGATCACCCGACCCGAAGTCTAACCCTACCCCAAACGCTATGGGGTGACCTGTGCTTGGATACAAAAAAAGTACCGCGGGTTGTGGGTATGGAGACGTCAATAGTATCACTGTTGTCTTGTTTCGACATGGTGTAGAAGGGTAGGTTGTCTGTCGTCCTTTGTTATTGTAGGCCGTTGTTGTGGTGGGCCGTTTGACTCAGTCGACCTTTTATTTCTTGGCAGTAATTATTCTGGCTCTTTCAAGTCTGCCCATTAATAGGTTAGCATTGTTCTTTGAATTATGAAGCAAATAAAGGATGCAACTTCAGTCGGCCTGATGGAAGCTATCACCATCGCGCCAGTAGTAGGTACCAGCTAATCTCGGCCGGTTGTCCGTGATCGCGATGACAGCAGCTACTTGTGGTGGTGGTGGTGCCGTCTTCTCTCTTTCTGTAGTCGCTCATGCATCTGCTGGCGGCCAAAACTCTCGGCGGCCGAAGCTCAGCAGCAGAAGCAGCAGCAGCTAGCCGCACCAAAAAATCTCCCCACCAGTCAGCGGCAGGTGGCAGCTAAGCTACTGCTCAGAGGAGCTGCTGTGCTCAGGAGGAGCTGAGCAGCTAGCTACTTCTTGTGGTGGTGGTGCGGTCCCTCTCTGTCACTTAGGTATTTTTCGTCGCGACAACCTGAAGAAGCTTTTATATATGTCGATCGCAGCCAAAGCTCACGGTGGCCAAAACTCTCAGCGGCCAAAGCTCAGCAGCAGCTTCTGCAGCACCAGCAAGCAGCTAGCCGCAAAAAAAGAAAAAAAAAATCCACAGTCAGCGGCAGGCAGCCGCTAAGCCGCTGCTCAGGAGCAGCCGCTGCAAAAGTTCAAAGCCTTCGGCGGCGAAAGCTCTTACGAGTAGCAGTAGCAGTAGCAGTAGCTGATGCTGCTGCCGTCTCGTGACTCCTGACTCATGACATCGCATTTTTTCGAGCGTTGCAACAGCATCATCAAGAGACCATTTATTTGGCATGCTGTCCGTCGCGGTGCATGATAATACGTAGATACGGGTGTCCTGGGGGCGCGTTAGTTTGTCTCAACTGCTGCTCCACTTTGTCGGGTCCATTGCTGCGTTATGTACCGATGCGGGTGTCCGCGCTGTGGATCGCTGCGTGCTGCTCATGGCGTTCATGTATTGCCTAATATGATCAGCAGCAGCATAGGAATGGAAAAGACGATAGATAGATAGATGTTATGTACTAACCTTAATAATAATACCTGGTACAATAATTAGTTGTATGATCGCGCTCGCTACTACTACTACTGTACCACTACTGCCGTGCTTCGTACAACAACAAACAGCAGAATATGATGCACTGCTGTGACTGGGTATATCTACTGAAGAACCCTTTGTAGAGACAACGCTACCGCTACTATAATACTGCTTAATGAGTAGAACATGACGTAATAATGTGACTGACTGGCAAGGCAGTACCATAACACATGGTTGATGATTCCAATCTATCGATAGTCGGATGCGTACTCTGTTGTAGTTTGGCTGTTTTACGACCGATGGATATCGATCTCGGGCAGAGGCGGCGCGGACAGCTGTTGGGCTGATCCGTAGTTTGTTCTGCGCAATGCCGTTGCCCATCTGCACTTTGGCTCGCTCATCGTTTAGAAAGCTTGAATAGACCGACATACTTCGATTGGTTACAAGCGGTCAACGTTGAAGCTCATGCTGCGGCGAAGCCCCGTTTGGTATGTGCAGGATCTCACTGGGATCCGCGTGCAGTTTAATGGTATGAACAAGTACGCATAAGCGCGGAAAGAAAAAATATCCCCCCCGTCCCCTCTCATGTATTATTTCTCTGTCTGATTGGAACACCTTGGGCCGGTCAAAAAGAAAAAAACGAACAGCAGAGCTTCTCTCTTAGCCTGGTACGCCGCCCGCCATCTCGCGACCACCTCACCACCGATTCGGTCCGGGTAAAGCTTTCCTCTCTCTCTGCCACAGTGAGCACCGTCGTCCGCCTCGCGTGAAGCCCGGTGCTCACCATGACCCTTGTTTGCCAGCTCGACACATTTGGTGCTCAGACTGCATCGCTCTCTGTTTGAACGTTGGTTTGGTCGCAAAATAAGCACCGCTTGAATATTATTTTGCACATCAAAACGACCCTTATATCTCGTATATGGTGCAAGCGAAGCCTCACAAGGAGGCCAGGCAGACCCCATTCGTGCTTCCCACATGTCTCGAGGCACACGCGTCGCCTAGTCACGAAAACGGCCACCGCGCTCCTTGCAACCCCCCCTCTACCCGCCAGCACCCGCCAACACCCGCGACGCCGCCGGGCTCGCCCGTGGTGCCGTGCTCTGAGCACACGCACGCGCATGAAACGAAATAAAAAGTCTTCAGAAATATGAGGTACGTGTTGACTCGTGCCTGGTATGTTCGTATGAACACGAGTACAAGAAGGCGCTTGTCTTCACGAACGCGGTTTTTGTTCGTAATTTTAAGCTATACCGGGACATTGCTTTTTTACCATAAAACGATATACCTTGACAGAAAACGTCATATAACTTGGGTTTGTGCCCTGATCACCTCGTTTTGCTTTTTCGTACCGTAAACTGGCAAAAATACGGTGGTGTACCGTTTTTTATCGTTTTGGCAAGTGAGACGGACGGATATGGATGTCTCGCCGTAAAACGGTGCACCTTGACAGAAGACGTCATCTAACTTGGGTTTACTGTACCCTGATTTCCTGGTTTGAATTTTCGTACCGTAAAATGGCGAAAAATCACGGGTGTACCGTTTTTTTTGTCATCTTGTTCGTTGGGACAGGAAAATAATTTCGCTTCTACATAACCCTAGGTAAGCCTAGGGAATAAATACATACATGCACGATTTCCTGGTTAATTGTTTGGTTTTTTGTCAGAGATATCGGGGCGTGTTCTCAATTCCTGCGTGAAAAATAGGGGCGTCGCGATTTTTACGACGTCGAACTTCTGTTCTTGTGTATTTGTATCCTTCGGTGGGTGGGTGAAGAGAAAGCACCAGCTCACGACACTTCTACAGCTACCCGACGGCTGGTTTCGAATGGTCCTTGGTATGAGCGTTTTTGCGGCATGTTGACAAGTCGAAAACTACTTGGTTTGTTGGCGGTTTGTTCTCGTCCGATGGAGGCGATAATCTCCGATTTGAGATATGCCTAAAAACCTTTCGATTGAACAGGGGTGTTTTTCTTTTCGCGAGCAGAGCCAATGTGTCCGGTCTCGACCTCTTCATCCTTTGAACTCCTGTCGCGCCCGTCGGCTCTGTAGTCTGTGCGGCCCACCATGACGTTGACCAACACTTGCCGCGCGCGCTGAACGACGCGGTACGACGTGGAGCAGTTTGTCGAAGAATTTTGCACGGGAGAGAAGGGTGGGAACTGGGAGGAGGCGACGCCGACCGCTTGCATCGGGGGCGCGGTGTTGCGAGGGCATTCAACCTTCGGAGGCCTGCTCAAGGACCTGGTGAGGGTTCTGAGGCACACGGAAAATGAAGCCGCAATTGTCAACTTTCTTGCCGAGGGCTCTTATCTTCGCCACTCCCCGCCCCGACACACGTCGTTCCGAAACACGACGCGCACGTGCCCCGGTACAGCATCCTGGGTATTTTTCGCGTGTTTGCACCGTATATACCGGTATATTTCAGCCCTAAGCTCAAGCAAGCCGTCCATTTTTCTTCAGGTTGCAAGCTATGCATACATGGTGCATTGTGCTCTGTACTATTGCGTTGTTGTCAAGATGGAAGTCTTCCCTACGTACCCGACGAGGTGAATCTGCAGTAGGGACCTATGTCGGGCTCAGCATCCAAGTCCGAAACAAACGTTGCTAGCCGTCCTACTGTAAAATGCAGAACTGTTTCATCGTTCATCAGTAGTTCAGGCTGAACACCATCTCACGCGAAGAGTACCCTATTTTCCCTCGCGCCACCATACCCTCTTCGCACCCCCCTTCATTTACTCCCCCCCCTGGCAAGAGAAGGTATACCAGAGTTACGAGCTGTGCTGCGGGGACGGAACTGGAGTGGGAGATGGTATCACGCCTCTCCAAAGCGCGTTCGACATGGCCGGCGCTGAACGTTACGTGGAGCTCGAGGTGCGTCGTGCAGTGCATTTCACCGTTGTGGCAGCAGTCGCCCGCGGCGAAGGTGTTACATTCGTCGGTCCAGCTTCTCCGCTAGACCTGGTACAATGGTTGGCCGTTGGTCTTTTTTTTCGGGGATGCGTGTTACGCGTAATACGTACGCTACCGCCTTTCAAGATGTGCGGTTCTGTTCGCGGTGCTTGCGTTCGCAAATGCACGCGCCGTTCCCGTAGCTTTTTCCGTTCGCGGAAGAATACCCCATGGTGGGGACTACCTCCATATATGCTGGAAACCCCTAGTTTTGCCCCGGACAGGGATTGCGCCTGGTAGTGTTTAATTCCCTGCTCTACAGCCTTTCGAGGTTTGCGGTTCCCGCCCGCGGTTAGCGTTCTCACTTTTGGCGTTTTTTAGCGGTAGCACGCATGCCTGGTAGTTTCCCGCATGACGAAGCGCAAGCAGTAGGTCGTCACCGAAGTGGTGCAGTCTGTCTGTCTTTTCGTTTCGATCGACGCTTCCACACGCGTGCCCCAGTGTGGTTGGTGCAATGCCGATTATCTCCACGTACAGTAGACCCGATGGCCACTTAGCACTCGCCTGGCCGGTGGACTACTCGCTGCGGGTTGGTATAGCTGTCACGAGCAGCCTCCTCTGCCTTCGACCGCCAATCAGGCCCAACTTCTGCGTGGCTCCAACAGCTACCGCGACATTGTTATGTGTGTTGTGCCCGCCGGTAAGATACTCCAAGGCATGAGCATTTCTAGGACCTGCGTCAGAGGTGACCAACGCCCTGTCTGAGCCTCGAGCACAATTGTTTCGTATCATGACCACCCGCCGGTATCACGCAAGCTTCTCCCATGGCGTGAGCTGTTGCATAATCTGTGCCGAAAGTGGCCACTGCTCTCTCTGAGCTTCATCCACAATGGTATCATGAACCCGGCATGTGATTCGCTCTCCTCTGTGTTGTACGGCGGCCCGACGGTGTTGCCTCTGTTCCACTCACAGGGAGTCTACCATGCGGCGGGGCTGGGCGGACCGTGGTATGGAAGCGACAACGTGATTGACTCTGTAAGAACACGAGTGGTACATGCATCTTTGAGGCACACTCAGGGGCGTCTGAAGGGTTCGTTAAAGCTCGCCTCCAACAGTATCAACTCCCTCGAAAATGCTGTTATTGGCGGGTTACGCCGGCTGTGAAATAAGAGTGCATGCGTAGCAGTACGCACTACAACGGGGAAACATACAGCAGTGGTACTCAGAACCAAATATGCCG
The DNA here is from genome assembly GCA_031763025.1 of Macrocystis pyrifera. Classification (NCBI taxonomy): domain Eukaryota; class Phaeophyceae; order Laminariales; family Laminariaceae; genus Macrocystis; species Macrocystis pyrifera. Next base: position 12,413,311 of record JASSKH010000019.1, read on the forward strand.
TGTTTACATAGGGGATAGGAGGGTATATGATTTTTGGGTCCATCGTGGGTTCTGATTACTTGAGTAACAGCTCTTATTTTGGACCAGACTCGCATTCATTTTTGTGTGAGCCGGGGTGTGTCCTCCGTTAGTTTCAGTATTCGCAATGCAGCGTTGACGATATGAGTCACCGCGCTGTTCCCTAGTAGGTTCATCTTTAAGGTTGGGTGGAAGCATCGATTTTTCCGGGGGTTTTCGCGCTTAGAGACCGAGAAACGACCAAAAACAACAGGCACATCTGGCCGCTTGGAAGGCAAAAGCAGGGTCGTTTTTGATACGAGTGAAAAACACGTGATGCAGCAGGAGCAGCAACAGCGACTAAATGACATTACATTTTGGATAATGCTGTTCTTTCGTCGCCAAAGCCACCGATCGCGGCCCCTGCAACCGTGATTTTGATGCGTGCGTGTAGGATGATCGGAGTGGGGTGGTGGTGGTCGGTGTTAGAGTTGAGGTTAGAGCTCGGTTGGGAACTTCCAATCCGGAATGAAACAAAAGTAGCAGCCAATCGATTTTTGTCGACGTATGTGGTTTGACCGAACGACAGCCCTCCGCGACCCATCTGTTACCTTGCCGTTTTCCTCTCTGGCAGGGTGTGCCTTAGACTAATTTCAGTACAAAAGCGGTTTATCGTGTTGTGTGCGAACGCCGACCCTACAAATCCGAATTCGCAACCTCTTGATTTCTGTCGGGTACTTCAGCCGATCCCTCGTGTGACCCATTCTGCACTTTTTGCATCAACTCCTCCCTTGCATATTTTGGCGGCAATTTTGTTCCTGCTGCAACCGCAGTGGCTCGAACCTTCTCTGGACACGATCTTCGGGCCGCCAATGGCCGACACCGACAGGCCCACTATTGCCACGCCGTCATGGAAATCCTCCAACCCAGCGGTGTCAGATGCCGGCTGCGAGGGGGACGAGGGACGCGCAGGTGCTGCTTAAGGGCCACCAGGAGAGCAGGGGAGACAGCAAGGCATATCCTTGTAGCTTCTGTACATACTAACATTGTACCAACGCTAACTGGCTTGGTGCCTCCATGTGGGCTATAATCCTGGGAGAGGCATCTCGCTTCCTTTCCGGCCGGCCCTCGGGGTTGGGTGGCGGGGCAGGGAAGGACGGATTCCCCCAATGTTCAAAGATGTGACGATTTACTTAGTGAGGGGTGTATTTATTCGAGTTTCCATTGAAGATCGTCACACTCAGGTTTACGTTGAAATCCGTAGGCCGGGTCAGTGTATTTGCGCGGATGACTGCTTGGTGCGTACTGATGTTTATTGCTATACCCGAGTGACGGACAGAGGGGGAGGGGCTTGAGATAAAAACAGGCAAACGTAGAGGACTGTACGCCCTCCCGCGCACGCGCGCACAATTTCTATTTCGTATTCCGGCATTTTTTCTCGGGACCTGCCGTCATGGTGTGTAGTCGACTGTAAAGCCAACGTGTAGATGCGAGATAAGATCGAGGTACGAGATAATGTGGGTTTTGTATGTACGAAAGTAGACAAATCAGACCAACGCAGGGCACAATAGCGGTATAGCCTTGAGCACCTTGGGTCAGTTTGAAGTAGATGGCATGTGAGCGTAAGCACACGCAGAGGGGCAGAGCCAGCGCTACAGGTCCAAGATGTGATAATAACTCGTTTGATTTTTTATCTGTAGCCACCTGACGGTAGAGTCCCTGGGCGGTGTGGAATATGCCTCATCAGTCTCCTTTTCTCGGTTTTGCTAGACGCGAATTCGTAGAAATCTTTTTTTTTTTGCCTTTAACCCTTTAGTACTACAGTCCCTTTGTGGGGACGAATCACTCAGATTTAGCAGTTTGTCCCCAAACGGAACTGCAGTACTACAATGGTGGATAGATGGAGCGATGCAGACGGATCCGCGTAATGCTTCATTTGATTCTACTGTTATCATGTATGTCATGATTTTTTTCCTTCTGGCTGCAAAGTTTGTTGTCTTTTGCCTGAAAGGGTGTCGTCGAATGGAGGCGGATACGCGTAACCGCCCAATCGTCGTTTTATGGTATCTATATTTTGACTTTCTGCAGGGGAGTAACAGTCCAGGCGATGCTTACCCAGTGAAACGCCAGAAACGACCAAAAGCTTTGTTATTCTCAGTTTTTATTTTATAAAAAACAAAGAAATCACGTCAGCTGTTAGTTCAACAGATCGGCAGATCGGTCGATACTCAACTTTGCAAGCTGCGTTAACCGCGCGCGTTTTCCATAATTTCCCTCGCGATTGACTACTGGTCAGAGACTCCCCTGGATGCCACCAGGGTCGACGAGACGATAATACTTACAGCTGGTTCGATTTCCAATTGGTTTCGGCCAGTGCCATTTCGCGCACTGAAACAGCAGATAGATTGACCCGTGAGGGCCGAGGTACACAAGACAGTCGAAAGTTGGTTTACAGCAGTTCACACGTGACATACACACCAAGACACTGGAAATTTCGAATACTGCCTGTAAATGTTGCAGCAGGTCTTGACGTACAAGTAAGTACGTGTTTTTGGTGAATCTCACTATCGTACATGTTTTTGGCCTTTTCTGCTCTTGATATATGAAAAACACAGTAAGCACACACCTGTGAAGTAGCAAAAGGTGATCCAACAGCACAAGAGGTGATGATTTCGTGTTTTCTGCAGGCAGGCTAGCGAGTGGCGCATTTCGATCCTACAGCTCCTTGTTCCATCTCAGACGTTCTACCAGGCAATACAATCACGAGAGCTGGATCCCAAAGCTCGCCCTGCACACGATGGCAAGAAGATGGAAACAAAGCCTAAAACTGAACGCGAGCGTCACTCTACAGCCTCCTGTCGTGTTGATTATACCGAATCTCAACGAAAGTCCGGTCCTTGAGTATGGTCCGGATCTTGATTGGAGGATATTGTAGATCCTTGCTTGTGCATGAACGTACCTAAAGAATGATCAAGAACGTATGATTAGGATTATTTGGCATGTTGTATCTGGATTTTCATATCACAGCAATACCAAGCTACGGATCTTGCTATTGGTACATCGTTCATACCGGTATATATCATGTACTACTGCATAGTAGTTGATCATAAAACACCGAATTCTTGAAAGCAACTACAAGGAAGCCCGATACATGGATCTGCCCAGAGCAGAAATGATTAAGTGTAAAACTGAGTCTCGATTCTGGTATTCTCAGTGTGTAAAACTGAGTATCTATTTTGGTGATTGCAAATCTGTCTGTCTTTCCGCATCCCCTATATTTTCGCCTTCATATTGGTAGTACGTTCCAATGATCGATACATAATGTATCAGATTATGTTCATACGACGTACTCGACTCTTACGGACCTCATATACTGAAACTTACCATATCACCACGCAATATTTAGCCATATAATAATACATCCACCACACCGTACCATCATACCATACCGCCAACATACCATATCACATACCGTGATTTTTCCATTAGTATATCAAACCGTACCATCATACCATACCAACAGTCGAGATATCACATACCGTGCCACACCGTACCATACCATACCCATACTGTACCAACACCACCCAAGGGGCTCAACCATCCGCGGACTGAACCACTATCTATACCATTATACTGCTGTACCAACAAACACCACAAGCGTACAACAGCATGCCTTCCGGGCGACAGAGCAGGAGCGAGTATAAAACCATATAGCTGTACCTACACCACAAGTTCACAAGAAAGAGCATCCGAACAGGAACGAATATAGGTACTGGTACCATATTATTGCTGTATCAACACTACAAATAACACAGCGGCAGCGAGTATATATATACCATGCTTCTGCACCAACAACGTAATTACACAATAGCATGCGAGCAGGAGCGCGTATAAATACCATACTGCTGTACCAACACACAAGTGCGCAAGAGCATGCGAGCTCGCGACGAGCGATGGCAGAGCGTCAACTGCACAAGAACATGCCTTCAGGGCGACAGAGCAGAAGCGAGTATATATACCATACTGCTGTACCAACACCAAAGTACACAAGAGTCATACGAGGACACAAGAAGAGCATGCCCCGCGCAGAGCACTCGAGATTACGAACGAGTGTAAATACCACATTCTTGTACCAACACACGCACAAACGAGTATAGAGATACCATACTGACTGCTGTTGTACCAACACCACACAAAGAAACCCCACTAACTGTAGAAAATACGTCGGAAATGCTATTGTTGCAATTCCATACTGCTGTTGTACCAACACCACACGAACGAGTATGGATACTCGTGCCACATTGAGCTTGGCAAAATGGTCTGCACAAGCAGTAAGTAGTTAAAAAAAGACGGCCGCGCACGACAAAAATGAGAACAAGCAAAACAGATACCGAGCAATTATTATTAGTTAGAAGTAGATGAGATATTTCCACCTGCCCGTGGGGACTTTTTCTTGTGTCAGAGGGTCGGCAAAACTCGATGAAAAGCGACGAGCCGTGAGGAATGCTGAACCGCCTGGACGATAAAAAAGCGGAGAATGGACGATACATGCGACAACGGTTTGCCCAGAAGCTGGAAAGTAAAGGGGAGATAACCCCCCCCCCAGAAAAAACACGCGATTGGCCTCTTTCTAAATCAGTTACCCCACTCAAGACTCGCCACTGACACGATCTTCTAACCGACGCCGCAGTATCAATTTCAAGACGAGAAGCAATTTGCTTTTATGTTGGGATCCTCTGTGTGGTACAGACATCTCCCGTCTATCGCCTGTCGATTACTTTGTAACCGTCGTGCGTACAAGCGCAATATCAAGAAACCCCGCTGTAGGAAGTAGTCGGAAATAAATTGCCGTTGTTGCGGAAGTAGAGGTCCCCTAGCAATCTGGGAGAAGGGATCTTTAGGTTGGTAGGCCGTTCAGGTATTTTGGTTCCTGTTGGGATCAAGGTACGGGCGAAGACCCAACCCAATCCCTGACTCTAACCCTAACCCTAACCCTGACCCCAAACCGCAGTCAAAACGGGCCAAAACTGGCCATAAACGCGGCTGCGCCGCGTTTCCATCGAACCAAGAAATTTCTCAACTGCAGACGACGATTCCGAAATGCAGACCGCGCTACGCAACTTTCAAGTCAAAAACACCCCTAAAGATCCCTTCTCCCAGATTGCTAAACCTACTCCGGAAGCATCAAGAAACCCCGCTGTAGAAAATGCATCGGAAGTGCTGTTGTTGCGGAACTAGCCGCTTGTTCGGGATCACGACTCCCTCCTCGTGGACTCTTATATTTCGCGGTACAGAGATCTCTTCTCAATCTGTCGTTTACTTTGTAGTAAGCCTAGCAGTCAGAATGAACCCAGCAGGGCCCTCTATTCATACCACACACCGTGTCTTACATGCTCTTCATTTGTACAACAGACGCCGCAGCCGAAGTATCAACTTCAAGACGAGAAGTAATTCGCTTATATGTTGCGATCCTGTGTGTGGTACACTTTTGTCTAAATTCGTCTGTCGATTACTTCATAGCCGTCGCGTGTAAGCGCAATATCAACAAACGCCACTATAGAAAATACTCGGAAATGCTGTTGTTGTTGCGCAACTATCAAGAAATCCCGCTGTAGAAAATACTCATTTGGAATCAAATACATGTCGACTTCGTCCATCTCATCCGCCCAAGATGTCCCTTCCCCATGAAACCCTCGACCTCAAAACTGAACACGAAGCAGAAATGTTGTCTAATAATAGGATGTTGAATTTTCTCTTTACGAACCAAGATGAACATCCCATATCCCCGCCCAGTATGACCACGAGTAGTACCAATAGCCAGCACGCACACGTTCAGTCTGAGCCAAACCCCGCCTGCTGGGGTGCCGTCTGTGCCGGTGCCGACTGGTCTCTCTCGTAACCCGCACCAACTCCAAATGCAGCTTCACAACAAAAAGACAAGCAAACTGAGAACAGTGCTCGAATGCATTTCATCGAGGGCAACAACAATCCCTCGTATTATACCTGGTATGGTCAACGCAGCACATGCACTGAGTGTTAACACAGCCCAATCCTCACATTCTCAGACAGCACGGCACGGCACGGCACAGAGTCCGGTCATGGTTTTCCGGCACGACCGTTGACCTCGATCGAACAGCTGCTCCGGTGCGTTGCAAATGCGCCGCCGTCCGCTTTTACAAACCGATCTCTATGTCAGAACCTTCTTCGCCTGTGGCCCCGCGTGGTCTTGGCCGGCTGCGCAGGCTGAGGGCGTGTTCTATATGTGTCGTACTAGTAGTATGTAAAGCTGTTGGGTACGAAGAGAAAAGAGGAAGACAGTGTGTCCACATATCATGAACAATCGGAAGCCGAGAGCAACGCCATGATCAACGAAGCACAACCCGAAACAAAGCGCAACGTCGGTGGTGCTACATATTACTATGAGGCGATCTAATCATCCCGACGAACCACCTGTGTGTGCTGCGTGCAACTCCAACCCTGGGTAGCGGCAAACCTTAACTCCTAACCCACCTGCTGCATTCTTGGGGGCGGTGAAGAACACCCCCTGCTGCAGCAAACGTTGCAAGCATCCCGGGCAGATCGCAAGCACAAAGTTTTCACCCCCGCCCTAAATGCATTCATACAATGTCTTCTGGACGGGCAGCTCCCTCTCATCTGTCTCTCGATTCGCACTGCCAAGACGGTTCAAATGTTCAACTCCCAGCCCAGGGAAATGAGGAGAGTGGAAATCTCATAACCTGCCATCAAAGAAACACAACCATACAGTAGTCGCTGACTTATAGTCAACTACTAGTATTTTTTACTCAAGTTCTTTCGGTCGCGATTTATCTCCTATCGTAAGAAATGGCTACCACACTTCCAACTCCGCCTGTGGATTGGAGGCGTACTTGGCCTTGTGACGACCATGGAGCGTCTTCAGGGCCTGCGCCAGAGATTAGTGTGCCAGAAAACAAAAAGTTCGAGGTCGAGACGTTGGGAGCGGGAAGGGTGACCATACATTGTATGGTAGCATATGGTGTGAGGGAAAAACGAGTGGTTCTTGAGGACATCGGTGACTCTCCAAAGGTGACCGAGTCGTTGGCTGAACCAACCCTGGGTGGTGGCTTGCGCGCTGTTTACTATTAATACCAAGCCTTTAACTTCGCAAAATATGAACTGTCCACGGCACGGCACTGCTCCCTCCGTTCGACCAGCACGAAAACGAAAAAAAAACGATCGACGGTTTCGATCTCCAATGAAGCCTCAGCTTCAAAACGCGTGATCAAGACAGAGCCGATGCCCCAGCCGCACCCACCCGTTTCTCCAAAGCTATGAATATGTTGACAGCTTGCTCACAACGACGCCAGCCCGCGACCGCGTACGCCATGCAGGCGACATTCTGCGACTGATGTCACCGCATGCCGCAGGGGACGGCATCAGACAGCCCAGAATGGTGCGATGCCAGTACTTTCGGGCGGGGGGGGGGGGGGGCGTACTCATGTAGTCATTTCATGCATGCCCATAGATGTATGACCATGGACGAACAACGCTTCTCTGGCTGACAAAAGACAGGTTTAACAGAATCTGAACGTATTCGCGGGTGGCCCCTGTCAGTAACTATGGCGCGGCAAGCCTCGACCCACAGCCGTTACTACCTTGTACCCTAGTACCTGGTAACACACAAGACAGCGCACCCCCTACGATGACTTTCCAGGCCGATTTCATTCAAAAACAAGGGGGGTACACACGACAAACACGGTGGCTTTCGGAAGGTCTCGTCGCGACATTTCCATTTACTAGACGTCTCGCTTGGCGTGAGGACTTTCTCCGTTGACGAGAACATCAGGTTGGAAATTCGCTATCCGTGGCTGCGATATTCTGTTTTTCCCTATCAATAGGTTGACATGCGTGTTATTCCCAGCTGGGTATTTCCCGCTTTCCGAGTGCTAGTTTAATGCTTGCAAGAGACGGCACCCAAATATCGAACCCGTGTTCGGTCTCGTTGCACCCATTGGCGGTGTAGGGTATATACCCGCGTCATCGACTGCCACCTCGTGGCTAGCACTAATCAAGCGGTAACACCTCTAGAACATGGCTATGTTCCGCTTGGCCTGTGGACCGAAGCTCCGAGAGTAAGAGCCGACGATACCAAAGGTTTAGGAGGTCAGAGTCCTCCACGAGCTGACGGGACAAGAAAAATCTACCCCGCTGTGCAAAACCACTTTCGTATGGGAAAGCTAGCCGGATGGAGATGGAGAGATCCCCCTGGACGCGCGCGTGAAAGTTGCATGACGAACATAAAGGCAAAGGGACCGATCTTCTCTCCGTCTTTCGGTCGGAAGATCTTCCGCTTGGCCTTCTCGTGCCTACTAACTAATGGGAGGTATCCTAAAGCAGCGAGGTCTCGGTGACGCCTATCACACTAACCTCCATATAAATGGCGTGCCACTTGTCGACGTCTTGATTGGAAGGCGCTTCCAGCTTGGGCAGAGCGATAGGCTCGCCAAAGACGCTCATCAGGTTAGCTCGTCGGGGCAGCAGAGGACACCACCTAACGTCGCAGCGAAAATGCACAATCCATTTTAAGCGTCACATGCAAGACACAATCTTGCTATGACAGTAGCAGTTCTGCACTGAAGCTGTACACGTGTTATATCCGTATTTCAACGCCGTGATACCGGGGTTTATCTCAAGACCCTCGCATGCCGAAGAAAACATATATGGGTAGCTATACAACCGCGCCGGGATACGGCAAGTTAACGCAACAACATCCGCAACAGATCTGCAAAGCGGTGCTTCGTCGTTGCCACATCATTGACGCGACCCACTCGTGCACAGCTCATGTGTGGACTGCGCTCTCGTACCAGTCACATGAGCACAAGCGGTGCGCACATATCTCCTTGAGAAAAGCGGTAACAGGTACCTTGGTGCAGAGAGGCAAAGGCGGCGAGTTGTCTGTCGCCGGCTAGTGGAGTGAGGTGCACTCATGTGGCATCGGCAAAACGCACCAGACAGGTGAACCAATTTGTCGTGGATACTGCGAAAACAATTCCCCACCAACAGGGTTGTGTATGGACCCGGACCGGGCGTATCAAACCGGGGCTTAAAGGGATGACTACGGCCAAACGCCAACTGAAGCTCGTGTAGTGTGTCACAACGAGCCGCTCGCAGGGGTCGATACTGTGGCTGCACACCAAGGCGAGGAAAAATGATTTTGCAGGATGGTAGCGGAACCGCAGTAGAAAACGGCGGAATAAAGGGTCTCACCACACGCCCCACGGGAACACGCCAGGGATGTTCTTGGCCGCCATCCACAATCGAAGCTTCAAGAAACTCTGGAAACGTAGAAGGATGATAAGGTTGACGGTGAGAGGATATGAAAAAGTGGTGAGGTTGGGTGTAAAGCGAAGGGCCAACGTTCAACACATAACTCGGGAGTCATCAAAGCACAACAAAGCGGACCAAATAAATGGGGTTTGTGGAACAAACGAAGAGGTGGCATTGCATCCCACGTGATCGGTGACTGGATCGACTTACGAATGGGGATGGGTTGTGCGACGGAGTGATGCATTAATTACTCCACCGTTTCACTATTGATATTCTAATCCAACAAGTCCTCGAAGGATCGCCGGGGGCGGGGCCTTTTTAGACTATAATACCGACATACTAAGCATGGGCCAATCTGGTAACAAATGCGGAAATCAGCGGGGGATAACGCCCAACAAAACAAAACTCTGCCCCCTTGGGGAGGGATGGGAGGGGGTGGTGGCGAACATGCGCGGCTGCTTCTCCCCTGTTCCACGTGGTTCGATACAAGCACCCCAACCATTGTAAAGCAAGTGATACATAAGCCCGGGGTGCCTCGTGAAGGGCCGGTGCCAGCGCCACTGCAGCAAAGAGGCGAGTCGCGCTTGGACGGCCATCCAGCAGGTGCACTCCCGCAGCATCAAGCGTCGTATTACATCTCGACATCACGTCGTGAAGCGATAACCGTTCATTTCGCACCCCACGCACACGCGCCACGCTCGGAAAGGTCTCAACTACAACACTCCCAGCGCCGAGCGTACCAATGGCAGCTTGCCAAAATACTCAAAAGCAGAAAAAGAGCACTTTTGGCAAGCTGTCAGTTATTAATGCACAGCGCTAGGGGCGCAACCGACGTGAACGTGACGAATGTTGCCCATGGGCCTGTTCTCTCTGCACGGTGCGATGCCGAAACGCAATCTGATACTTGATTCTGCTGGAGTGTGCCTGCTCCGAGGCTGTTCATGGGAACCTACACCACCAAAACGGAACGCACAATCTGAATGGCAAAGCTCCAGCAACATAATGACAAGACGACCTGAATAAAGTGAAAGAGGGACAGCATAAAAGCAGAGATTACAAGCAGGCATGGTCCATAAACCTGGGAGTTTCTGGGTCGCCCTCGGTGGCAACCTACACCAACTGAAAGAAAACGAAACCTGGATGGCAAACACTGCAGCCACAAAAAAAAGAAAGGACACCTGACAATTCCAGAAGGTGTCGCATTCTCCGAAGGTGAAGATTGGCCTCAGGCGGTATCCATATCGCAGGGCGTACTGTCAGGCGATAGTCAAGCAGTCGGAGCAACGAAACAAAGCGTTGGGGAAGTGCACGGATGAAAAAATACCGCAGCTGGGCAACCAAACGAGAAAGCAACCAAGCCGACAGGAGAACAGCTATCTAGGGGAAGTCAACGACAATGCCAAATGGTCACGGCAATCAGCTGCACACTATCAGTGTCTCACAGGACATATAGCGAAGCCATCTGAACAAAGCTAGAAACAAGTGCGTACACTTTGTTGCTCGATACTTGGCTATAGAGAGTAGACGTGTTTGGGGTGATCCTGGCCCTCTTCTCTACCGTTCGGAGTCAAAGCTAGCTTTAGCCTCCATCACAAACAGGGCGAATCCTCTTGAACAAGCCCAAGCTACAAAACCATCCCAGGTGCAGCACGATATTCGGTCAAAGCAGGCCCCACGTGACATGTCACACCTTTATGAACCCTTTTCGGCTATTTATCCAAAGGCGATCCGTCCCTAGCTTGGTCAACGCCGCCTCCTGAAACCCCCCCGGGATGATGCCAAAGGAATTTCCCTGCAGAGTTTTGTCCACGGAAGAAGGCACTTAAATCACGTCAGTATAATTCTACGAGCAAGAACGAAACATGGTAACTCAGTCACTTCAACACTCTTCCACGAGCAAGAAAAGAGATCGAGACCGACAAGCGTGGTCACGAACAATGCCAGCTCGAGCCTTCTCTACCGGGAGCATCTGAAGCACTGCTGCACGTCGACGGGGCAAAGGTTGACGCTGTTGAGAGAGTCAAACAAACACACTGTGATCAACGCGACATTCCAAGATTAAGAATACCAAAATAATATATTCATATTTATAGGAAAGGTCGGAGACACGAAGCAGCCTTCGCGGCACGCTACCTTGCGCTATCTATTTGCTTCCCGACACGGTCGCTATTCAACGCCCTTTCTCACGACCCCCACCCGCAACAGTAATAGTGAAGGCTACAAACGCACAGACATCACCGTAAACAATTTTTGAGAGCTGCGAAACCGACGACATAAAACATGCACTTACCTTTTTCATCTGGTCAATAAATACTTCCTTCGAAGCAGGCGCGCAGGGCCCCGCCCACCTCCCGAACACCAAACGAAACACGGGGGCATGGTACAGAGCCCCTTAACATGCGATTGAAGCGGCGGGTTTTGTGGAAATACGCAACGAGAAACAAAAGGCGTGAAGAGCAGAGGGAGAGAGGCGTGTGAGTGTTTTTTTCATCTCATCCGCTAGGTGGTCGTATGTAGCATGCGTTAAAACAATAAGACAACGACTAGGAAAGTAGCATGCCGTGAATCCAAGCATGGGGGATGGAAGAGCGCCTCATGAACATCAAACTCTCATGTTATTGCCAACGCAGCAGTTTCGTCCCAAGTGCTCTGAGGCAGATATACGATCGACCACACGCACCGCGCTTTGGGGTAGCCTAGAGCGCACTTCTCCTGGACCGGACGTTCGATAGTCAGGTCCTCCAGAAAGACCCGTGCAACTACAGCAATTCCTGGATGGAGTCTGGGGAACATTCCATAGCCGCCATACGGGGCCTAGACACAAATGACATTGTCGTTACTTTGGTACACCGACCAATAGAAAAAAGATGGTTCCGAGGCACTGGTTCTCAACCGAGCTTACGTAGGCAAGCATAGTATAGAAATAATTATCAGGTATCAACCGGCTGGTGTGGGCACACAGCAGGACGAGCACAATCGGGCTGCACGCACGCCTGCCGTACTACAGCAGTCCTTGTATTGCTGTTCGGACACTATCAATAAAAGCATCACCCCTTAAAAATGTGCGCATTTCGCATATTATTTCGGGACACTCACCCGCAAGGAGACCAACTATCATTGGGAGTTCCCGGTTCATGCTGCCGTTCAGGACGAAGCCCTGGCTGAACACTCCGTGAGGGTGGAAGCAAAACAGCGTCGCAGGCATGCCGTCCTGCGCAGTCACCCGAAACCCGACATGGATATTGAAAACGCCAGAGGAGGTACGTACGCACGTACAGTCAGCCAGCCTCGGCGCTCGATTTAGGCGTGTAAGTCAGCAGCTGGCAAAGAAACTCGCAGGTGGCAGCGTTGACAAAATCCGATCCAGTCGTGCCGTACCTACGTCGCCTGCTGCCGGCCGCTGGAGTCAAACGTCCACCGCAAAACATACAACCAGCAAGTAACACAAGCACCAGTCAAAACGAAACTATAATTGTGTTTATAGGCGGACGCGCCTGTGGGAGGGGGACAGAGGTGGGAAGTGATACCTAAGTGTATAAACGTGCAAAACAAAAACTTCGTTTTTCCCCTGAAGACAAAAACTTGCGTCTGCATCCGGCCCCGCTACACCAGGCAGTCGATGGTCGCACCAAATAGCGGGAGGCATGTGCGGTGGCCGTCTCCGGAACGGGCCGCAGCCTCCCACGACCGTATACCTTACTGCGTCAAAGCGCGAAAGTGTAACCCAAGCTTTAGACTTCACGCACCCATGATTCCGGTCCCTCTTTCTCGTACACGCGGCCGCAAGAGCGGTGCCAGTACTGCCCCCACTCGGGAATGGCGTGTCGAAATGCTGGCCAGTCTGTGTGGCCATCCTTTTCCACAGTCACGAGCGGGGGTAAACGGTGACCGATAATAGAAGTGCCAGCGTGGTGTACGCCAAACGCCCGCCGCACCACACAAGCCCGCACGCCAGGAGCGGGGTCAGAGCCTGCCCAAGGAGGAGGAGGCGTGCGGCGGGGGGGGGAGGGGGTACTCATTTGTTGCTTGCCTTGGTCATTGACCATTGACCACGCATCCCTTCGAGACGGAGGGAGGGGGCGGGGGGGGGGGGGGGGGGGGGGGGGGTACTCATTATCATTCATGGCCGTAGTCGTATGACCATAGACCCTCACATCCCTACAATGCCGGCACGGAGAGCGTCGGGTTTTCACCGACCAGGCAGACATTGCTTGCACCAAGCGCGAAGCGCCGTGAGGTGTTGGGCGAGTCGCATGAAGGGTGAGTTGCATCCTACTAAGAACCGCTTTAGAGGCGGATTTTCTTGTACATCGATGACAGCATCAATTAATTGATTTAATTTCTGGTGCGGCCACTTCCAGAGACAGCAATGGGTTTACTATGTAACTGCCTCGTGGGTGCCTCACCATAAACACACTACGTGATACGATCATCCCCCTTGCGCGGTGTAAAGGTCCTCCCCGCACAAAAATGACCTAACTCGACTGCAGCCGTGGTAACCGCACAAAAAAAACAAAAAAAACGGCACCCTGGCTGTCTAGCTCACGCAGTGAGAGGCGTGTTTTACAGCGTCGTCGCCAATCGACACCAACCAAACCTATATATACCAGGTATATAATATAGCGGGGGGGGGGGGTGAAAGGGAGGAATCGACTAAGGTGGCGTTCTCAGGTAGGGTACCGTACTGCATGTTGGAGACCTTGCACACGTCGGATATATCAGATAGATCAATCAGATACCAGGTACATCAGATCAAATACATCAGATCTACGCTTCATGATCTACAGTGCAGATAGATGCCTTATCCGTGTGATCTAGCTAGCACATGTTGCCGGGTGGGAGCTGAGCTGTGCAAGCCGCATGATCTACAGTAGCACAAGTTTCGAGCGTTGGATGTGCACTACAGCACCTACACAGATCTTGCACAACATTTCACAACGGCAGCAAAGGACCTGCAGGATCTACTTGACCTATCCGTACAAGATCTATCTGTAGCAGGTACCTGACAAGTCCGATGTGTGAGACATTGCTGAGCAAGGCCCGCGCGCGCGGCAGTGACGCGCATGAGCAATGACGGTAGAAGTAGACGGGGACGCGTGTCACGCCGTGCTGGAAGTTTTGGTCTCATCGAGCAAAAAATGGCAATCACGCGGGCTTGATAGCCTTGGTGTGGGCGACACAAGTAAATACACCGATATCCCCGGGCACGAAAAGAGGAACCTTGAACGCCATGAAAAATACGCCAGTGTTGTGGAGAAGGCACGATCTTCCTACGGTGAGCCAGAATGGGGGTGTTCGTCCTTTGATTGGTTCATTGTAACTTTGAGTCGTCACTTCTTAAGGCGGAAGAATGATGCAAGGTGATAAAAAAACAAGAACACGGGATGTAGAGGAAAAGCCGCACGAACGAAGCAACACCAACAACACAGAGAGGTACACTATCTTGTGTGGGCGCTTTGGTTTGCACGCCAGCACCAGCTCGCCAGGCGACAGCATGCGGTACAAGCAGGATGTAGAGGTGTCCTCGAGACGCCTTTATCCGCACAACACAACTTCGAAGATGTGGGGAAGGACACGACCGCACATTATCGATAAAAGCGTACACTCAAGAGGGCTAGGCTTAGGGTCTCACACGTCTAGCGATAAATACTGGTATGCTTGACCGGTGCCTGCTATATCTGAATCGTGCCCATAGGATGCATGGACAAATTATCGTGAGCATCCTAGTACATCCGTGATAACCACACGACCAGGGAGTCATTGGCACACTTCGTAAGGGACTGCAATACGCGCGTACGTAATTGCTTCTAGTTTTTGGGGGTGCATCTTAAGACTGGTCGCACATGTCGTGTAGCGTTACAGCACTAGAGCCGGTTGGTCGATCGGCACTAAAGAACTGCAGAAGGATGATAATCATACACCAGGTATTATGTATTTAGTTGGAACCCCGGTACTTAGCATCCCGACTGCAGCCAAGTTCGTGTAAGACTATAAGACATAAAAATATATAGGGTATGCCAGATCTACTGTAGAAGGCCTAGAATATCTAGAAGGAGTGGTCTGCTCTTAGCCCTCGCCCCGCAGTCACCGAAAACGTCCAGGAGCGAATTCGTAGGAGATCCCAGATCTATTCCAAATTCAGAACCTGCAGAGGAGATTTGCGTACACTACGAATGTGGCAGCAATTTAACAGATCCGAACATGTACACGCATCGTACACTCGGCTTCTGTGTTGTCATACAAACGAATGCACGACAGACTCTCGGTGCTGTTTGTTGCCTGTAGTATCAGGCGACGCGCTAATCACTCGGCTGCTGTCTTGTCATCTAAACGAATGCATGACGCGACAAGACCCTCGGTGCTGTTTGCTGTTACTGCTGCCGCAACTACTGTTGCCGCAACAGTATGATACCCAAGCCGTGTGAGTTAATACGAGCACTTGTATACCGATGCGCCCCGGGCTGCCGGTTGCATTGACCAACCACGTACAGCAATACTCCCAACTTTCGCAGAAAGAAAAACATGTGTTACGGACGTACGAATAAACAGCACAAACAGCTCAGTCGGCAGTAGTAGTCTACTTTCTGTAGACCCAGAGCACACTATCAAGGATAGCTATCAGAGGCGTGCGTCGTGCAACACCGGCCGGTTTCGTTTGGCACCGTTGTCCGAAACGTCATCATTTGCCCCGCTTCTCGTTCAACTTCTCGCTCAGCTGTCATTGCTTAGGCTCATTCTTATCGGAGAGCTTTTTTTCCATTATTTTCAAAGATTGGAAATAATTGGATATACGTATCAATATACGGAGGCGTTCCGTCACTGTTCGTGAAATTCTCCACAAGCAAAAAAAACATGTGCATTAAGTTTCACATATTTGGAAAAAATAACCAGGAAAATATGCAAGATTGAAAAATTGCGCAAAAAAATGTGGAAATTATGGGAAAAAACTCTTCGATAAGAATGAGAGCTTTTTTGCTATTATTTTCAAAGTTTGGAAAGAATTGAAGATATATATCAATATGCGGAGGCGTTCTGTCACTATTCGTGAAATTCTACAGAAGCAAAAAAATCAAGTTCGTTAAATTTCACATATTTGGAAAACAAAATCAAGAAAATATGGAAGATGGAAAAATTGCCCGAAAAAAAAATGTGCAAATTATTGAACAAAAGTTCTCCGATAAGAACGACCCTTACTCGTACAAACGTTGGATATCGTACCGTAATTGCGCGAAAAAAATGTGGAAATTATAGAAAAAAAGCTCTCCGATAAGAATGACCCTTACTCGTACAAATGTTGGATATCGTACCGAAGTTTGCGACAGACTCGTAATACCGGGTCATCCTTGTCGGAGAGCTTTTTTCCATAATTTCAAACCTCGGATAACGCAACACTTAACGTTTTATGTTAATGTTAGGCGTCAGCGAAAAAAAAACGCAACATTACGTTACTACCTTAACTACTTTCTGGATTTTGTGATAACCTAGTGTCAGTGTGTTATGATATTGACGGGCGATCGGGTAACATTATGTCAAGAGTGTTACCTTGATCTCGTACTGACCGCAGTGTATGTGTTACGGTGTTAGGGTAAGCAGCCCATAGCGAGTAACACTATGTTAGCGTGTTAGCGGAATTCCTGGTGGCTATCGTAACACGCGTTGAAGGGATAACGTACATGGTCAATTAAACGTCAACATTATGCTACCGTGTTAGCGGCATCAGCCCGTAGCGAGTAACGTTATGTTAGTGTGTCAGCGGGATTCTTCGTGCTACCGTAACACCCTTTCGACGGATAACGTACACGGCCAAATAAACGCGTACATAACACTATGTTAGTGTGTTAGTGAAATTCCTAGGGGCTCGTATCTTAACACAGGTTAGAGAGATGACGTGCATGGTCAATACAACGTTAACATTATGTTACTACTGTATCAGCCGCAGCAGCAGTCCGTTTCGAGCGACGTTATGAGGGTATTACGGAAGTCTTGCTACCATAATAACACAACATACGTCAAACGGATAACGTATATGATCGATAAAACACTATTAAAAGCATTATGTTAATGTTGTTAACTCGCATGCAATGTATTTAGTGACACAAGTTAGTACATTACGTACACCCCCACTCTAAAGTCGACAATATGTTACTGCCGTGTTAACTAGTACGTGCGAGTGTGCAGATTACGTTATAGATGGATAACGTAATGTGTTATACATGGATAACGTACTGGCGGTGTTTCCACAAAAAATGAGGCGTTTTTTTTGCGGGGATCCCTCCTAAATATCCCCTGTTTTGGGGTTTTAAAATATGGAGGCGTTTTTACCGGGGATGCCATGATATCCTGCCCCCCCGGGATATTTTTGTAGGTATCCCTTACTGGGATGTCGGCGAAATTGGATAACACGGCTACGCTATGTTCCTCCCACACGCCCGCTTTACCACTAACACAGGTAACACATGTTAGATCTCGGGAAAATCCAAAGGGTAACGTAGTAACATTACGTTAGAACGGCTTCGACTCCAACGGTAACTCAGTAACATAAAGTTAGACCCGGAACGGTTTTTATGGTAACACGGTAACGGAACATTACCATCAGATCTTTACTGACGGTAACACCGTAACATAATGTTACAGAGACTTCCGCGTTTAGCGCTGACAATCCCAACATAAATTTACATAAGGGCCGGCTAAGACTGTAACGTATCTAACGTACGTTAAGTGTTCCGTTATCCGATCCTAAGGCAAACAGATGGGGGGTCCAGATAACGTAGTGTTAGTACGAAGTGCTGACCATTGGGTTATGATACGTTAGTGTGTGTTATCTGTAACACAATGTTATGCGTTAGTAGTGCTGGCGAACATGGTGACGTTATGTTAGGGTATTATGTATAACACCCTAAGGGTAACATAATGATATCGTGTTACGTCTAACGCTGCGTCGACAATAACATTATGTTATCGTGTTAGTAAATATGCGGATATCGATCTGGGCATGTTACAGTGATAACGTACGTGTTTGGTCAAAGCCTAACACTGTGTTACGGTTTCAGTTCAAGGACTGATCACGGCGTAACATAATGTTACGGTACCAGAGCTGGACTAGACCGAGCAGCAACATAACGTTGAGGCTCGTGCTCGTTCGTGGGTTTCCAGTTAACACTGTATTACCGCGTTACCGTGATCGCTCCTCTAGTGCTAACACTACGTTAGTACGTTACCACGTTCCTGTGTTAGGCCCCATAACGTAGATAAGTGTTATCCGAGTGTTACGTTATCCGAGGTGTGCATAATTTACACCTTTTTTTCGCCCAATTTTTTAATCTTCCAGATTTTCCTGATTTTTTTTTTTCCAAATGTGTGAAATTTAACAACACGTTTTTTTTTTCTTCTCGACAATTTCACGAATAGTAGTAGTGACAGAACGCCTCCGTATCTTTGATACTTATCTCTAATTATTTCCAACTTTGGAAATCCTGGAAAAAAAGCTCTCCGATAACAATGCGCCCAACACTTAACATAGATGACACACCCCCCCGTCGATTTTCAAAGCTGGGTTTCTCGAAAACGGAGAGGGCGTATACGACGAGCGATGCGTCTACGGAACCTTCTCCACCAAAATCTATACAAAGCCTCCATTTTCGTTGTGTGTGCCCTCCTTAGACCAACTATAATGGGAAATTTTTGAAGGGGTCTCAGAACTGGCTTTCTTTGCCGAAAAACCGGCGATTTACTCGACGGGACTGACAAAAACACCGGTACACTCCTCAGGATGCTCCCCTTAGTTTTCCGAGAGCTTTCTCGAGCACTTTCCCGTTTCCCCAGATTCGTAGTTGGACTGCTGTTCGTCCATATTTCCAGTTCTGAGGACATCATGATTCTTGATAAAAAATCTCCGAAGATCCAGTATTTCTGGCCCCAGTTCTGACCAACAGCCTTAGTTCTGACCCTCCAGACAAAATTGATTGACTGCTCCAAAAATTAAATTAGGGCTCTGGAGAAACGGGAAATTGTTCCTGAAAGCTCGCAAAAAACTACGGGGAGCATTTTGCGGAGTCTATCGGTGTTTTTGGCTTTCCTGCCGAGTAAAACGCGTATATTCGGCCTGAAACCCCAGTGCTGAGAGCTCAGAAATAATTTCCCATAATAGTTGGTTTAATAAGGCATGTTTTGGAGGAAACCGGGTCTGAAACTCGTCCAAGGGGGTGTGTTATCTTATCACCCAGTGTGATACGGTAAGTATCGGAATGTGAAACATCGAACATTCGATATAGCTTTCCACCCGTTTTCCTGGCATCCCAGTTTGTTTTGGAAATTTGAAACTGATACCTGGTACAGAGTACTGAATCAAGGATGCGGCATATCGAGTATCGAAGTCGGGCATCATATTTATACGCTTTTAATAGTACCATCGTAGATACGACCGTGTCGAATTCGTACGTCACATTAAATACCTGGTAGTCTTCATCACACCTTGGATCCGAAGCGCTGGCTCTGCTCCGCTGCGGGCTGCGGCCACAGGTCAGCTACTACGACCCGACGAACTGACGAACTGACCCAAGGTGCTTAAGCTGCTGCTGTAGCTCAAGCCTATACCGGCGCACGTCTACCCTGCGTTGACCTGACCGGCCGACTTCTGCCGTACGTGCAGAACGAGCATTATCGCATGCCTCGATACGTACAGCCGTAGAACGATTGTTCTGCGCTTTAAGCTAAAACTGCTGTACTGGGTGAAAAGTTGCGGCATATATCGGAATCGCATCGATTCGGTTTTTGGTTTGTCGACATACACCTGGTACCCCAAGTCGAAAAAAGTCGTTCGGATACGCATCATTATTATTATCACGCCAGTACGCCCGTCCTCGGGATTCGGCAACGAAAAAAGCGGGACTCGGTTGGACGGGGTCGGGATACACCGATGTTCTCACGGGATCAGTTTGGACGGGATCGGGATACTGACTGTACACGTATCAAAATCTGCGCGGCACATATCATGTTTGGACGGTAACGGGACTTCAACGTTATCACGGGGCGGTCGTTCCGAATCCCGTGGAATACCGAGCTACAAGTCCCGAGGACTGCCCTATATGTATCGCTCATCACTCACCGCAGTCACCCATACGGCAACGACGAACAGGATGGTCAATCCTCCCCGCAGGCGCAGCCAAATCCCCACGCTGTCTTCTTCCACGTTTGCATCGGATACTATTAATACCAATTCCGGCGGCTGCGGCGGCTTGGGGGAGGAGGTGGGGGTGGTAGATGAGGAGGAGGAGGAGGAGGAGGAGGAGGAGGTGGCGGAGGGCACCACCGCTTCCTCCCACGAATCACACGACATCTTCTCCCTTCTGCACTGGCTGCCTGCACGAGCAGTCTGCCCTCGCCGCGCGTGTAGGTGAGATCCAGAGGTGAGTACTGGCTGTAAGGAGCACCAGTATTCGCGATCTTGACAACGTACTCGTACGTGTGTACTCGAACCGATAAGTCAGTCTGCTGAGACCTGCTGAGGCACCTGGCCAGGAGTCGGTGTCTGCTGAGGCACCCGGCCAGGAGTCGGTGTCTGCCTGCTGCTGCCCCCTCTTGTTTACTGTTTAGCGGCCCCCCGTGGCGAACTAGGCTTCCGTACCGGCGACCACAGCTTACCGGTATCTCCCCACGGCCCGCACAGCAGACACACGGGTAGAGAGCCGTAGCAGTCACGCAGTTGGACGACAGGGAGTCGGACGGATCACCACCTGCTGATTGATCCAAATTGAGTGCAAGTACGAGGAAAAGGGCAGCTCGCTGTTTGTTCTACGCCCTCGCCTCCGGATTTCACACATCAGCACAACTTCCGTATCTGAACACGGCGGCGCGGGGCCATCAAGGCCACGGTTTGTCCAATCCTATCAAGCTGAACCTTATCATTAAGTTAATAGAACGTGACTCACGTCCCAGCTCTCAAATGAAGAAAAATACAATAAGAGTCGCGCTCATCCTGCATCAGACTTCCTTCGGTTTTTTAGCCGCTGGGTGCTGGTACCTTTGCGTCGGCTGCTGCTGCCTTTCAAATCCAGAACTCAGCAGCTGAATAGCAACACTCGTGGAGCCCACAGAGTGCTCATGTAGCTTACACGCTCGACCTCAACCCGCTGTGGGTCATGCTGCTGCACGAGTGACAGCTCTCATCAGGCTGCACGTTTTCACGTTTTGTATGATGATTGATTGATGATGGCCCAAGGGTCTCCACATAGTCCTAAAGGGATTATATTATGCCATTTTAGTGCCGTTTCGGAAAAAAACGGCTGACACAGCGCACTTTTCGAGAAAGTAATAAAAGTTCGACCAACAAGCTACCACGGAAATCGTCGAGGAGTCTGTCACGGATACACGCGAGCTCCACTAGACTCTTGCTCGTACGTACTGCTGCGCGACCAGCCTCATATCGACCGCAGCGGTGCAGTGACACAGCCCCAGCTTAACGGGAAATACGACCAGCGAGGTCGCCTTGTTCACGAGCATGAACAATTCTAGCTGGCGATCACCACTTAAGAACCCCGAGAGATCGCCAAATCGACGAACGCAACGACGAGTACAACCAGCAGCGTGTTCCTCACCAACTTAAACATGAGCGCTCGGGAGGACGTGCAGCGAGAGCTAGACGCAATCAAAACCGAGCGCCGAAGAAGACAGCGAGAGCTGCTGCAAATGGTTCGCCCATCTCGCGGAGCACTCGTATCATCGCCCCCAGTCTCCACGTCCTGTCAGCACGTTCTGCACGCCGATCAGCTTTCGTCCTGCTCAACAACACTCCGTGGCGATGGTTCCACGAGCAGGGAGAGCCCCATGGCGGCCTTAGTAGAGCCGCTCTTACCTTATCGACCGGAGACAGCAGCTCCTCCAAATGTGTTGAGAATGGCCTATGTTACCCAGTCGAATGGGCATCTCTCTCTGTGTCCGAACCATGTCATGGGTGACTTCGTCCAGAAACTGGACTTAAGTCCATGGGACATCTCGTCGGACAACATCGACCAACTATGGCTACAAAGCAGGTGATGTAGAGTCATAACCACCGCGGTAGTGCTGTACGAGCACCGGTGCTTGGCGTTTGAACAATTCGGTGATCTCATTGTAGATTTTTTCAAAATTGTATTGCTCAGGTTACGCCAAAATTGTAGTCCTACGAGTATAAACAAGGTGGATACTGCTGTTGTATCGCCGTATCACGAATCCCCCCCTTTGTTTGCCTGCTGAATCTATGGTATGAATGTCCCGGTGGAGATTTTACAGTAAAAGTACGTACCAGGTAGAACAGTAGGTATCCTCATACCTTTGGCGGTGTTTTTCTGATGACAGAAAACTGGAAAATTCTCCAGCTACTTGCTCGTGCTTGTCAGCTGTGGCACGGAGATCACTGCACGCCGACGGCTGATGGTACCGTTGTGATGACATTCGAAGAGCAGAGCGTGATGCGTCAACGGTCATCTTGCCATCGATGTAAAAAAATACACGCCAACCGTGAGTTCTCCTGGCCTACGAGTCGACTGGAATATCAATTACAACCGAACGAGCGCTTTTGCTGCTTTGCCAATACGTTTCTGTTAATGCATTGCATCCCTTTTGGCGTACGTACAAAACTCGGTTCGTATCGCGTGGAAAAGACGAACTCGCGAAGTGTCTGGTGTCGATTAAGCCACACTGATTCACAACGATCTTCTCACTCTTCCTCCCGGGGTGTTATGCCACCTTGATTATACTCGTATATAAGTGGCAAACGTCCTCCACCAGCAGCACAGCAATGGTGGGCCAGCGTGGCGTAACAGTGTACATTGGTGTCAACAGTCGACATACTGCACCAGGGACGCCACCCGAGAGTCGTGTTTGCGGCGATAAAGCCCTTGCACTAGGACAGAAGGATGTTGCCAACAAAGAGGGATACTGTAGATCGAACACACTGGAAAAGGAAAAGTTAATAAATTTCCCCCCTCTGACCAGATTCCCAGCCTGCTCCGGTCCTTCTGGATATCCGTTTTCATCTCTCTGCCAGGTGTATACTCACGTTGAAACTGTCAGGTAGGGACGACCTGGATGAAGGAGCACTGGGAGGACTGTCCCGCGCAGGGACACAACTCACGAGCCTCGAACTTTCTAAATGCTCTAGCATTCCATCGCAAGCGTTAGGGGAGCTCCTTCGTGGTTTTTGTCAGCTCACCGCTCTGGACATTTCTGGATGTCGCGATATGAGAGACGAGTAAGTGCATCAAGCTTTACGACATTGCACTGATTCACCTTTTTAGATATTTTTGAACTGCAACTACAGTACAGCGGTACGGGACCAACGTGGTTGTAGTGGGTGTGGGGTGTTTTTTGTTCAGTAGTAAGAGGGTTCGAACCAGTATTTTGAATTTGCTCTCATGTTCATTTTTCTGGACTTTGACACGTGGACGGAGAAAAAAGACGTTTTTTTTTCATGTCGGTGACCGCTGTGCATGGTCGCAAGAAGAGTACCATAAATAGTGTTGCCTCCTCGAGAGGACTACTCGGAAGGAAACCGACAAGAAGATAGCTATGCGTAGTATCCCCAGTGCCTCCCCTTGGCGTCATCCCCCCCCCCCCCCGCATTAGCAACATAACGTTGACGTGAGCTGAGGAAATGCCCCCTCCGGATGACCCCGCAAAGCGCGGGAACGAGGTTTTGTTGGGCGTACGTTTTCGCCCTAGCCTGGGCCTGTGGTCTGGTTCGCAAACTTGCAGACAACAGCTCTTGCGGGTGGCGCAAGCCACCCGCAAGAGTTATTGTCGTGGAGAAAGGGAAAACTCATGAGTACGAAAGCGGGGGGTTTTGATGGTTGGCAGCAACGTCTTGAAAAACAGATGGCTACGCTTGGGCATACCGCCTTTAGGGAAGGTATTTCGGCGATGACACACACATTAGATCATAACACGTTTGTATTATATGATTCACTTCATCGCACCCTCAATATCTTCACTTGCCCAACCAACACAGAAGGTTAGGGTTTGAAGTTGTGCAGGCAGAACGGCGCCAGACAATATCACCGGTACATCAGTTTGCCTCTGTCTCGTTTGTCGCGGAGACGCATTTTATGGGGTTACGAGCTACACCGTGCCCCTCCAATTTGTCGATGCCTATTTGTTTCTCGCACCCGTTCCGCCCCAAAATAAAGACACGTTACACAGGTCACGAGAAGCTGCTCGTCCTTAACCGCGCTCAACATGTCTTCGTGCCTGGGGCTGACGGATGAGGGTGAGTTGTTGGTCCTACAACGCAGAGGGGGTGACATAAAGTTGTTCCGCGACGAATGAGGGGCACGACGCTGTGCTCAAGCGGATACATGAGTCAACTGGCACGAAGAAGAGGTGGCAAGTGAGAAACGCGGTTGTGATCGAGGCAACCTCTCGGTTGAGAAAACACAACGTGCGACAGTTGTGCGCCTACAGGAGAGAACGGAAACTGACTATTCTCTCTCGTTGTTGTCCATTTTCCCAGGGTTGGACGCAGCCGTTTCTGGTGGGGGTCTCTCTTCCCTACAAAAACTCCTGGTGTCTGGATGCCCAGGCGTGGGAGACCGCGGTGTTCGAAGTGTACTCGATGGCTGTGTCGCGCTCGAAGAGCTCTCGGCCTGTGCGTGCGACAGGGTGAGACTTTTTTACGATGTACGTATGGACGAGGTGTCGCGAGGAAATTGAGCAGAGCAGCTTTCGCTGAGAATTCGCGCAGCAGGAACTTTGTAACTGTGGCCAACTTGTGCGTGTTGGTGGATTCCGGTCGGTCGATCTGTCGATCAGTCGGGCAGTCGTGCCGCTTCAACCATCTTGAACCGGGTCCCTGTTTTTTAGCGCCTTTGGAAGCTAGAAAATCGCCTTCGCGCATAGCAAACAGTCGGCTCCGGCCGGTCAACCAAGAATACTTCGTGGTGTAGAGCATTTTGCGCAGTGCGTACTGAATTTATATGCTTTAATTGAACAACATCATGTAGAGGGCGTGCGAGTTATTCCGCTAAGTGGCGACGGTGCATGTTAAGGGTGTGTTACCGTGTGCTTCCTGACTGTTGCTTTTCGTGTGGTGCAGTATCGAGAAAAAAACGGCGATAAATGCAGCGGGAAATGTTGCGGCGTACAGCGATTAAAGAAACGGCCGCGGGGGTTTAAAGCTGATGTTGCCTTGTTGTGGGAGGCTCAAGCCGTGCAGGTGCATGCGATAGGCATGCGCCAAGCGAAAGCGAGGGTGTGGCGGCATGAAATAAAAGAACTATATACAGCGATTAGAGAAACGGCCGCGGGGGTTTAAAGCCGATGTTGCCTTGTTGTGGGAGGCTCAAGCCGTGCAGGTGCATGCGATAGGCATGCGTCAAGCGAAAGCGAGGGTGTGGTTGGTAATCCCTTCAATACTGCACCCGCGCTTGGGAGGAAATTTACTTCAAGTTAGACTGGGATTGATTTTGCAGCGGCAAGAACGTTAACTGCGGTCTTAGCCCTCGTGCAAAAACGTTCGGGGGCCACGGGCTTGACACCGGGTGTAAGCATGTTTCGCGCCGTCATAGTTTTGTACAGACACCGAACACGTCATTTCCTATAGCACATGGTCACCCGAAAGAGCTCCTGGTCATTTTTTTCTTATTAACAGTACTTTCTGTCGAAATCGCTATCGCCTGGTACGAGCAGTGTGGCTGATCTAGCGATGCTGTGGCAGCGTGGGACAAATATTTGACATGGGCTTCCGGCGCTTCTTGTGCACGTTGGGCAGGTTACTGGTCGGGCGTTCCTTGATCAAACATTCCCCGGAGGAGTTTCCGCAGTTCCAGTGCGCGGTCTAAAGCAGCTTGACCTCGCCGACTGCCGCAAGCTGGATTCCGGAGCAGTAGAATGGATAACCGCAGGGTGCACCAGTCTACGCGCCCTCGTGATTTCTGGCTGCCCTTCCGTCACGCCGGAAGGGGTCGAGCTCCTCGTGGCAACCCATCCCACGCTACAACGGCTAGACGTTGCAGGATGCATCGGACTCGGTGGGACCGTGCTATCGTTCGTGGCGGAACGGGGGCATGCCCTCCGCCGCCTGGACATTGCTAACATCCCCACCGCCGCGGCTAGGGTCGTCGGGGAATTCCTTCGGAACTGCGGGGGGCTCGAATATATCGATATCAGCGGCCTGACGAGGGTAAACCGCTCGTGCTTTCGGGGCGTTGGGTCGAGGATTCATGCTACTGACGATAGCTGTCCACCCGACCAGCGCAACGGAGGTCAGGGACGTGATCCGCTGGAATCAGAAGGCAGCGTTGTCGAACAGCGGTCTTTCGGCTGGGTTGTGGGCAAGCTACCACACTTAAAGGTAGCGCATATGCTCCGCCTTCCAGACATTGACGACGCCAGCGTCATACGGTTTGCAAGTGCCTGCCCTAAGCTGGAGAAGCTCCATCTTTCAGACAGCCCCATGGTCACTGGCGCATGTCTCGCAACCGTGTCTTCCATGTGCCCCTTGCTGCGGTCACTCGGGCTGGACCGCTGCAGCGCTGCGTCCGATGAACACGCCCTTGCCGCCGCCTTGCAAGGCTTACCGCGCTTAGAGCACCTCGCTCTAGCGCGGGAAGGTCGCGGCCGTAGCACGGGCCGAACCGTGGGAAGTGACAGCTGTGGCAGGCACCAGTCAGACGTGTCTCGGCGAGCTCCCTTTGGTGGTACCGACCACCTTCACCCTGACAGAAATCAGGGCGGTGGTGCCATCCACGAAACGCCTCTCACAGGGGAAGCGTTCCTCGCCTCAGCGTCTCGCTATGGCTCGCAGCTGATGACTTTGGGTCTAGAGGGCCACGAACGTCTCACCTTCGACATCGGCCATTCTCCCCCTGGAGCGTTCCCTAGCTTAACGGAGCTGAGACTGGCTTCGTGCGTTTCGGTGGATGACGCAGGTTTGCTTGTAGTATTAGAAGCTTGTCCGCGAATCCAGACTCTCTCTCTATCAGGGTCTGGAGTTTCGCAGGAAGCCCTCGTGCGGTACGCCTCCGCGAAAAAATTGCCCTTGGTCGAGGTGCTACCCCCTGCGCCGCTCCGGGTGGCCTCTAACTCACGCTGTCGAACACGAACTACTCCGCTTGTGGGGCCACGGGTAGGCCCTCCCTCTTCACCCTCGCGACTGGATTCCACCACGTTGGCTACGCCCGTTCCGTCGGAAAGACCGCCAGGGGCGAGGGCAAGCTCACCTTCGTGTGATGTTGTCGGCGCTCGAGGAAGAGAAGGGGTGGAAAGAGGCGCGGCGGGACTTCGACCGGTGGAGCACTGCCACCTGAAGCTAGCGGCGGATGCGTTGCTTTCCCGGTTTGAGGAGGAACGACTGGCGGTGAACACGCTGTCCCGCGCTTTGCGACGATTTTTGAAACAGCAACCTCAGCAGGAACTTCTGGCCGCCAAGGCAATATGTCGGGCGATGCTCAGGCATCGTTTCAGGACCAGGAGCTGTTTCCCGGAACAGGTAAATGGCCTGCTGCAAGCAGATAGTACTGAACGGAGTACCAGCACAATCCTGTTCCACCATGTGTGTGTTCGCTGCGTTGACGTTAAAATTTTAATCGGCCGTGGTAGGTCGCTACGAACATACCGGTACGCCCTCCGTGTACCGGCTTATCAAAGAAAGCCTGATCGCGGAATTTGCCACAAATCTGTTTTGCGTGAAACCGATGTATTGCATGTATTTAAGCCAGAGCCCGAAGTGAATATGGTCGAAAATTTCCCGGGCAAGGACGGATAGGAGGCCTCGCTGTGTCTCGCTCTGAGAGCAAGCTGATGTTTTCAGAGGGTGTAAGCCGAAGTATTGCTACCATAGCCCTTCCCTCCGTGCCCCTCTCTAAGCCACGTTTCCTGCGGGAGTGTGTCATGCATATTCTTGGCACGAGAAAAACACGCCGCACCAAACGAAACCTCTCCACGCTTGCTGTAATTGTTTGGTGTACCATCCGACCTATATGTGCAGCAGGATGAGGTGTACCACTGACCAGTGATGATCATTCCCCAAAAGAAGAAGAATGTCTGCTGTCCCAATATTACGACATGAACCAACCATGCTAGGTACTTTTGGCTGCGGCGAGGAAAGTTGCGAAATCTCTCCAAGCACGCTTTCGGGAGCGCTATACTCGCGAACGCGACCACGCTGCCACGGGTTTCCAGTCACTGTGGCGGCGGTACTCCGCACGGTGCATGTATTTGCACCAGCTACGGTTGCGATGCGCGGCGGTTGAAATCCAGCGCATGTGGAGGGGACACTACATCTACACGCGGTTTCGCGTTGTCGAGAAGGTTCGCCCATTACTCTGTGGCTGTATTTCTTAGTTTGGAAAGGTGAAAGGATTCGCCCGTTCGGCTGTGGTCCTATTCCTAAACCCTAGTACGTATTGGGCAAGGCGGAAAGGTTCTCCCAGTCTGACCTGTAGTTTTTGCCTTTCTTAGTTTGGCAAACGTGAAATGGCTCGCCGAATCTACTGGCTGTTTTATTTCTTGCAGGGATTAGTTTGGCACGAGGAAGCCGTTTCCCCAATTCTGCTGCAGTAGCTGTATTCCTTAGTTCGGAAAGGTAGAGCTCAGTCTGAAACGGCCCAAAAAGGCTGTGCCGGACATTTTTAGGATCTTTTAGGTCGTAGCTGGGTTCTAGTGAGTGTTATTGCGAAGTCTTCCCGAACAATGCACTATTGTTTGCATTCGCTGTACGGGCTGTTGAGGCCGGCTCTTAATGGTACTACTCGTATACATCCTGCAAAGCGCGTTGTTTTAGAGCAGACGTCGGTGACCTGACACCCCGGGTGCACTGTAGTAAAAGCGATAGCGGTGCCCCGCCAGGGTGGATTAGCTCATGGATGCAACTCCTTGAACGTTTGCCGGCACTACGCAGCATTTTTCTGGATCCACGCTCACCCGTTCCATCCGATGCGTCCGTGTTCTTTTCTCAAAGTTGAGGGAGCTGAAACTCGCCAAGAAAGTGATTGGAAAGCAATGGTTTAAGGGAACTGCCGCGTGCAGGATATCTGACCAAGACCCCGCCAAGGCTAGGGCTGAGCAGGTGATTTCCGAAGCTTCTCCTTTTTGCCACAATAGGGCAGTATCCTGCGGAGAGAAATATGTGCAAGCATCGAAGAAATGTCGGCGATGCAATGGGCCGAACAATGTGACATACAGCGGTGCTCTTCCAGACCACGCTAGGGGTTTGCATGCAGTATAGTGTCACACCATCCGCACATCGCAAGGACCGTTCTACAAACCGCTATATGCCGTACATTGGTAGCACTCGAGGTAGCACACCTCCTGGGACGATTTTTGACATTGGTTTTCTCAGAGAGGGGGGGAGATAGATAAGCAGGCGGATCAAAACACGAACACACTCTTGAACAACCAACACGACAGCGAGCAACAAGGCGCCGACTGCGAGCTCGCACGCCGCAGTCTAAAATTGCAGTGCACCGATGGGCCGCAACCTGACAGCTGCTATCAGTTTTCTCTCAGTGCGAGTGCTGATTTTATGTCCATGTGAGTTGGTTGCGAGAGTCGTCCTGTGTCCTGTATCCTGTAGCTGCGCTGGTGTGTTGTACGAAATCTCGCCGCGTTTTTGATGCCTCGTACATACCGCCGTGCCTCGTGCAGGACATGTTTTATGTGCCTCGTGCCTCGTGTATACGTCGCGTTTCCTCTACGAGTACTGGCTCTGGTCTGTGCTCGGACTGCTGCCGGAGTCATTCGCTAACCTTTCGCAGCGCCATGTGCCTTACAATTCTGTTTCTGGCGTTAGGTCCTTGTGGTGCATTCCTTCCCGGTACCGCGACCAGTAAAAATGCCTATATAAAACGTCTACGGAAAACTATCAACGAGATATGTCCAAGCCGGCAGACTGGTTGAGTATACCCCCCATGTTTCGAAAGCAATCGGACCTGTCTAATAGAACATTCCCAGGGTCTG
The DNA here is from genome assembly GCA_031763025.1 of Macrocystis pyrifera. NCBI lineage: Eukaryota > Phaeophyceae > Laminariales > Laminariaceae > Macrocystis > Macrocystis pyrifera. The sequence continues at coordinate 12,443,542 of JASSKH010000019.1, forward strand.
TGTGGGTGTGGCATTTTGCGTGCTGTGCGAATACGCATACGGTTTCCAACTCCCGTGGGGCTTTGTGTCATGGCCGGAGACGAGCGTAGCATCTTCATCGGATAGCGTGCCCCATGAAGACCAAAATGCGTGCTCCTGTTCACACGCGGAGCACGCACTCATATCTCGAGGCCATACGATAAAGCAATACATGCAAATGCTCATGCAACAGTATGCAGAGATAAGCGCAAGTTGGGAGCACCAACGGCAATCGGTGCTTTACGGAAAGCACACGTCAAGAAACAAAACCTCAATCACATTGATCTTCGCGTGGCATACTCTGAAACGCTTCCTACAGCGACGAATGAACGCCTGCACTGTTCCGTCTCTTTTTATATTTCTGGATGCACAACCATGGTTGAACTCTAAAGAGGTGGCGAGAAGAAATGCGAGAGGGAATTCAGCGGTGCGCTACTGTTGTCCGGGCGGAACGGCATCGCGAGAAAGCTAGCGGCACCTCGGCAACAACGAACGCCCCCTTAGACGACGTTTCTTGTAGGTTCGGGGCGATGCCGCCCGTACCTCGTCACGATATCGTACCAGGTAACAATCCCATATCCCTGGGGTTCACCATGTTTACGCACAAAGAGCGTTCGGGCACGTGTGATGCGGAAGCGACGGTTTAGTCCATGAAATGGCATAGCACAATTTTGTACAGCAATATACGACATACATCCGCGCTCTCGAACGATGTCAATCTTATTGGTGAAGCGTTCCCGACTTGGTCAGACTGAGCCGCGTACAGCTACTTACACGGGTGTATACTCTCGAATAGTGCCGAGCTTTTTTCGCGTGTTTAGTTGTGGCAATGCCTTGGTTATTTGTGCAGAGTTAGTAGCTAACTCCAAACGCCAAGGCGTAGCAACGATTGAGCGGCAGGTCGCCGGATGCTAATGACAACTGCTTTTTTCTTGTGAGATCGAACCGCGAACGGAAACGTCCCAAGGGAAACAAAACGTGGCTGATATGGCAACACATCGCTGTAGCTGACGTCGATAATCCTCACCACAGAGTGCAGCATCCAGCATCACAAGTAGTTTCAGGGCTGAGAGCGAAAACAAGGTGTTCCGAGCGTTCAAATATGAGAAATAAATATATTCAGTTGCACATACTGCCTACAGGGCGGAGAGGAAAACCTTTTGGAGGGCGGAGAGGAAAACCTTTTGGAGGGCGTCAATAACACCCACGAAAATATTCATCACCCCAGATGAAACGACTGCAGTTCTGGAAATCGTTTCCCTTTTGGCAGGATGGACTAACTCGCCTTACCCCCCCGGGAGCGAGAGGTTGGGAAAATACAGCTCACGTTTCAAGACGTCTCTCGTTCCAAACGATCGGCGTCAATCTGACCTAAGTCAGTGCGAAATCATTATTTCTACGTATCGTGCAAATGCTTAGCCCCCTCGCCTCCGGCTCGAACGGGATGTGGGGTAAATGTTGGCAAGCAACAGACGACTACGCCTCCACCCCCCCCCTCTCCCCCCCCCCCGTCCGCGAACTTCCCTCCGACCAGGAGCGTTCGACGCCCATCCCAAAGCCCACCGTCTACGCGACGGCAGAGAGGTATACTTCGCGGGGGCTGGAAGCTCTTCGAACCCAGACGCCTCCGCCAAAAAAGAAACCCCCCTCTCGTTCGGGCGGGAAAGCGGGGCGCTTCGAGACCCTGTGGACTTCGATATCTCACGGAAAGGCGTAAGCGAGAAGTGGCAAGGAGACGGGGAAGGGGAGACGGCGGCCGTGTCGACAGAAGACCGGGCTTTGGCTGCTGCGAGGTCAGCGGAAGGAAGGTCGCAAAAAGAGCGCTCTTTGTGCGGGTCTTGCCGGAGGCGCTTTGCCGGCGTTTCGTGCGTGGAGTGCCGGCTGGCCTACTGTTTCAGGTGGGCGATGATGGAGTGGTCAGTTTTTATTATAGATTGATACGGGGGTATACGCTCGTCTGTTGTGATGGGCTGTTGAGAAAACTTGTTGATGATGTTGATTATGTCTGCGCACTGGCTGATTTCCCTGGGATCTACAACGTGGAAATATCATACAACAAATTAGTATCTCCATGGAAGAAAAAACATTCTAGGCAAGAAATAAATCCGTGATGTAACCTACCAGCTCCGCCCGCACACGGCTAATCCACCAAGAGGAAAGCCACTCAGCGGGGGGGGTCGTGTTTACCCCATTTTACCCACGCTCCAGAGGGTAATAACTGGTATCCTTGGTAGGCTCCACACGCGCTCGGTAGCTAGCATTGCCGCTAGAGTCGAGGGTGAGTCGAGCTAATCCGTGCTGCTGTAGTGAAAGCCTGGTGCGCTGACTACCTTACACCTTACATCATGGTTTTTGATAGGCGCAGTAGCTAGCATTGTCGCTAGAGTCGAGGGTGAGTCGAGCTAATCCGTGCTGCTGTAGTGAAAACCTGGTGCGCTGACTACCTTACACCTTACATCCGGGTTTTTGATAGGCGCACACGTACGGTCTTCTACCAAGCACTTTTATCAGCATCCAGGGTGGGTTGAAGGCTCTACATACCACAGACAGATTGTGATCTAGAGGATCTATCGACAGATAGATGATCTAGTTCACCACCTACCGTTGCAAGAGGTTGTGCAGGGTCTGCACCGTACAGGCCCCAACCATGGTAGCATGTGCTAGATCGTGCAGACTATACCATACTGGACTCCCACCCGGCAACACGAGCAAAATCAGACGGCACAGGTCAGCGGATCTATCTGCCTGATAGATCGATATAATCAGGTGGAAATCGGTTATCTGTTCGAGGTGTGAATACGCGCGGGTGGGTACTACTGTGCCTGAAATATCGAGAGAATCAGGTGGAAATCGATTATCTGTTCGAGGTGTGAATACGCGCGGGTAGCGCGAACATGGAGGTCACGGTTTTGCATATTTCTGCCGTAGCATTTGAAGCTTTCTTCGCACCTGACATGCCCAGGTGCTCCGCAATCGTACACGCCCAACCTGCACGTCGGGGGCACGAGCTGGGACCGTTTAACCGCCCCGAGAAGACGAGCGAGTCGGCACATCTCGGCGGCGGGGAGGGCCTCAGCGAGAAGAGAACCCGGCCTCCTGTGGACAAGGCGAAGAGCGCTGCAAGGAGTCTACCAGAGTGCGCCAGGCGGGCGAAGCGGGTGATGAAGAACATTAGCGTGCTGAGGGAGAAGGTTGGTCGCTCGGTGCCCTCGTCGACTGGCGGCTTGAACGTTTGTACGCAGGAGGAGCATGCTACACACGGTAGGGGTGCACCTGCCGTATACTGAGGCTTTTGTTGCGTGAGGGCCTCCATACTATCACCAAGTCAAAAAGGACTCTTGATAAAGTGTAGGCTCAACCCGAACAAACAAACCACGGCCTATTAATAGGTGCTAAAACACGAAAGGGATAAGGCACGCCTTATTGGGTAGTTCAGCATCAGTTGAGCAGCTCCGCCAGTCAGAAATATTTGCCTCGCAAGGCAAAACTAGCAAGAGTCTACCAGGCACAAAGCTATGCCCTATCGCAGCACGTTGGCACACGCCAGCCGTGGTGAAAATCTTCTCCAGCAGAAGGCAGGGGAGGCTCTCGCGACAGAGTTTTTCGCGGGTAATTGTCGTTTGTAGACGTCTACGTGATGCACGCTTTGCAAAGGAGCTGCTTCCGTAGTTTTTTTTTGTTTTTTTTTTTCTAGGGAAGTGTTTGTCTACATGCGGTTTTCCTTGCCGAAGGGACACAATCACCCCCCAATAAAGCTACGACGCGCATGCATCGCTTCCCATACCAAGACTACTGTCCCACCAGAACCCAGAGGGTCCCGCAACCGAGAAGACATACCTATTTAATGCATGTAATGTTCCACGAAGGGCGTGTGACAAGGGTTGTCGCCTTTCCAACTGCTGATTTTTCAGAGATGGACGCACATTCTGCTCCCGTTTAGTACCCCCCCCCCCCCTTGCTACGCCGTATAAGCGGTTGTTAGTAGGATGCAGTTCACCCTTCATGCCGATCGCCCAACAACCTCAAGACGCTTCACACTTGGTGCGAGCAATGCCTGCCTGGTCGGTGAAAACCCGACGTGCTCTGTCCCGCTATCGCAAGGATGCGAGGGTCTACATAGAGCCATGACGACTACGGCCATGCTTGACATGAGCACTCCCCCCCCTCTCTCGTACGATTACGGCCATGCACTAAATGGATACAACTCCCCCACGTCTTTCTCAAGCGTGGACCATATGTTCAACCCCTCGCGTTCGACGGGTGCATGATGGCTTGTTGTTAACAGCAAGCCCTCAAGGCTGACGAGCAGCGAGTGAAGCTGAAGATCAAGGAGCACAAGGAGATGGAAGAAGCAGCGGAGATGGAAAGGAGAGCGGCCGACGAGTACAACCGGGCCTCCCAGAAGGAGAACGACGCTGCCACAATGGTAAGCGAGACCAAAAGACGCCAAGCGAGTATCACCTCCCCTGTGTGCAACGCGCCGTGCTTGCGGTCAGCATCTCTCCCTTGCGTAGGCTACAAACGCCGTGATTGTGAACACCCCCTCGCTCGTGTGGTTATTTCAGCCTAGCGATCATCCTAGCGGCGAGCTGTAGTTCATGTTCTCCAACGTCCTTTCGATAAGGACGCAACCTCGATTACAGTTAAATGCCTCCATTAATACCACACGAATCGCATTTCCGTAGTTCTGGAAATGCGCCGGTCGGACATGTATTCAGATATCAAGCCGTCCAAATAATTTCGAAAAGGGGAATAAAGGCTCATACTTAGCCTTGTATGCCCAGATGGCAACTATTCCGTTCCGCGCTACGTAGATCTTGGAGAGAAGTTGGTTGGCGCAATTGCTATCAGGTCCGGATGCTTTTTTGCTCCGCACCGCTCGTTGCTCTCCTCACGCACGCCGTGTAACCTTCTTATCCCACTCACCCTACAACAGAGGCTGCACATGGTCTGACTGGTCGAGCTGCTCAAGCGAGCAGCTACCGATGAAAAACGTACGACAAATTTATACCCGTGTTTTTGTTAAGGACTATTCATATCACCTAAAAACGTTGGTCGGGTTCCGCGAACGGCCTTTCTCGAAGTCAAGCTTTGGGTGAGATACTAAGCTCCTGGTGTGAGGAGCTCAGAAAGTAATAAGGCACCACCCCTGCTAAGGTGGTATTGGCCACCTCTAAAAACAAAACAGAATTGTGGAGCAACGCGCTCCTCCACTGCTCCATGTTGTTGTTGTTGTTGTTGCTGTTGCTGCTCCTGTTGTTGCTGTTGTTGCGGTTGTTTTAACAATAATTCATGGCCATAGTATAGTTCGTGGTCACAGGACAGGGTCCAATAACTCTGCAGTGGAATATTAATATTACCTTAGGAGGAAATACAGTACACCTAACAACTGAAACGAAGCATGTACCCCAGACGAAAAAGGGGCGACATTTATTTCCCTCGTATCCCACGGCATCTAAAATGCCGACGAAGGCTCGGCGACGTCCACAAGCCTCCTCGCAATGGCATATCACCCCCTCCCCCCGCCCCTCAATCATCCTTGCACGGCCCACTGGACTTCGTGAAAATGATGAAACTGCGATCTCGTGTCGGGGACCTGGAAGAAGAAAGTATGTACTCCAGTAGCCAGGAGAAGGAGGTAGTAGATGCACGGATGTGCCCGTGTGGCAAAGCAAAAGAGGGTAGAATTGGCATGGTAGGAGAATGTGAAATGTAGAAGGAGGAACGGGATGTGTTAGAAGAGGAGATGAGGGAAATAGAGAATGTGACATGGAGGAGTTTGATACACTAGATAGCAGCGATAAAAATATCGCCATCATAGGAGATAGATGGTGGACACAGGCGACGAAAGAGGAAGGGGATAAGATCAGCAGATTTTTTCTATGTACTATATGGAAACAACTCAATGAGCGCCTAAATATTGGAAGTGTCTTCATTACGAGTAGGAACCGTGCTCCGTCTCGAAAGGGTTGCGTGGTCAATGGTCAAACGACTAAGGCAAACAATAGGTGAGTATGCTCCTCCTCCCCCCTCAATCATCCCGGCAAACATCCAACGGGGCAGATCCAGAAAACATGCCAGAGCTACATGAAGAAGGTTTTGTCCAAGCGTGAAGTGGGAATACGTCAGCGCGCAAAGGTCGAGGAAGAAAAGCTCAAAATGAAGGTGCGGTGGGAAAAATAAATCTTTTCGTTTTCAAGTCTTGTTCACGGGTAGGGTCAAACCTCGCGGGTCAGGCGGGGAATGGTCGAGTAAGGGTGGTCCGACCCTGTGGAGTTTGAAAAACCTCCCCACCCGATCCGACCCGACCTTACCCTACCCCACCCGACCCGACCCGACCCGACCTTACCCGACCCAAAACGACCGTATCCTACCCTACCCGACCCTACCCGACTCGACCCGACCACCCGACTCAACCCGGCCCGACCCTACCCGGCCCGATCCGACCCGACCCGACCCGACCCGACCCGACCCGAACCGACCCGACTCGACCCGACCCGACCGGACCCGATCCGACCCGATCCGACACGACACCACCCGATCCGACCCGACCCGACCCGACCCGATCCGATCCGATCCGACCCGACCCGACCGGACCCGACCCGACCTGACCCGATCCGATCCGTGAACTAAACAAGTATATTGACCCAGTCCACGGGTCGGGCCATGGCCGGTGAAAAGCGCTGCTCAGAGCCAGCTATGAAAGAAGCATCACATCAGCCGTCGATATACGGTCAACCAACTCGAATCAATTTCCTGATCGTCCGCTGCTGCTGAGCCGAACAGGCCTGGTTGGTGAGACTTTTCATTTCGGAGACAAATTCGTCAACGTTTATAACTATGTACGTACTCGAGTGCTCCGTAGAATCAGGGACAGATCAGGCCTGCTTGGAACGATTCGGGTTTCGTGGACGTGTTACTAGAAGTTACCTTGATACGTACCATGGCGCAAGGCGGTACCCTCAGGGACGTATTTGATCTCCCAGCCATCACGCCCTTTCTCTTTATGATTCCTTTCCGCGGCGAATAACATCTATAATGGTCGCATGTTAAAACTGCTTTGCAACTCGCTCCGCGCAGCGAAAATGAGGCTGCCTTTGCATGCAAACGGTTTTCTGTGCCGAAACCACACACCATCTTAAGAGTACGGTATCTGCGAGATACTCGAACCTGAAGTTTGATTCGCACGCGAGAAAAACCGGGATTTTTCGGTAAAAAAATAGTATTATCCTTGTCGTTTATCCTATTTACAGTGAATGATGACCTGCACGGCCTCCCCACGGTAAATTGTACATGTTTACCTTTTTCTCACTACTGCGTTACGTGCGGAAATTGCGTTGGCGTATTGGTATATACGAACAGATTGCTGCTACACGAGTCCAAGCACTATACCGGGGTTTCTCTGTGAGGTGTTTCCTTGAAACGACAGGGGACAAGCCTCTGCTCAGAGCACGCGCAATCGGCTCGGCAAGCGAAACCGGGTCGTTTCGCCCCCCCGGTTTGCCGCGAGAAAAGCGTGACAAGAAGCTTCCGGCGGAAAGGGTACAAAGAGACTGCGCGTTTCGAAGGCGCTGGGAGAGAGAGGTCGCTATCGCGGAGATGAAACACCTGCAAGAGGAATCCGACAGGCAAGTAAAGCGCGTGGAGGAAGATTGATTGTCGATGGGATGGGATGGCAGATACCAAGGCCTTTTACGTTGTTAGTTTACTCGTATAGTTGCTATTTCCTTAAAATATGTATGATGCGAATAGGCAGTTAAACAAAATACATGGTTCTGAGAATATCACCATGACGCGCGATGAGGTGGAATACTCTTCTCAACTGATATTTCATGATAATTTAAGACTTCACTCAGCCTTTTCACATCCGGGGGAGAAGATTTTTGAGTATTGGTTATTCATCAAGCACGCGGCCGGGGGGGGGGGGCAGGGGGGAGGTGCTTATGTCATGCATGGCCGTGGTCGTATGACCATAGACCCTCGCATCCGTACAAATACGGGACGGAGCACGTCGGTTTTTGATCGACCAGGCAGACATTGCTCGCACCGAACGCGAAGCGCCGTGAGGTGTTTGGCGAGGTGCATGAAGGGTGAACTCCATCCCACTAAAAACCGCGTGTGATGTCGGACATTCTTGCATTTGGATGGCAGAGTCGAAGTGTTTTGATTTTTGTTGTGTTGGCCGGGGAAGCGATCAAGGCAGGGAATGTCAGGGCTCAGCAATTCAGGGTAACGAAGATTCGAGAGGGAAGTTGACAGAAGGTCAGAAAACCCGTAAGGGTCATTCTGCGGTAGGCAAAAGGGGGGTGTTCGCTCCCTGGCATGCATATTAAGCTTGACGACACCAGCAACCACACGTAGAGGTGGACAAAAGCCCATCCTACTTTACAGAGGTCACATTTATAGGGGGCGGATAAAACCTCACCCTAGAGGTGAAAATAGCCGCAGAGATTCAACGCTGGCGGGATATTAACCGGGCGATGTATCGCTCTTTTGCCAACGCGTGTTCGTACGAGATTGTGGCGCGATACTGAAAAAAAAAAGCTTTACTCAAACCAACCCACCGCCGTATGTCGCCATTTCCAACAGAGACGCCCTTCCTTGTCATAATATAACCAGCCCCCTTTTCGGGCTTCCCTTGCGGTAACGCTAACCTTTTTCAGGCTCTCTAACGTAAAATGGCTTTCATCGTATATATATATATATATATATATATGTCCTTCGCAATATCGTGTAAGCATTATTATCTTCGACGTTGGGGAAGTGTTCCACGGGCGTATTCCGGGGGACCATAGTAATCAGAACCAAATATGCTCGGAAAAAATACTCGAGATATATTGGTTTTTGCGTACGTTATGGATGCCGATCAACGCCGTCCCCGGTAATGTTACGGGCGGGCTAGCGTAGTAAGAATCAGAACCCGCGATGGATCGAAGAGCCATGTACCCCCCCACAGCATGTTTGCACACCATATTTTGGTTCTGATGACCACCATTCTGTCCCAGAACACGAGGGATTTTCTGGTTGAATGTTAGAGTGGTACTACACCTGGTATGTTACCATTGCGGGGGGGCGTATGTAGTAAGAATCGGCACCCACGATGGACCCACGAAGCTATATCGGGGGTCCATAGTTAACGGGACCAAATTTTGTTGGTAAAAATAGGTAAATATATAGGTTTTTACGTATACCATAGGTCCTATAAAACTATGGACCCCCGTAATAGCTATCCCCCCCCATGTTTATACATCGTATTTGGCTATTACTACTACCACTGCTACTACTAATACTATTACGTGACATGTTCCCACGTTATATTAGAAGTACGAATGGGTTTCGCCCCCTGAGCTTGTGTCGCGCTTAATTTGATACGGCAGGTTGTTTTTGTCCGATGCTCGGTGGGCGGTGGAGAAGCACGCGAAGCTTCAAGAGAAGCAAGACCTCGTTCAGCGTCGCCGTGACAGCGCAAGGCTCGTGTGGTCTCGATTGCAGGTGATCTTGACATCGGTTCGCTTCGTGCATGGGCTGCGGTACAGCTTGCCAGCTAGCCATTAGTGTACCTATCTGGCACGGACGATAGCCACCGCTCGACATTGTTGAGAGAGCACATATGGGGCATTATGTATCCCGGTCAGGTTGGCATCGATTTTCTCGAAGAAAACGCCTCTTTGGCGACGTTGCTCTCTCGATGCGGTGGGCAGCGCTCCGTCAGCTGCAACGCCACGCCTGGCTGGCTATGACGTTTGCGTACACCTTAAGGTACATCTGCGAAACAGCAATGGCTATACGTTATGTCTTTCCGCAAGGACAGGTTGACCGGTCAAAGCCGGTCAAGCGCCTTTAGCGCCCAACACAATTAGTCATCCTGCTGCTCTTCGATATAAAAAAACGTCGCTCATCGCTGAGTAAAACACTGCGAGCAATGATGGGGAGAATAATAGGTGCATGAAAACGAAGAAAGGTACCATCCTGTATTGCCACGGTGGCCATAAGAGCAGTGATGTACCGACTGTAAAGACATTGGTAGACTCCAACACATGGCTGTCATTCGCTTCGGAACTCTGCGCTCTTACTCAGGAAGAGCAGAGCATGCTGGATCCGGCGTTGCCTCCAGAGGACCCGGAAAGGTTGCGGCTAGCCAAGGAGATCGGACTTCAGGTATACCACACGGCGTGCTGTTAACAAATTTGGTGATATGGAGAGAGGGGGTGTGACAAGTCAAAGGTGATAGGTGGTAGTTGATAGGCGATAGGTGATAGGTGATAGGTGATAGACGATAGATGATAGGTGACAGGTAGTAGGTGACGGATGATAGGTAATAGGTGATATATAATAGGTGGTAGGTGATACGCGATGGGTAATACGTGATACCAGTACATATAATAAGTGATGCGTGATTCGTGATAAGACAGGTGATAGGTTATAGGTGATATGTGATATGAAGAGAGGGGCACAACAGCAATTCATGGCCGAAACGTTTCTTGGAACTGTACCTGATGAGGCAATGCCTTATCACCCTGTGAGGCACGCCTTGCCTTGTCGCCCAATGAGGCATGACGGTAAAACGAAAACGATTCGCAAACATCCTCTTTCTCCCAGCTGCCATCGGGACAATGCACTACAGTTTAAACCCTTTAAGGACTGCAGCTGTACACCGTTCAAGTTCTGGGCAGTTTGTCTCCAGAAACGGGACTGCAGTTAGCCCTGAAAGGGTTAACACGTGCGATACTATCATTTAGATAATTTCCGAGCCAATTTTCTCTAAGGCCTTAAGGTGTCTTGGGCGGGGCACACACAACTAAAGTAGAGGTCGTCGAGATATTTCCATATGTCCACATCGCTCGCACCATGTTGGTCCGAGGGGGTATGCTATGCTATCCTTCCACTCCGCGTGATACCGACATACGGTATTTTTTCGGGGGTGTTCTCGGGTCGGGTCGAACTTTGCGGGTCAGGTTGGCTCGAGTCGGGCAAGGGGGACCCGATCTGACCCGATCCGTGAGAGTTTCAAAGGCTCCTGACCCGAGCCGATCCCCGTGAGAGTTTAAAAAGCTCCTGACCCGACCCGACCCCACCCGACCCGAGCCGTGAGATTAAGAGAGGTGAGATAAGGTCCCTGAAGGGCTTACCGAAGGGAGTGAGTGCCCTTCACTTCAACGGGATGCACATGATCGACTCCCACCGTGCAGCGCTTATCACACAGACGGGCGATTCGGAACGTCCACCGATTATTGGAAACCGACGCCACCTTCGCGTGATCTTAGTAACAGCGTCATATTTATCCGAGGTGGTGTGATTTATGATCACCCCGTGTGATTGATTATCACCCCGTGTGACATCTGATCACCCTGTGTGTTATCTTATCACCCCGTGTGATAGTAGTATATGTTAATAGTGTGGGATAGTTGTGCCAAGTGGTGTATGGGTTCAGTTCGGGACGGTGGCTCAATGCTAGATTCTCTTTCTCGATATGACTCCTTTTGGTTTCCCCACAAAACGGAATCGATTCGCGAGCATCATCCTTCCACCTGCCGTTGTAACATACAGGAGCGCAGACTTACATATGATATCGTCTCCCATAAAAATAGCGAAAACGTGCATTAACTCATGCTAGTAACTGTGTTACCCCACCCCGCTTCGTGCTTGGTACAAGCAATGTCTGCCTGGTCGGCGAAGACCGGACGTGCTCCGTCCCGGCGTTGTAGGGATGTGAGGGTCCACGGTCATGTGACTACGGCCATGCACGATAATGAGTATATCCCCCCCTTCCTTTATGCATCGTATCTTACAGTAAAACAGTTGTTTAAAACTTTTCACCTGTTGTATTATGGTATGCCTACTGAAATTCGTCTCGGATTAGACTGCTAAATAGGTACACGTGTTTTAAAGTCGTCTCCTGCACGCCTCCTTCTCTTCCGTCTGTCAGAGTATCCGCATTCGGCACCAGCTGGACCTTCTAGAGGTCGGAGAAAAGGGTTTGTACTGGTGCAGGCTGTTCATCAGGCAGCACTACCGGCGACGAGCGGCGCAAGCGGCCAGCAAGAAGTAAGCCTGGAAACATGAACCCAGAGTGTCCAATTGCCGCGGAGGTTGGCCAGAGAGAACCTTTTTTACCGAAGCGTCAGTTGCTCTACCACGATGTATAGGCGTACGATGCAATCCACGTCTTGCGGGGGTCTGCTCTTGAACCGGAAACTTGATGTCCGTCGGTGATATATTTATTCTAACAACACTCATGTTTGACCACTGCGGGCGGCAAGAGAAGCACGTTTGATTGCGAAAACCAAATCAGTGAGGCGAGTCGCTGCCGTACACAGCCGCTTTGTATCGCACACGCCTTACTTTGTAAGGCACGCCTTACTTCATGAAGCATACCTTACTGTAGGTGAAACCGGAGATCCGCGCCGTTCGACTGAGTCCTCCAACATATTGTTACGAGTATACAGTCAATTTCCTTTCGGTGAGGAGTGCAACATAGGTATCCTGCCCTTCTGTTCTGCCCTCCCCTCGCCTGCTCCCTACAAAAATCGCTGTGACCCCGCGCGCACTCCCGGATCGACGACGCGAACCCGACCTCTTCTTTGCCCGACCCCGCAAATAATAACACCGAGAAAATAAATCGGTGTCGCTGGTTTGCCTTTTGCTTTCTCTTCAGGGGTGCGGACCATACCTTCGCGTGGCTTGAAGAGGAGCTGTACGCCGTGAATGCCGTCGTATCCTTCGCATCGAAGAGGCTGGAAGGTGCAGCTGACGTGCTCGAGCAAGAATTTTTCAGGTGAGTCGACGGTACACGAAGCAAGAACAAAAAACGAGGGGGGGGGCGAGGAGGGGCGCACTAATACATAATAAGACCAAACTGGAAAAAAAAGTGATATTTTCGTCATTCATAAAATCTGTTTCTGAAAACTAATAAACAAAAAAACCCGACAACGACAACCCGCTACTCCAACGTAATAATAGCTTGTTTTCAATACCGACATAACACGGTGGCGACTTCGGCTCCGTTTTCTGTATGTTTGGTGTGTAATATCAGCAATGCACGTGTTCAGTAGGGGGCGTGTACGCATGTCACGCACGGGTGCAGGGCTATGGCCTTAGACCCTCGCCTGCCTACGATACAACGTCGCCGGGAAGGAGCAACAGCGGGTTTTCACCGACCAGGCAGACATCGATCGCTTCCACCAAGCGCGAAGAGCCGTGAGGTGTTTGGTGAATCGTCGCGTGAAGGACGAACTTCATCCCTATTGTACAGGTCTTCACCGACCAGGCAGACATTGATTGCTTCCACCAAGCGCGAAGAGCCGTCAGGTGTTTGGCGAGTCGCATGAAGGGTGGTCTGCATCCCTACCGTACCAAGAACTGCTCGTGAGGCGAGGCATGTTTCGTGGGGAGCGGGGCTGGTCGGAGGTAGTAGAACCTTCAACCCAGAGGCTACTCGGGCAATAAGCTGGCACAGAAGAAAAGCTTATCAGATTACACATACAGGCGCAAACCGATTCGCTTGCCAACGTTGAAAGTAACAGCGAGGGTCGGGCTAACACGTACGAATCTCGCGGAGCACAGTGTTCACAAGGCGCGGGATGTGTCGTTTATGGAAACGACATGCCACGTCAAAATCGTACCATTTGTACTCCTGAGAGTGGTTGGTAGAAGCGTACTGTCGGCGGGGGGGGGGGGGGGGGGGGGAAGGTTGGCCTATTTCCGACTGTGTCTGGCAGAGGCGTATCGTGAAGGGCATGGTTTGTCCCGGCTTCCGGCTGTAAAACACTTTTTCCAACCGTTCCTTGGCTATCCCGGAGCACGATATATTGAAACTACTTCTCCCTTTCGGTATTTTGCATCAATCGATGACACGCTGTTTAGTTTCACCTTTTTTTCTGCTGCGGTGGTCGGGTCTCCAACGCCAAGCACAACGGCAAGTAGATAAAAACGACACACATACGTACTGCAATGCGGCGGTCCTATCCATGAAAAACCGTCAACGAAAATACCACAGCGGCGTCATCTTGATGATATTCGGCACGAACAAGGGTAAACGAAAAAAAAAAAAAAAAGAGAAACGAGATTTTAGTCGTCACCATATCGGAGTTATGAACGAACTACGAGGCGGGTTGGGCTTTTTTGTTAGAAAGTAAACGAAAAAAAAAAATGTTGTTTCTTCTGTTTTTGTTCACTTGGTTTTGGAAAACTCTTCCATGTCTGGGGCTAAAAATAAGAAGAAAGTGGGGTGCCGATTTTTTGTTTTTTTCGTGTACCCTTGACGCCAATCTTAGTTCGGTCCTGTCGTTTGTTCCCATGGAAGGGCCTGGCTTACCGACCAAATCAAGAGAGCTGGGAAGCAACGCGTGATGATCGACTTGGAGCAGGTATGGAAAGATGAAGAGCACAAGCACCTAATGTTGATCCATTGACATTTCTACGACTGGAGTGCACAACTTTCAGTTTCTGGGCCTCTTCGCTTGAGCAGCTCTATACAGTTAGTACTGTTAGTGAGTCATGTATATTCTATTATTAACTCATTGGTACTATCACTAAGTCATTGATACTATTATAATCACTAAGCCAATAGCACTATTACTAAGTCATTATCATTGTTACTAAGTCATTAGTACTACGAATACTGTTAGTACTATCAGCAAGTGCTGTTAGTAAGTCATTAGTACTATTAGCAACTGCTGCCGCCAAAACACGGACTCAGTCAACAACAAATCGCGGATGTCGTGCTTTTTTCATAGCGTAGCGACCAAGTAGATGTCTCTGTGTTACGGAGAGGAACCAACCGCACTACGGTACGTGGGGCATCCTCGGCTTTGTTCGAAGTACACGCACCTTATTTTCGAAAAAAAACGCAAGCGGTGGGGGCATAGTCGCGAAGGCGTTCGTGAAGCTTGGCGTTCTCGAGTACCCTCAAGCTTTTGAGAAATGTACACAGCCTGTGTGTGTGCTACGATAGTGGGTTGAACAGGCTGTATCATCGTCGAAACCAGCAGTGCAGCGCATCGCTTCTCCCACCTTTTTCGTCTCGTGCACGCAAGGCATCTACTACTCTACTGCTGGGTGCAACTTCAAGAGGGCTGATGTGCATCACTGATTGTTGAGACAAGCGCAGTTTTCTTGCTGGTTTTATTCCCGAAGGCCGCAACGTTTGCCGGCGCACTCATGTTTTTGAGGTTGAGGAGTTGTAATTATTGCACACCTCGAACTTACCAGGTACCAGATAGATCAGATAGACCAGATAGATCATTTCCACTTCATGGTCTAGATCATTCAAGGCAGACATATTCCTGATCTGTATGATCTGTATGATCTGTATGATCTGTATGGTCTGTATGATCTAGTTCATGTTGCCGGGCAGGACTCGTCTCATCTGCATGACCTACCTTTGATTGGCACATGTTCCATTGGTTGGATCTGTTCTAGGCAGATCCTGCACAGCTTTTCACAACGGCAGATGAGGAACTAGACGATCTACCTGTAGACAGATATATCAGATAGATCATTACCTATCAGAGGCGTGGACTCCTGTGAGGTGTTTGCGTGGGCTGACTGCCCCCTTCGCTTTCTGCGAGGTGTTTGGCCCTCCTTACCCTTGGAAGGAGGCCGAGGATATCTTCCTTCCTGCTCGCTCGTTCCGAAACTAAGCAAGCGGCAAAACCGGTGTCTATGTTTATTGCTGTACCTGATACCGCACTAAACTCCCAACTCGGAAACCAACAAGGTGAAATTGTCACGAGAAGTCGCTCGCGCGCATACAGACTGATCCGTTGCTTCGTACGTCATTGGTCCGCCCCCCCCGCCGGTACCGGAAAGAGCTTATCCCCCCTTCACCCTACCACAGCTCGCGCGTGTAGAAAAAACACAAATAGGGTAACCCCGGGTTTTCCGATGACTATGATGAAAAAACATGACGCGATTGACGATAGGGGAAAACAAAACTTTTTCGGCCCCAAATATGTTTTTTTGGAATGATGGGACTCCTTCACCCGAAATCGTCGGAAGAATAACACCGTTCCTTTTTCAGCTATGTATGCTGTTCGGTCTTGGTTTAGCATACCTACGACGTGGGGTTGTTCATCAACCATTGCCCTTGCGCAGAGCTTTTTAGTACCGCAGTTTCGTTTTGGGAACAAGCCACTCGAATTTTGAGCAGCTTGTCCCCAGAACTGAGCTAAGAAAACTACACTCCTCGAAGGGTTCAAGGTGAAGTCAGAAGCCTCAGAAAAAAAAAACGCGCATGTTTACGTCTGCATCTGTTATGGTTAGGAATATCATACACAGGCACCAAAGGCGAGCCCCATTTGGGAATAACTAAACAAAAACAAACGAAAGTCGGTTTCCGTTCCCTTGATCGACCATGTACCGGTGGGTGCCGTGGTCAATGGATGTACCGGGCACAGGAGTTTCTCCTCGAGGTTGAGACCGCGCGGCTACTGAAGTTGAACGGCCACGCGTCCAAGAGCCGGGAGACCCTCAACGAGCTTCTGCATGCCTACGACATCGACACGCAGCTTGGAGCGGAGAGGTACGCTCGTCAGCCAGCAGCGAACTACTCGGTCATTTGTTGCTCATTATCTTTTTTGTTTCATCTCCCGAGCCCTTCTCGGCTGCTATCAGCACCAAAGTAGAGTCATTTCCCCCTCCCCTCCCCATTCCGGCGCGGGCGTTGATGCCCTGATTTGTTGCACGCGAAGGGGTTTGCATATTGCTGCTTTCGGCTATCAACTGTTGCTTTTTCGTTGGTAAGTATTGCTTGCAGTTGTCTGCTCTCCGGCTAACGTAGATGTTTGCAGAGAACGCAAAAGACAACAACGACAAGTCAGAGTCATTTGCAGTTATCACAGGGGACAATAATGGCACGTTCTCAGCCTGCGCGAGCACATGAGCGGCTTGTGTGGCGGCACGGACGGACAGATGACACTCTAGAACCATGAACATCCGTCGTAGTTCCGAGCACTCAATACGTATCGCTTCTCTCAATCGAAAAAAAAAAAAAAAACCCGTACACTCTCTAAGAACTACGTAGTATGCAATATATACAACTTATTTTCGATGTTTAAAGATGCGCTTTTTTTAATACGCTGAAGGTACACCCCCTGACTCGGTGCTCTTTCTCGAAAGCGATGCGTGACCAATGGTCAATTGACTACAATAAGACAAGCAACAACCGAGTACTCTCCTCACCCCCCCCAAGCAATGTTTGCCTGGTCGGTGAAAACCCAACGTGCTCCGTCCCGGCATTGTAGCGATACGAGGGTCTATGCGCATATGACTACGGCAATCCATGATATTGAGTACACCCGCCCTCTCCACCCGCCGCCGTGATTTGCATGCCAGGTGTGGTGCGGAGCTGGCGAGCGCGGCGGCCGCGGAAGACACCGACGAAAAGTTCAAGTGGGTTTCGAGGATCACCCCACTCAAGGTGTCAGATCAGCATTATTTTTTTTTTTTTTTTACATAATCGCGTCCACTCTCCAGCTCAATTCATATACACCACGCTGAACGAAAATGTAAGCGCTGTAGGGTATATCGTGTTGTACCCCAAATCACTCACCCTTTTCGATCCTCTGTGTGTGTTGAGTTGTTGTTGCCGTCACACTAAATCGTCATTTCGACCGAGCTTTATCAGTACACTCGGTGTCCGTCCTGATTCCTTGTCCAAGAGAGATACAATTTATGTGGTCACAGACTGTGGGACAGAGGAAGACCAAAACTATGTTGTTGTTTTACATTACATCATATGACGTTAAATACTCAAAATCTTTTTTGAGCCCAACACAAAAAATCTTTAATCAATCATTGGCAATTGCCGTAAAGATTGTTTTCAAGCGCCTGTGTTTTCTCGACACGAACGAACGGCAAAGGGCGCTAAAGTCGAGTATTGTATTTTCGGAAAGGTGCTCTCCCTCCCTCCCTCTCTCTCTCTCGACCAGATTATTTCCGAACAAAACACCCTTTTTGGTCTGCGTACAGGCAACCTTGCCGTTCTGGAATTCGTCGAGCGCTGCAACAAAAACGATCGCAACACCCCTGTACCACACTCAACGCTATTTATGGACACGCATGACGTCCGTAACCGTTGCTACTGCTGTACGCTTGTCGTTGCACCGCACTTCGTCTGAGCCCCCCTCACAGTAGGTGCTTATTTTTTTACCTCATCCGGGACAGTGACTTGAAGAGATAAAGCTCAATGCTTAAGAAGACCGTTCCGGCGGATACGTAGCAGGCAGGAGGCGCGATGTAACGCGTGCTTCGGCATGGCCGGTAGTTGCACCTCGTTGTCGGGAGCGCCTATTTATAGTCCGCGAGTTGAACCAAAATCGTTTGTAACCCGAACCCTAGCTGGAAAAGCCGAGAAGCACGTCCTAACCCCAACCCTATACACCACCTTACTACCTACCTCTGCCCCTAACTCCGACTCGTTCCCTCGGATAGCTGCGCTAGGGATAGGGTTAGGGTCATGACGTGCCTCTCGGCGTTTTCGGCGGGGGTTAGGGGTTACAAACGAACGCAGTGGGCGCCCCCCTCATGGTTTTCTGAGCCTCCCCCCCCCACTCGAGATGCTTTACTACGGTAGTATGTCGACCTCGGCCGAAACAGTGACTCGGAGACTTTGAGAGATAAAACCAAAAACTTTCAGCCCGTGGTAGCCTAGCCTAGGTGTGAACCACGAAGACCATGTAGGGTAAAAGCGATACTAGTGCTTGTATTGCAACGACTTGAGGTACGTACAGCAGAGTCTTTGTCAGTGTCCCTAAGCCTCAATTAGGCGTGCAGTCTCTTTACATCAGTTTTGGGGACGAAACTACTCAGAATGGTTCGTTCCCGAAACTGATCTAAAGAGGCTGCAATACTGAAAGGATCAAGGAGGTTCGTAGGTCAGAATGGCTTCGGCCAAAGTGTGATACGACTTCGCAATGTTATATTATACCGTACCGTACCATACGCACGTACGCGCAGGAAACCTCTTTCTGGGAGGTTAGGTTCCTATCCGTCTGGCCAGGGGCGATATGATATACCTGGTACCTGCCGTACACGTTTCGGCGCGAGTCGACGAGGGACGAGAAAGCGCTGAACTCTTCTCTCTATAACATTGCACAGCAGGTATCATACACCGTGGTGGGAGGGTAGGGGGGAGAAACATCGTGCCTACTATGTTACCCTCGGATCTGAGTTGCGACTGGGGAGAGGGAGCAGCAGGAAAAATACGGAGCCACGGCTAATGCTGGGATGGAAGTATAGCCTGTGCGAGCCCTCGTAACCTTGATAGCGACACGAAACGTGCCCCTCTATGCGCTACCCTTTCCCTCTGCCCAGGCGAAGGAAGAAAGCGTTCGTGGTAGGGTCGAAGTGCCTCTGCAAAGGGGTCTTGAGGAGGAGGTTGCTTCCGAAGAAAGGTGATCATATCGTCCCATATTACCAGTCTGGTCGGAAATATAATGGGCTTTTGTACCTAATGTAGTAATCGAATTGTTCTTATATTTTCGAATTAGCGCTGTTCACGGGTTTAATTCACACCTCACGGGTCGGGTCAGGTTGGATCGGGCCAGGTGAAGGTGGACCGACCCGATCCTCCGTGAGATTTTGAAAACCTCTCGACCCGACCCGACCCGGTCCGGTCCGACCCTTCAGATTCGAAACGTTACTACGTGAACCAACCCGTTCGTCGCGGGTCACTATCCTAAACAGCCCTGCTTAACAGTGCTAGTAATAATCTAATAAGAAGGGGTTGCTCCCTTTTATAGTGGACGCCCACTAAGAAATATGTATTAACAAAACTCGTCCTCAGGGCGAAAAGCGGTACACTGCTACATCCAATGAACAAATAACAGCCTGTTGTGCTCAAAGTCGTCCAGGATGATCAAATTATCACGAAAGACTTGTATGGCTTCTTCAGACTACGTCATGTTGGCGCGAGCCGACAGTGGGCTCTACTACCACATGACGGGAATATAAGAACCGTTTAATGTTCATGTCAGATTCCAAACGACTCCTATATCCCGGTCAGGGTGGTGTGGCATGAGAGGGGGACGCACCATAAATATGTTGGCGGTGTGAAAAACGCATAGGGTGGGGGGGCGGGGATCGTTCAAGACAAACATATGCGGCAGGTGGGTTAGCTGATTGAAAATGTCCACGCGTGCAGGTACGTACAATACTCAGAACACTGGCATATTATGCCCGCGTTTGGCACATCTTAATCTCTTTGGGTGTTGAACATAGCGACCGAACCAATGATAAGTTGCGTAGTATCAACATCAGCATTCCTTGACGAGCAGCGCCGGCAGCCTACAAGCACACGGGTAGAATCACGTTTGCACTTGTGCCGTGCGACTGACCCCTTGCATTCAACCTTCGAAACATAGGACCCCCAACTCGTAGCATTCTCCAATCACGCAGTGAGTACGCAGCCATTGCTGCATTCGTTACTCTGAAGCTCCGAGGGGAATAACCCCGACGTAGGGGCCGCACTCCCATGTGGAGTGAAAATCATTTTGAAATTTGTGTAGGGGGTTTGGTTTCTTTTTTGTAACTGCGCAGTCTCCAGATGGGTCAAAGCGTTTCTGTCGTATTGCTTACGACGGCATGAACGTCCGATGATGCCCACTGCACTACAGTCGAAGCCACCTTTGCCAGCACATTCTTACAGCAGCAGCGGTAAAAAAAGTAACTGTGCAGTTCCCGGAAGCGTCAACGCGTTTCGGTCGTGTTTCTTACGACGGCATCGAACGCATGATGACATCCACTGCTGCAGTCGAAGCCACCTTCGGTCAGCACATTCGTAAAGCAGCAGCGGTTGGAAGATGGAATCACACGCCAGACACGAGCCTTGGGCTGACGAAACGTCTGTCTACCCAGACTGGTTTCGTATGCTAACTGCGAACCGACATCGTTCGCGCAATTTTGAATGGGTAGTTGATCCAACCCGAGCAAAGCGTGAGCGTCAGCATGCCGCTGAAAACAGCGAAACAATGGCTTGGATTAGCACGAGGAGTACCCACCTCTGTGAGGGAATTCAAAAAGACTTTTTCGGCACTAATTATATCGATATCGAACGTTCCCTATATTTCCGTCCAGAGCAGTACTGAATTCAGTAATCATTTCCTTTTGGGGGGGGGGAGAGGGTAAGTTTACGAGCGAATGCTGTCACGGGTCACGGGCTGTGACAACAAGTCGTGCCGTACCTAATCTACTACCTGCTGCGCCCGCCTCGCTTTTACCATCGCGTACACGACACACCCAACTCCGGGGGACGAAAGGTACCTAAACGAGAGGGTCAAATTCGCCGGGGACCCGGCCGACGCCCCCATCGCCCACTTCGCCAAGATCAAGGCCTCCTTGATCGACCCTCCCCACCACCCGCAACATCTGGCTTTCGAATCTTGGAAGAAAGTCTACAGGTGAATACACACAACCATTAGTATTATGGGGGGCATAGTAAATAGGACCTACGGTACACATACAAAACTATATATTTACCTATTTTTACTAACAATATTTGGTCCTGTGTACTATGGTCCCCCGTAATAGGTATGTTCCTAGCAAAAGCCTCGCGCAGCAGCCCACGATCACGTTCGGTTTCTTGGATACGCCCATCGGACTTCCTAGCCAACCCGCGATGTGACATATTTCCCACAGCTGTCAGCTTTGATCCCCCTCGTTACGAGATACAACATACTGCATGAGGTAATGCGAAACCCGTGGTGCACGCAATCGAAGTGTCGCACGCAACTTGCAGAGATAAGGCAGCTTGCAATTATGGGCTTCGGCGAAACTCTCTACGTAGCTCTCAAAGGTGGTGTGCTGCTTACTATTACGGGGGTGTGTAGTTAACAGGACCTATGGTATACATAAAAACCTATATATTTACCTATTTTTACTAACAAAATTTGGTCCCGTTAACTATGGACCCCCGTAATAGTTTGGTATCAGTACAGGTATTCTCGGGAAAAGGGTCGTAACTGCGTGACAAGACGAGTGTATTGATGAGAGAGGGTTCAGCGTGAGTTGTTCACGAACGGGACACTGAAGGGGCGTTCAGAGGGCGTTCAGATACACTAGGAGAGAGGGAAACGTATCCGACGTGATTGCGTTCAGATTGAGCCAAGGGCTCTTTCACCCCCTCCCTCCTCTCTTTCCCCCCCTCTCCGGGGAGGATCTCGCCCAGTTTCTCTCCCCGATTTCGTGATTGATGGCCCGCAGACTGGCTCTTCGAGGTCGTTTGTGTTTCTCCATCGCGTTTATTGTCCTCGTCCTTACGGTAGTTTCCTCTCTCCCTCCCAGTCATATCTCAGATCCGCAGCCGCACAGCAGGCTCTCCTCCCTCCTCCCCTCTACTTTTGTTCGTGCCTTGCTTTTCATGGCGAGAAAACTTCATTCAGCATCTCCTTCCCTCGCCGACTCTGGTCGAGAAGAGAGTGCCTGCTTGGTGGTGGTGATGGTCGCATCCACCGTTTCCCTGGTGGAGACGTCGAAAAATGCAATGCAGCACACCACTACGGGGGGGGCGTACCGACTTCACTTCAGAGTTTGTCGGCACCTTGTATGAGGCTTGCTGCGTTGTGCCATGTCTCCACAAGGAATCCTTTACGACACCCACATTGTGCAAGCGGGCGTCCCGGCCACCTGCTGTGTAGGTTGGGTGGCTCGTCTAGGCCATACACAGTGCCCACATGGTGGAGAGTGTCGTATTCACCGTTTCCCCTACCCAGGTTACAGCCTTGGCTGGCGGCGCAAACCCAGGCGGAACACAAACGGAAGGACGAAAGAGCCAGCACAATCCAGGGACTTGAGGTGCAGTACAGTAGTTTAAAATACGCCGTACGTACGTACATAACTTGCTGATAATGGGTTTTGGCGAAATCTTCGATCTCACCGCGAATCGTTGTTTTAAGGTGTTTTCAGTACAGGGACTTGAGGCGCACAGCAGTAGAATAATCCCCTTCGGAACTGCGCGTGTGTGTCTGTTGTCCTCTCGCCAAACCCTGCTGCTTTTACCCAGCGACTTCAGCACGTATCTCCCACGTTCGTTCCGATTACTCATCCTGTGTAGAAGTCGTTTGCATTCCATGCGTCAGAGTTGTGCTCGAATGGGAGGTGCATTCATTTTTGCTGATGACTCCCGTGGTTAGAAGTGAATTTCGTAGGACTCCACTGTTGTCACGTGTCACCAGCAATGGGTAGGGACAGCTCTCGCATAGTAGGCACCAACGAGGGAGTTTAGGAGATTAAATTCCTTTCGCTGGAAAGAGTTGGCCCCACTCACTCATAGAGCAAATTTTCTCCGCCCAGGCAGCTGCGAAATGTCACTTTGCACGTGATTAGATTGGGAACGGCAGCAGGGGTATTCGTACGAAAAAAAAAGAACGGTTCTCACATGTTCGGACAGAGCAGTAGGCGCGCCTGGAGGCTTCGTTTGGCCTCGAAGCAAGGGTCAGAGTCATCATACACCCGTGCCGTGTATGCGACTCATTTCAACCATCGTAACTCGGACGCCAATTTCCACCCATGCACCCAATCGCGCAGTTCCCGTCGCCGCAGTCGTCGTTGATTTTCGACAATGTCCCCCGAAGAGGGTCAATGTGGAAGTTGCCGCGATATGAATGCGTAGTCTGTTCGCGATAGACGATGGTCGATAGCGGTCTACGGAGACTTGCCGGAGAGGTTTGTCTCGGGTGACGAGGAAGGGCTGCACACAAAAAGAAGAGGGGAAAAAAAAAAAAAACGGACGCCATCCTCTCCTTCCTAAAAGGGTCAAAATCAGCGAGTGAACAAACCAGATGGGGGTGCACCTACTGCTTTCTGAGGGTCTTCGCTTGATCCGTGCATGGGAGCACCCATACCCCACCCATAGCCCGACCTTAAAATAACAACGAAAGAGCGCCATGATTTACGAAGCCATGGCCTAGGTTTACATAGAGAACGGGCGGTAATTACTAGTGTTCCCCCCCCTAGAGTTGTCAGTGCCCTTAAAGAGTCCTTACGGAGTCCTTAATGAGCCCCTGTCAGTCAGAAATATTTTCGGCCGAAACGCCTCACACACAAACGAGTGGGGCGGGATATCAGGACGAAACTACTAAAATGGAGTGTAACTTTTGGTATAAATTCATCGCTTGGTTTTAGGATACCCTCCCCCTTGGCTTTTCTGGGTCTCGAGAATGGGTAGCGGGCTGTCAAGGTGTCAAAAAACGTTTTTTGTTTTACGTGTACCCCTTGGCGAGGCACTAGTTTCCTGGGTAACAGATCCCCGGAGGTTGCGGCCTCAATCGAGTGGCTTGCCCGCCTGGGCCAGCCACTTCCATGCTATGTCGATGCCACGCGAGTCGGCGAGGGAAAAATTGTCTGCAATATTCTCGCGGTAGAAAATGCAAGGCAGGAACCGTAGTGCCGTATTACGGTAGACCATAGTAAATATGAGACCTGCGGTGCACACAAAAACCTTCTTCCGTTGCTATTTTCACTAAAAACGTTTGGTCCTGTAGATTACGGTCCCCCGCAGCAGTTGTTGTAGGGGGGATAGTGTCATACTTACGTGACCCCCGGATATGAGCTACTACTATTAATAGGATGCAGAGAGAAAAGGAGGGTGAAGTCAATACACGGAGGTGGCTAGACCTCGTGCGTAGGTTTCCTCTGATTCCTTGATTTTCTTCTTTCAGGAATGTTTTGAGCGATCAACGTTGATGCCCATCATGCTGCACATTATCGGATGGCGAACGCATAATAATTGTAATAACAATACATGGGACGGAATAAGTATAAATTTACATAGGTGTATGTACCTGGTATGTGTGTATATATCGATGCGGCCCATGCGTGTCTGTGGGTCGCGATGCGGGACACGGCTCATAAATCTCCTGTTCTCTTGTCTTCAACGATACGGAGGCTGCCCCAGTTGTCAATATATACCACTCTGCCCTTAAAATATTAAAAACTTTTTTATATTAATATGTACTGAAAAAAGTTCTTGAATTTCGGGACAGAGTGGTGGCAATAAGTAGCAATATCGTACAGCAAACGAGGGATACCGCTTCGACTTCAGATTAACCTGCTCAGGCTCCTCGTACACGCCACCACAGTGGTAAAACACGGCCGCAAACATGCATGAAAGGGCTGGTGCGGCTGTTTAGGTTTTCCCCCCCGCGACCACTGCCGGTGTTTCATGGCGACGAAAACACGCAGCGTGTCGCCGCCGTCGAGTTACGCACGCCCAAAGCCGCTTCTCATCCTTATCGGAAGCCTTCTTCCTTAAGGGAGAAAACGGACCTTATCACGAAGGCTGCCAAACCTCTATAAATACGATACCTGCGTAAATAGGCGGAACCTACTGTATTTTTGTTGGAGGCGTGCTTGGCAAAGACAAAAATCGTCAAGGCTATACGTGCACCAAACCTCTCTTTATACCTTCTATGTGATGATGATGATGATGATGATGATGATGGGGGATGACGATGGTCTCACATTAGCTCCCGTTTCTCTAAAAATCTCGCCCGCGATCGCGGTAGATGGAACCGACATCGTTGACAGACGCCTGTTACGATCGCGTTGGTAGCACTCGCTATTACGGGGGTCCATAGTTAACGGGACCAAATTTTGTTAGTAAAAATAGTGAAATATATGGGTTTTTATGCACACCATAGGTCCTGTTAACTATGGACCCCCGTAATAGCAGAAACGGTTCTTGGCCGACCGGATTCCCAAACCCTGTATTGTTGGAGGGTTACCACTGCTTTTTTTTTTCAATACTGTTTCGTGGCCTACCTATACCGTAGGTCAGTAGTTGATTGTTCGTCGGGTTTCGCGACCTTTTTTTGTTTTTGTTTTTACCTCACAGCCGATTTTAGGTAGGGTGAGCTTGACCCAGTTAGTACAGTATTCCCGTTTATCTGCTTGGGAATTTGAGTAGTTTTGTCCCCGAAACGGGACTGAAGTTTACCCTAGAAGGATAAATAAATAGAAACCTCAAGCGCGGAGCCCAAAAAACCTCTACGGTGCGCCCCTGCCGCCCTAGCTGGCTAGAGTGCAACAAACACCTAAGGCTTGAGAGTGCCCCCCCCCCCGCTCAATGTCACGAGAATCATCCTCAAAAGCGGGTCTTAGTAGGATGCAGCTCACCCTTCATGCGACTCGCCGGACACCTCACGCTTCGCTTCGCGCTTGGTGCAAGAAATGTCTGCCTGGTCGTTGAAAACCCGACGTGCTCCGTCCCGGTATTGTAGGGATGCGAGGGTCTGTGGTCATACGACTACGGCCATGCATGATAATGAGTACACCCCTCCCCCCGCGCGCTCAATGTCCTTGCGGTGGTCTTCACCTCGCAGGAGATGAGAGCGGTCGTGGCGACGGCGAAAGCCCAGGAGGCGCTGGCAGCCAAAGAGGTCGCGGCGCTGAAGGCCAAGCTTGAAGGCTTCGAAAAACGCCTGGCGTACAACCGCTCCGGTGTTCCGGGAGGTATGGAGGCGTTTGGCGTGCACTTATTCCGGGGGAAGCTATCAATAGCAATCGTACCCAAATATGGTGTGTGAAAATACAATAGGGAGGTGCATGAGTTTGGGTTCATCCTAGGTCCCTGTAATAGTTAACACTAATAGTTAACACTAATATTTAACACTGGTATTTAATACTGGTATTTAGTACTGCTATTAATTATCGGTATTGAATGCTGGGATGTAATACTGGTGCTTAATACTGGTAGTGCGTACCGACACGAGAGAGCGGGAGATGTTGGTATTGAAAAACCCCACGGCCACGAGAAAGGCCGTCCACAACAAGCTGGAAACACGCGGGTAGTGTTTGGAGGGCGAAGCATTCTTACGCGATGTACCGTCCAGAATTGAACGAAAGCAAGCGTTATTTTTTGTTTTTTTTTTTCGAAATCGAACTCGTGTGTCGTGTGCATCCAGCCAGGTGTCTCAAGAACGAGTTTCGGGCGCCGCCCGTATCATGTTGATTTGTTGCAAACCATCGCGACTGAGTCGCCGAAAGGAGGCACCGTGTTCAAATATTCGTGGCAGTGTGGAGGGTTTACGCTATCTGGACACTTTGCCGCGAACACCGTCACTCGTGCCCGAAAAATCAAACGACCTGAAGGGTGGGCTCGAAGGAAGTCGACAACTCGGGGTCAACGTGAAATCTTGTACCCGGGCTGGCTGTGGTGCTGTAGGACGCGCTGTGCATGCGTTGTTCACGAGTGCTACTGCTCCGAACGCCGTCGCCCACCGGTCGCAAGTCATCGTAATGTACGAGGTACTGCAATCTTAAGGTCCCGCGGATGAACGCCCCCCCCCCTACGAACGGTGCTCCGGCTCGAAAGGGGTGCGTGGTCAATGGTCAAATGACTTGGGCACGCAGCACATGAGTACGCCCCCCCGCCCCGCCCCGCCCCACGCGCGCGTTTTCCGCAGATGCTCCTCAAGAACCGCTTTCGGACTCTGACCGCACTCGGATGGAGGTGCGACGTAAACGCTTTACACTCCTATGCGCACGAATCTGGCCCATATCGCGCATCGCGCAGTGCACCCATATCGCGTGCTTGCCTTAGAGGGGTAGCGCCTGGATTTAGATTTTCACTTGATTATAGTATTAGAGCCCTACAGCAGCTACCGGAGCACACGACCACCGACTCTGAGAAAAAGTACCGCCTTGTCCCGATACGTAATGAAGTGTTGTACTGAGCATTATAAAAGTATGACATTTTATATTTAGCAAAAGGGCTAGGCACGCATCACTCTGACCGATGTTTGATATTCATGTTGGAGTCTGAATATTTGCTTATACCACCGGTCAGAGTGAGAGCGAATAGTGATGGGATACACAATGGTTGATACAATGGTTGATGCGATTGGTCGGGGCAATGGTTGGGGGGATCCCTCCACCGGTGATAGTATCTTGGGCTCAATGGTGCCACCCCCAGAAAGCATACAGCAGTCGCCTACGCATCGTGTTTTGTAGCTTCTCAAGTGGAGAGCAGCAGCATCAGAAAATTGTCAGAAACTTTTCAGAAAGATTCACAGAAAAATCACGGAAAAATTCGCAGAAAATTCACAGAAGTTCAGGTACAACTGTCACTCCCATTCTAGCGCGACTTTTCCAAACGGTCCTTACATTTATTGTGTTCACGTCACTGCCGGGGCTACAACGTGGGCTATCTGATGGCGCCCCTCCGCAACAGGGGAGGTGTACTCCTTGTCGTGCGTTGTCGTGCACTACCGTAGCCGTATGTGATCAGAATAGGCCCTCGCGTCCCAACAAATGATGGGGCGGAGACCGTCGGTTTTCTTTTCACCGAACACAAAGATACTGATTGCTTGCTGCTTGCTTGCTTGCGCCAAGCGCCAAGCGCCAAGCGCCAAGCGCCAAGCATCGTTCAAGCGTTTTGTGGAGTTTCAAGAACAGTGAGCTTGCAAGTCACCATTTCTATGCACACAACAATTTTTTGTGAAGCGGACCTCGGCACCGTGTGCGTACTTTGCATACGGAGGACGACATTGTGTGAATCGGTTTATCTCTGGGAGGGCGCACGTTTTCGTGCAAAACCCTTCTTCTGGCTGGCACCGATAAACTACGAACCCAAGATACTTTTTAATTCAACTTTTTTTTGCATTTTTCACGCGAGTTTTTTTTCGTGTCCGTCGTCCCCTCATTCGAGTTCCCTGGGTTGGGTCTGCCCTGTGAACAGATGATGCACGGCGTCTCAAAACAGCGGGTTGTGATCCACTGTAGATGTTCTCGTTGTAGATCACGACCTGTCCGACGTTTGCGTTCATCCCGCAGATCGATCTGCATAGGTAGATGTTCTCGATGTTGTAGATCACGACCTGTCCGACGTTTGCGTTCATCCCGCAGATCGATCTGCATAGGGGCCGAGAGAAGGTGCTGGACCTGGAGGAGCACCTGCAGAGGCGAACCAACGCGAATGCTAAGAAATCCGCCGAGCTAAAGCTGAACGAGGACAAGCTAGAAGCGGTGAGCGAATTTCAGCCACACGCACGCACGCACGCACGCACGCACTTGTCGACGTGTCGGGGACGCGCGCTACAGTAAGGGCAAGCATTTTTTTAGGAAAACTAAAACCTTCTAGTAGTTGACAGGGCTCCTTAAGGGCTCCTCAAGGACTTTTTGAGTGCTCCTTAAGGGCACTGATGAACTAGTTATACCCAACATCGTCGGAATCGCAACGAAATACAGTATAGTACTCTTGATTGTTTCCCTAGATAATGGGATATGTTAAACGTAAATTATTCATCGTTGTTTTTTTGGACTCGTAGAGTAATTAGGCGCTACCTCTGAAAAGCAAGCACACGTCCAGGGTAAGCCGGGGAGTTCACATCATCATCCCCGGGGGTCGAGAGGAGACGGCTCGGTTGCTCGTGTGTCGATAAGCCGACTTGCATGCATAGAACGAGGGTACATCAGTTTCGAGCTCTGTGAAAACGCCAGAATCGTCCGTAAATGTACGCTGCGTTTGGGTTTCAATATGACCACCGAAGCGGTCATTAAATCTTAAGGACAGAATGGAGATCGACAAGTTTTCGATTTTTCCTACCAGACACAGGATACCCGCCTCTTTTGATGTGGGAGGGCTTCTTAAAATACAGCTTAAGCCATGAGCGTCCGGCATAAAAAGAAGCAGGGAAGCCGGCCTGGAAGGCATCTGCACAGCTCTTACCATCATCAATATCTGTGCCTGTGCTGACCACTTTCCTCATCATAAAAAAGGGAAAACATGGAGCACTGGTAGCCGTCATATTTTTACGCTTCTCTGCCCGTACAAGAAGGGCAGATGTAATTACAAAACGTTCTTGATCGGTCGGCGAGGTTTCGAGCAGATATTCCAGGAGTCCTCGAACCACGGAAAGCGTATCCCAGGCATATAAGAAAACGAAACAGTCTTGGTGTCTTGGCCGCTAGTCTTGCAGTAGACAAACGACGGAGCAAACCGCGAAGCTAGCTGACGGCCAGGGTTCTTCAACGGCCCCCACATAAATGGACGGCGTACAATAAACGACGTTGCCCCGCATTCACCGCCGCAGCAAACGCAGACCGTTCGAAATAATCTCATTCATCGAGGTCCCTTGTTTTCATCGCATACGGTATGCGTCGTCAACGAGGTATGGAGACGCGTGCTATCATAGATTTAGCTGAATTGTTTGGGCGGGCGGGGGGGGGATCCTCCTTAGCTAAAAGAGCCACCCAACATCGTTCGTCTTTGTGTCACTATTTATGAATTTTTATTTTAAGGCATGCCTTTTTCGGGGAGGGCTCCCCCTTAACGAAAGAACCGCCCGATGCTGCTGGGATACTATGCATTCATTTTGTACAGTAAGGCATGCCTTGTTCGGGGTGGGGGGGGGTGGAAGGGGGGGGGTGGTTTCTCCTTAGCTACAAATAATCGCCCAATAGCGTTCTTCACTGAGATACTATCCAGCCATATTCTCCAATAAATCATACCTTGGCGGGGGGGGGGTCGTCTTTGATAGAAAAAGAACCACCCAATGCCACTGGGATGCTATTCATTCATGTTTTACAGTAAGGCATACCGTATTCGAGGGGGTGCTCTTCCTTAGCTAAAAAATCACCCAATGCCACTGGGATGCTATTCATTCATGTTTCACCATAAGTCATGCCTTTGTTCGCGGTAAGCCTGACCGAGGCCCTGAGGTTGTCCACGTCTTGATGCGTAGCTTGTCGGGCTAATAGGCGAGGTAAAATACCTCCTTGAAGATTTTTTACCGTAGGAGCAATGCACGTACAGTGGCGCCCCCACAATGTGGTCTTAGAAGTATGTTTTGCTACCGAAAAACAGTATCCCACACTATTTCCCAGTTACTAATAGTTGTTTCTGGTGACACAAGCCGATTTTCAAGCTGGTCTTATCACTTACTTGCATGTCTTTAGACCGGACGGTCTCAAAAACAAAATGTGCTGCTAGTAGATGGAGATAAGGCCAGGCCCGTGTCTTGATCTTTTTTCGTCGGCTTTTGGGCAAAGATGGACAACTCCTTAAGTGAGGGAGAAAGCCTCATGAAAAATTTGGGAGCTGTACACGGGCGTCCGGAAAAAAAAAAAACAAAAACCAAAGCACTCGCCGCAGAAAAGTTTTCCGCTAGCCAGGGGGGGGGGGGGGGGGGGGGGGGGGGGGGGGGGGGGGGGGGGGGGGGTAGTCATTATCATACATAGGGGGGATGTACTCATCATCGTGCATGGGGGGGGGTATTAAAACCAAGGGAAGTAATGGTCGATTTTTTCTTTCTCACTTCATCCTGTAATCAGAACAATTACACCGGTTTTCCATTCTGATCTCTGGGGAGGTAGTGCTTCGTGTTCTCCTTTTCACGGGCGCCTCTGAGCTGTATGCTGTGCTTCAGTATACTCCTACAGTAAGGCAGCCCGCGTCTAGAGAGATGACTTCACCAACCCGTGGTTCGAACCCGCTTCGTTTGTTTGTTTCTTAATTTCGCAAGGACATAACAGCAGAGGAGGAGAGGCATGCGAAGCAGGCCGCGTCGATGGCCGCCTTCTGCGCCGCCGAGCAAGGCGAGGCCGCCGCAACGTTTGGGAAGGAGGCGGCCGACGCCGCCGTGGACAGGATGAAAAACCGCCTGGAGGCGCTCAAGCGAGTACAGGTGCCATTGCCACAAAAAACGCTCAAACTAGTACAGGCACCACATTTGTCACAAAAATGTTGGCTGATAGCCCAAAAGGTGCAGTACGGGGGGCCATAGTAAATAGGACCGAATATTGTTGGTAAAAATAGGTACATATATAGGTTTTTGTGCGTACCGTAGGTCCTATTTACTATGGTCCCCCGTAGTTGACAGGAGGGTGCACCCGGGGCGACGCAAGCCCTGGTCAGGATGGGCGGTTAAGGTGTCATCGCCTCCAGAGGGGGGAAACATTCGAGGGTGGAAATGTGACGGTTGCAGCCACAGCCAGTGCGCGATCATTGGAGACGATTCAACTCGGGTGGCCGAGTCCCAGCGCAAAACAGCTATCCATCGTGGTGTCGGCTTAGCGTTTTTGGGTCAGTAGTTTGCCGCTGTCCAACCAAGTTCTTGAGCTAGTTACCAAGCCGCCTTGCAGTCGGGGGCTGCTGAGCTGCAGGTCCTCTCCAACGTTTGTTTCCTACTGAGGACGGGCATACTACTACTACTACTACTACTACTACTACTACTACTACTACTACTACTACTACTACTACTACACTACTACTACTACTACTACTATTACTACTACTACTACTACTACGATTACGATTACTACTACTACTACTACTACTACTACTACTACTACTACTACTACTACTACCACTACTACTACTACTACCACTACTACTATTGCGGGGGTCCATAGTTAATAGGACCTATGGTATACATAAAAACCTACATATTTACCTATTTTTCCTAACAAAATTTGGTCCCATTAACTATGGACCCCCGTAATACCACTACTACTACTACTACTACTACTACTACTACTACTACTACTACTACTACCACTGCTACTACTACTACTACTACTACTACTACTACTACTACTACTACTACTACTACTACTACTACTACTACTACTACTACTACTACTACTACTACTACTACTACTACTACTACCACTACTACTACTACTAATACTACTACCACTACTACTACTACTAC
Source organism: Macrocystis pyrifera (assembly GCA_031763025.1). Taxonomy (NCBI): domain Eukaryota; class Phaeophyceae; order Laminariales; family Laminariaceae; genus Macrocystis; species Macrocystis pyrifera. The sequence goes on from JASSKH010000019.1 coordinate 12,476,211, forward strand.
TACTACTACTACTACTACTACCACTACTACTACTACTACTACTACTACTACTACTACTACTACTACTACTACTACTACTACTACTACTACTACTACCTTTACTGAGGGATGGACGTTTCGTGTATACACGCACATATATATATCCACGTTTGTTCGCGTTCGGAAAGCATCGCGAGAACTTCTATCGCAAATGCCGTTTGCGGAAAATTGAGTGACCCCGGGAAGGAGACACCTCCATATATACAGCCAACCCCCCGAAAGGAGATGCAAGTGATCCCTTCCCTACACTACATCACGGCCTTCATGTGTGTTTTCCAAGCTTTTCCGCCACTCTACTTCCCGTGACAGGATTCCTGGCTGCTAAGAATAGAATCCGCCGTTAGTACTGCTGAGAAAACTACGAAAAACGTATGGGTTTGCGCCATTAAAATTGTTTCACCTGTTCTGCTTTTTTTCACCATTCGTCGCATTGAAGAGTTCGTCCACTTGTAAAAGCACACAATTCGGCCTTAGAAGGACGTTCGGTTTTTACAGCTGTCGTAGTGCATACGTACCTGGTACGGTTTAGTTTTTGTTTTCACTTCTTGTTACAGGGGCGTCAGCGAAAAAGATAAAACGACACACCAACACCCCCGGAAGTCGGAATGGAAATCCGCTGCAACCTTTGTGATCGCATGATGAAATAAGAATGCTCCTTTTTCTTTTTCATTTTCGTCGTTTATTTTCACTTGGTTCTAGTATCCCACCCTCCCTGTCTAGGGAAAAAAAACCTGTGACGGTTCGCATGTTTTTTTTCCGGGCGCCCTTGCTCAAATATAGTATAAATTCGTCAGGGTGATGTTCACGGTATGGCACTAAGGCTACGGTGAGTTAATTTATTCTTCAGATCGAGGACTAAGTCTAATTTGGAGTAAACCCCCTTGCGGTGTGATGTGTTAGTACGTGTTACCAGTACTCCCCACGGCCTCCCGCGAACAGGAAGAGCTCAACAAGCAAGCGCCTGAGGAGCAGACGGCGGCGAAGAAAAAAGGGCTTATGGGGACAATGATGGGGTTCGTGCTTGGGACCGACAAGTAAGTGGGCTGTGGAAATAGATAATTATTGTTGTAGCAGGACACCTTCTTGCCTACTAGGGGCAGCACCTTACGTATTCTGAGGGCATCACACTAAATTCAGGCGCTTCGGACCTTACCCAATAAAACGACTTTTAGCAAAGAAAAAAGATGCAGCCCGATGGGAAAAAATCCCGTAGGTGTACCACGGAAAATACTGTCCACGCTAGCGCCATCCCAACGACAATGGGTGAAGGAGCCTACTAAGAGTCCGCCAGAAATAGTTTGCCAAACCCGAAGTGCTGCCGTAATCATACATAGCACGTCCCGGAGTCGGCATGGCATGATCGACGCATGCTGTGGTAGGTAGTTGTTTTTCATAGGCTCCTCGCGTACGGAAGGAGTTCAGCACACCCGAAAACTGGGTGTGTATCATGCCCGAAAACTGCCCTTCGATAAACGAATTGAAGGGCGAGAAGCAACGCACAATCCGACGGCCTGGGTATATACATATATAGATACAGATGTACACTGAGCAATATTTTCGACACAAAAAAATGGATGGAACTTCAATGCTGTCATTGCTGCCAGTGCTGTCGGTGCCCTTAATGAGACCCGTCAGTTAGAAATAGTTTTGCACAAAAAGGTACAGTACTGTACCCCTATCGTGGTAATGCGCCCACCAAAAAAAGGTACACTACCCAAACACAGTTCGCTCTTCGCACCACTATTCGTCTCGCTTTTGGCTCGAACTCATGGCGCGGTTGCTGTTGTGCGAGACTGTATCTCTTTCGGTCGCTTCCTTGTTTGCTGGTAACTTGCCCGTGATCTCGAGTGGGCGCAGTATGTACCTGGTATTCATTAAGGCAACCAGGCGTTGCGCTGACACGCGCCAATATGTCCCGACTCATGATGGACGTTTGGGGGCTATAATAATATTCAAACACTCTCTTCTTATTTCAGAATCCAGATCCAGAGCGCTGGCAATAAGGCAAAATTCTCCACGCGCAGCGGGCACGCATTCGGCGCCCCCTCCAAACCAGGGGAAACCGTAGCTGGTAAATGGGTTTGGTTGGGTCCGGGTCGCGGCTCATATATATGGAAGTAGCTCTGGGTCCATCAGCACACCCCTTCGTGGCGACTGAAATAACACCGTATCTATACCTCCTCCGTTATCGTCGAGTGCCGAGTACTATTACTATTAATAGTATGGGGAGGCAACAGTCGGGTGGCGCTCCGTTTGCAAGCACGACCGCCCCGTGATTGGGTAGCTCGTCGGCACGTTCTCACAAGGACGCCGTACGTAGCGCCTCGTGAACGACTGCTTGTACCCGGCGGCGACGCACCTCCGCCCACCGTGGCATACATATATATGTATATATTTAGCACGCGTCGCCTCCCGGAAGAGTCAGGAAGCACTATGGCGGTTAATGAGCCCTAACAAGGTAATATCTGACGTTTTTTTTGTTTTGTTTTTTGTTTTGTTTTTGTTTTCATTTTCGGGTGTATATATGGTATGCACAGACGAAGCGCGGAATCCATCCGACCGTACGTAGGGATTGTAGTTTCCTGACGTGTCAAGAAATATGTGTTCACTCGTACGAGGGCATGTGTTCCAAGACTGTCATATACCTGGTGTGCGTAGCGCGTAGAAGTGTTGGCCGAGTTGCGCAAAAGAAACTTCTTCGCAGTCATAAATATTTCGGGCGAGATATTGACCTCCTCACCCCTGTAAGGAACCACCACCCCGTACCGCGGCATCGCTAACGACTAACCCCCGCCTACAACGATCCTTCACAGGGAAGCTGATGGCGAGAGCGAGGCTCAAGAGATGGACTACGCGGAGCAGACGGCGCTGATTGCCATGCGGGCCAAGCTGGCTCTGGTGAACCGACAAATAAAGGAGCTTAGCCAGGCGAAGAAAACCATCGCTCTGGATCACAGCTCTGCGAACGCCCAGCTCATATTGGCCGAGGCAAGGTTGATACCTTTTTTTTATTCACAGGGAGTCTTGAGAATAGACAGTTCGTGCCCAAAGTTTTTTCTGGTTGGCCAATACCTGCTGTAGAACGGGTTGCATGCCCCAATACCTGCCGTTCGTCGTACAGGAGTTGACCCAGATTCGTGAATTATTTTTTTCACACCAGACAGATGATCTGCAGAGGATCTATGCCCACTTCACGATCTAGATCGTTCCGGGCAGACGTATACCTGACAAAAATGATCTACCTATCAATAGCTCAAGTTACCGGGTGGGAGCCGTATATCCTGCATTGAAATGATTCAATATAGGACAATGCTTCCTTGGGTTAGATCTATAAACTGCACGTACACACCCTGCACAGAACAGACGGTTAAGGTTAGGATCCGCCCTTGATCAATCTGCAGATCATCCGTCTGTCCGATTGGGAAATTGTTGGGTAGTCCAATTCAGTAACTCTGCAATTGTTACATATTTTTCCCTCCTCCATGCCTAAATACAGGACGCGATGGCAGCGGACGCCGAAGAGGGCGAGGGCGTCGAGGCGGAGGCGCAAAAACTGCAGACCAGGGTCAGGGAAGCAAAGCTCAGGGCCAAGCTCGCGAAAGAGCAGGAGAAAAGCCAGCTGGCGCAGGAGCGGAAGGTGGACGAGACGAATTTTGGTCGACGACGCATGTTGTCGGGAGAACTGAATTATACTTCAACAGGGGAAGCCGGTCCGACCTCGATATTTGTTTTTCACCTAATCGGTATTTTCGGCATCGTTGGGACGTAGCTTGACCCCAGAGTGTCCATCTGTGGTTGCTTCTGAGTCTGCACCGCGTTTCTTGGAGTCGTAGTAGTTTTCGTCGAGAAAACACAAGCCGTGTATTGTTGCCCCTTTTTTTGTCCGAGTTTCCTCGCGAAAGGAGCCACATACAATTGTTACCGTTAGTACCATTAGTACTGCTTATACTGCCACTATTTTACTAACAGGACTAATAGCAATAGTACTAATAGTTTTATTAAGTACTAACAGAATAGTACTAGCAGTAAGTCACCCGAAACAGACTTTTAGAGAAATACGAAAGCTTAGCGCGATGATAAAAAATCTCACGAATACTATTGTGTAACACAAATGAAGATTTCTGGACTCATGCCAACTGAAGACGACCTACGTAGCCCCTTGGAGTTTGGTGAGCCATCGCTTCGATGAGCCATCGCGTCGATCTACTGCGCTAAGATTTTTCGCTCGAAATCGAAGTCCCGTTTGGGCTGAATCGGCTCGAGATATAACACGCCACTCAAGATGTAACCAAAGATAGATGGATAGTGTCAACAAGCTCCTGCCAACAAGTTCCCGCCATTTGCACGACCATGAAAAAAAACGGCGAGTTGGGTTTTTATTAAGGCCCAAAGGCATAACAACGGTAGTGTCAAGACACCAAACTTACAAGTCGCCAATGGATGAACGAAGCTATATTTTACCGCGATCCACACATTTGACCTTGGCCAAACAGCCACGCGCCTACTGTAGCCCCCAGGAGGTTGGCTAAGCTCCTTTTTATCTCCCCGATTACATTTCGTATTTTGTGATGTATATTTCATTCGCCATCTGACACAATATAGCGCTTGTTCCAATCATAGCATCCACAAGCATCCACATGATAGAAGATAATCCTGAATCCAATCACTTCAGGCATGGAATATATCACATCTAGGGGGGATCTTTCGAGGAAGATAGATATATTTCCAATCTTTCGTGATCCAGGCCAGGTTACCAGGCGGGGCCCATACAAGTCTGCCATTGCATCTGCGTGATGTACTGTACTTGTGGCACATAAGGTGTAATCTGTAACATGCAGACCCTGCACACCCTCTCGTGACGGCATGCGAAGAACTACGTAGATGATCATCTGTAGATGGATAATACATAGATAGATAGATCACGACCTATCCGTTCGAGTTGTGGAATGTACTACTATAATACTTTGCATGTATTCACTGTGATGCGCTTCGTGCTGTACACACACATATATATAATACGTATGTATAGGAGGAGGCTGCGCTAAGCGCGAAGGAGGCTAAAGCGAGAAAAGAGGCCGAGATAGCCAAGCGCTTCGCCGCGGAGATGGGCTTGGACAGTGTGGGCCAGGCGCGGGGCGTCTTGGCCGGAGCCAAACGGATCCAGAGGAAGGTCGCCGGGGGCAATGTGAGATACTTGCGCGGTAGCACGTACTTGCGCGGTGTAAGAATTTTCTCGACCGATGATGATGATGCATGCTACGGTATGCTTGCACCCATTTTGTTTCTGAGGTTGTTATTCTCCCTTGAAAAGCGTTGCACCTCACTCAAATAGTGTTGTTGTTTTGTTTAACATAAAAGGAACGCTCCACCCTTAAAAAACCCTAATCAACCCGTGAGGCCTTAAGGACTACGCTCCAGTTGTGGGCACGAAACGTTTGGACGTACAGTAGCGTCACAAAGCAGGTGCAATTCAATGCGAGGCGACGAGGGAAGTAAGGAACGAACGATTTTCTCGCGATAAAAGTGCAAATCACGGACCGCAGTGGGGAGGAAGGATAAGAGCCTATGATACTATTTGACCCCGGATCTGAGTTACGACTACTGCACCAGGAACGAGAGAGACAAGAGTGACGAACAAGATAAATCGCATGGAAAAAGTAAAAAAAAACAGAATAAAAAACAGGTGTATGTACAGTGCACTAGTGAAAGGATTGATACCTTTGGACTCGCACCTTTGCATGCAAACACTTCTTATCTGACAGCGGTCGACGCGCGCGCGTGCGTGTGTGTGTGTGTGTGTGTGTGTTTTTTCACTACAAATAATATCGTACTCTATGCTGCAAGTCAGCCGGTTCGCTTACTTCGCCACCCAACTACTAAATTAGCCGCCAACGTCAGGTTCAGGCAAGGCATGCCTTGCTACTCACGGCCCTAAAACCGCAAACTCCTCCTCAACGAAACTGCCCTCGTTCAGACGATATACGGAGGAATTTTCGACAACGAGAGGGCTGCCGTGGAAGCCGCTATCAAGGCCAGGCACAAGACCAAACTGGGCAAGGTCGAAGCCGTGGTTGGCTTCGAATTCACCGTCGGCACAGAGGAGGCCGATGCCATGACATCTAAGCAGGTGTGAGCCATCCGCGAGCCCGCTATTGAATGACAGGCACAGGCATTCGTACACAACAGCAGTGCTGTGCTCTAAGGCATGCTGCATCTGTTCACAGAAGTGGATCCTCTGGTTGAGTTTTCCGACTGCCCACCGTAGTGTCTGTGAAATCACTTAGCACAGACGGGACTGAAAACCTGCGCGGGGTAGTGTCTTTTGCTGCCACTTACTTGTAGAGTGCCCGTATAGTTGGCTGGCGCATGGCACTACAGAGAGATCATCGCTCTTACCTCCCAGGTCAAGCCTCAACACAAATTTAGTGTTCATGCTTCACAGGGGACTCTACTTGTCAGGATCGATCATATACACAAAAACTTATACGTTCGAGTATTCTTAGCAATCGCATTGGGTCCTAATTACTGTCCCCGCGGTGTGAAAACGTGCTTTCCTGTTTCTTGCTCAGAGGGTTGGCATTCTTGCTGCTCATCGTCGACTTTCATCGAATGTTACAGCTCATCTTTTGTGTTATTTTGTTTTTGGCGTAAACCTCCGGATGGACGATAAAAACAAGCAAGCACAAGCGCTTAAGCTCGAACGCGTTTCCACCTAAACTATACGTGCCGTGTGTCAACTTAACTCTGCTGTAGTAGTTGTAGTACGCTACGATCGTTGTAGTGTAGCACCCGATTGTGTAAAAAAACAGCCAAAACGTGACCACGTAGGGTAATCGTGTGCTCTGTTTTGATTGCAAATGAGGACAGCCTTCATCGACCACGGCACGGAGGGGCTGGCATGCATGACACAGTCAAGGAATCCACCCCACTCGGTCTTCTTGAGAAGCACATGTTCTGTATTTACAGCTTGTTACGCTAGCGAAGCAGAAATTTCTTCGAGCTTTCTTCATACCAATGAAAACGTACAACTTAATAGAGGTCGTGTTGCTTCGCCCTCTACGCTATGTGCGTAGTAAGCCAGTGCCTCGGCAGCTTGGCGGTGGGTGTCGGACGGAGATATTCCGTGAACTCGTGAGTCGTGAACATCTCTACGTATTTAGTCCGAAGCGCTATTAATAGTTTGCTACGGAGGAACCAGTAGACCGGCGTACTAAACGCGCGCGCTCCAAAGAAACATCACCGGGACAGTTCCTACCTTGTTCAATTCTATACATCTCAAAGTTGGACCAGCCGAACTCCGGTCGCTGGTTGCATTGCACCTGCTCATTGTACGTTACTAGATATCGCAATCTCTCTCTCTCTTTTGCGAATTTTTGGGATTGATATATACTGTAGTTTCCTCTTTCAATGTGTGCACTGCGCTCACAATGGGCAGAAATCACCTCCTTATTGGAATGTGGAAGTGAAAACATCATTGATGGGAAAGGTTTTGCGCCCTGCGGCGTAAGGCAAGTAACTCTGGCCCTTGAATGGGCCCGCATTTGATGTTGGACGCCCCCCTTGACCTCACCGAGACGTGCTATATCATTTCCACCTAGTTTTCCATCAATTCCCCCGTCAGGCTTGGTGTCAAGCATGCAATCGCGTGTACCATCTTTTGTTTCCCACTAAATTTATCACCATGTTTCTTATCAAGTTAACCACCACGCTCACCATTACGCTATTAATAGCCAATAGATTGATAATCACATGTTCCCATTAAGCTCTCCGTCAAGGCTTCCATAAATATTTTTCCATCAAGTATACCCTCGAATTAACCATCACGTTTTTTTATTCTTTCAGCGCCCGGAGAGCGAGAGGAAACCCCTGTTTACACTTATTTCTCTACAGTGGCTTTCGTGTACCGGTTCGAACCCGGTTCGTTTCTTCCACCTTAGTCGGGGCTGTCTCTCTCTTACCGTGCCGTCATCAAACTGTGGTTTACTCCGAGGATGTAGGCACCTGAGTCTAGATTTTCAATTTCTCCCGACTCAGGTAGTGTAGGAGTTGAACCCACTAAAACCTCTCAATAGTCTCCCCAGCTTGACTCAGTGCACGAGTCACCCTACCCATGTGGGCGTTGGTCCTCAGAACCATCCCGTTTGCCGTCAAAGTTACCTGATGCACTCTCCTGGCTTCGCCCTATTTAGACATACTCGTAGTTCATCATCGTTTGGGTGTCAACATGCACCTTCACCGTCAACATTCAAGCCTCGCCCCCCGCAGAGACATGGTCGGTCGATAGCGCCACCCGCGTGCCTTCGCTTTCACTGCGCGCGGGGGTTTCAACACCCCTATACCAAACGCCAGTCTGCAACGATGACGCATCTGGTGTCACCTGCCATCCCAGGCCAGATTGGACTCGCAAGGGCTCCCCCACTACCGCAAGTTGGCCAAGGGACTCGGGGGCAAGGACCCGGTGTTTCTGTGGATTCTCAAGAGCTTGGACTCTCAGGAATTTATCACAGAGATAAAGGTTACCCACGCGGACCCTGAAAACGCAAGGTGGGCGCCGTGGAGACAGTATGCCTTGCTAGCGGCGCGACGGTATTTACGATTGCACCGTACTGTCTAGCTGCCACCGGAGGTAAGGGCTTGGTGATGGTGCTTCTGCTTCCTGCTTCCCCGCATGCCAACGTTTCCATTGTTCGACTACCACAGCGAAGTAGATCCAACAATATTGTCGTACTGGTTTGCCTCAGACTTTGCGCACAAGGCCATTGACAGTTGTTTGTTCGCCCTGCATGGGGCCGCCCTGCTGGTCACTGGGGTCACTGGATATTCTCTGAATGGCATGTTCCAACTATAGGGAAATCAACCAGCTCCATCGTAGCAGTTCCGCGGCTAGAACGTCGACGCGTACTCGCGAACGACCGAGAGGTGGTGCGTACGTCATTTCAGCCGTATGCGTGTGCTGGAAAAGACCCACCGTAAACCCACGGCGCTGCCGAAAAGCAAAACCTGCCCATTTTTTTTCTTCTATATTTTCACAACGTTATCTCGTGAACCATCCATTTCCGACCTGACGAGTTGATTATACCCATCCGTTCGTGGAACGCCTCGCATAAAACGTTTTTTTTTTGGCAGCTACAAGAATTTAAAGCCTTACGGGTTCGTGTCGTGCGGACATCCGAAGCTGGCCGCGAAGGGCAGAGGGCAGCCGAGCATTTTGCTTTGGAGCAAAAAGGACCCGCACAGCGATGGTGTTGCGGACATCGACATCTCCTACAACGAAGCCGATGAGGTGCCATCGTTGTCATTGTTCTCGTTCGTGCCTTCTATCCGACAACGCGCCGCATGAACGAGTTTACACAACGTTGATGCGACCACTAGTAAACAGTGATTCCTTACTAAAGAAGAACACAAAGAGGAATAAAGAGAACGCGTGAAAAAAAACAAACGGGAGCACACCACTGAGCTTAGAGCATGGGGGGGGGGGGGACCAAGTAACACGCCTACAATGTTTACTGTATCCGACGGCACCATGGTAGGGGGGACGGGGGGGAGGTGAACTCGGTATTTTCTGCTGCTGCTGTGCGATCCCCGACCTGAGTTATGAAAGAGAGGGAGCTTGAAGAAGGCAGTGGTAATATAACAGATGTTATGGAAAGCGCACACAAGTGGACATGAAAAAAGCACACGCGCGCCAAAGCCAGCCTGATATGCAGAGGCGGAATGGCGACGTTGGTTCCGTGCGTTTCTACGCTAACCACTAACAAGCGCATGAGATATATACTATCGCTGGTCTCGTTTTGTGTAAGCCGGGAAAATTCAAGATAAGACAGCCCCCTTTTTTTTCGTCTGCCGACAATGCTGCTGCTGCTGCTGCTGCTGTGCCACGCTTGCCCCTCCCTCCCAAAAAACAGAAAAAGCTTTCGGACGTGGGGTTTAAGATGGCGCCGGGTCTACTGCTGGACTGCGGCCTCCCCGAGTCCCGCCTCTGGTACGCCACTGTCAAGCGCGGCGCCCACACACTGGCGACAGTGAAGGCAATCCTCCACGATCTGGGCGAAGTTCGCAACATGCGCAAGCAGAATCCAGGTACATTCAGTGACAAACTCTCTCCTTGGTGTTTGCCTGAGTACAGGAGTGCCGCGAATAAGACTTGCCTCACTTCTGTAGTAAATTGCAGTAGTTGAGGGAGGAGAGTAAACCAACTAATATCAACTGGCGTGTCAGATTTCATGAATAAGGAGGCATGCCTTGCTGTTAATAGTAATTTAGTTGGGAGTGACACAGTAAGCAAGTTGACTTGTCTCTTCAGTCTTGCTTCTAATGAACCAAATAGTTCGAGCGCCATGCGCGCTGCGCATAGTAGTCGGCTAGGAAAAATATGCACTCCCCCCCCCGGCAATTTATTTCCGTACAGCTGAATGGAATGTGGCACCTACATAGCCCACTAATCAAGTAGTCGGCGACTTTTGGTCTTCCAAACCACAGCCCCGGCGTTTATCACTCTCTTCGCAAATCTAGGGGCCGTTGTTATCTTATTAATTTGTTCGTTAGTCCAAAAGTAGGCGTTTCTACGATATTGAGGTATCACATGTTGGGGACAAAAAAACACTTTCTGAGCCACCACGGCGTCATTGCCGGGCGCCAGTTGAAGGGCGTGCAGTCCCACAGAGCGTGACGATATCTGCAGTTATCGAAGGTGCACGGCCCATACATCCCAAGAATCAGTCGTATACATATGTTTGTCCCCGTTGAGTTCCGCGTTATACCTTGAGGGGGACATAGGAACCTCAGAAAGTTTAGGGTGAAGCTCTATCGTAGAACGTCTCAAAAGCGTGGCATGTAAGGTAATACCTCTCTGGACGGGAATGTACGGCCCGTATGGACATTAATGTGAATACCAAGCGTTTATTATATTCAGGGACAAAAAGGTACCAAATGAGGCATATGCTGTCGACAGAATACATACCACGACGAAGAGAGTACAGTAGTGTTGGCCTTAACATCAAGCATCAAGGATGAATACATTATGTGCAGGGGTAGAGGGGGGGGGGAGAAGGGCGGGTGCTCGACATTGTGTTTGGCCGCAGTCGTATAAACATAGACCCTCGCATCCCTGCCATGCCGGGACGGAGAGCGTCGGGTTTTTCACCGACCAGGCAAGATACTGCTTGCATCAAGGACGAAGCACCGTGAGGTGTTCGGCGAGTCGCATGAAGGGTGAGCTGCATCCTACCGAAAACCGCTTGCAAGGCGGACTTGCACATGGATGACAGCGTTAGTGACCTGATTTGGAGCGCCTAGCCAACTATAAAGAGTACTGCTGTGCCGTTGTCTGCGTGTAATCACGGCGACGAGAACAGAAGCAACCAGCTTATGTACAGGGGTAGGGGGCCAGTTTCCTTCGGAGGCAAACGTATTGCCGCGGGCGGCCGCATCTGACGTGCCACAACCTCGACATCCCCCGGCATGTGTTGTTCAAATATTCACCCTGCAGCCTGGAAGAGAATGCGCTATCTAATAGTCTGCTGGTTGGCATAACCAAGCTTTGTGTAACGTACACTTTGGCTTCCACATACTGTTTTGTGATTGCCGGGTACACTTTCAACACGTTTTTTCGCTGAACATGCTCTTCCACTCACTGTCTTGCGACCGCGCACTCACAATTTTGGACATGAGTCAATGTGAGGATAACAAGAAGAACAACATAGCTACCTACCTAACTACCTACTGCTGCCGCGAGTCAAGACTCAACAACGCTCTTCGTTGCTCCGTTGGTCCCCGCGTCGCTGAAAAATCAATCAAATATCAAGTGGTTTCCAACACGTGAGCACCGTGCCGAGGAAACCACGTTATGTTTCTTGGCTTGCCTGCCGCAGAATCTGTGTCTTAGGGTAACTGGTAGTGTGTTCAGCTTAACTATACACTACGCCTGCCATGGCAGGGGTGCTCTCTTTCTCCCTCTCTCTCTGTCTCTTGCTTGAGGACCCTTGTCGTATCAGCGTTTCCCCGTTTCCCATTTTCCTTCCCTCTCGGTGCTCCGTCTCGAACGAGATGCGTAGCCAATGATCAATTGACTAAGGCAAGCGACAAACGAGTACCCCTCCCCGCCCCCGCCCCCGCCCCCGCCCCCGCCCCCGCGTCTGCCGCTGTGCCTTCACATTTCGTCTGCGCTGCTTCTGCTATTCGACAATTGTAGGAGACGAGAGCCTTTTGGCCACGGAGTCTAAGCTGGAGTCCAAGCTCGCCCAGGTGAGTCAGCCGCAGCACCCTCGAACAAACCGGGTAGATTATTGATTGTTTAGTCTAGCCCTTCTACACGTCGGAACGCTAGATCGTCTACTGATAGATCATCTACAGATCATGTATAGATTAGATAGACCCTAACCCGTAGCTATGAGATGCCGTGCAGGATCTGTGTAGCTGCAGTACAGATCCGATCGAGATCTTTCTTCTGCTAGGCAATGCAGATTACTTAGGCTCTCAACCGGCAGGATGAGCTGAATCACACAGACCGAGAATGCATCTGCTCTGAAAATGCAGTAGGAATCGAGCTTCTGTTCGATGTCGGGTATGGAAGCTTTTGAAACCTCACCGATCGGGCCCGGTCGGGTCGGGTCGGGTCGGGTCCAGGCAGGAGGTTTTCAGACTCTCACGGGACGGGTCGGGTCACCCTTGCCTGACTCGATCTCATCTGACCTGACCCGACCCGACCCGACCCGACGGCCCGACCTGACCCGCGAGGTTTGACCAAGGAAATTATCAGCTCTGGTGATACCGGGGTAAACCACCCGGGTACATCCGGAGTACATAACCGTACTGCTGTAGACACCCCCCCACCATATAATAGGTGTTTTTGTAAAACCGAACAAAAAACATTGCGCGCGTGTTGCAGGCTCGCGAGGCCGAAGAGCGGAAAGCCGAAGACGCCAGCAATCCCCTCAAGAGTGCCATCGAGACGTACGCGCTGACCCCCGCCGACATCCAAGCATTCATCTCTTACTTCGGAGCTATGGACGTCGAGCGAAAAGGTGCGGACTGCTTTACAGCCCACTTCACTTCTAGTGGTACTGTAAATGGTTCGGGCACGTTACATAGTCCCCCCCCCCATCCCCCCCACTGCTCTCCGCTCAGTTGGTGGGTTCGCAACGTTTCTTTCCCCTGCTCCCCCCGCTTTTCATCTGCCTACGCCGTTGCTTGGAGGTGGGCGTACGAAAAATGACACATGTATCGCCTTAGGACCTCGCGTGCATGTAATATTAAAATTGAATACCCGGTAAGAGCTGAAATCTACGTTTTTTCGGGACAGCCTGCTGTTCTACTCCATATTACTCGAATTCGCAGTATGGGTAGTCTAATCTCTGGTGTTTAGTCCCCAAAAGGCGGGTGGGTCGAGTTGGTTGTGAGATTGGCGTCCTTCACGCGGGGGCATAGCAACCACGACCCACGATGTGTGGGATTTTTGTCGCACCGTAGTCTGATGTGATTTGTGTGACAGCAAGCAATTGATCTACGGAGATTGCGGCGGGATGTAATGTTTTCCCGACGGGGTGGATAATTGGGTGCGGGTGCCTTTCGAGGGCCCCCTACAGAACCAAGGGGACCAGAGTCCCCCCCTGCCCACTTGCTCTACGAATACAACAATAACTGATATTTTTCTCTCTGGCCTCCGCCGCCTCATGGCGAGGTCGGGGTTGACAACGCCGCCTATCAGCACCCCGGCGCACGAACTGACCCTTTACGACGGACCTCAAAACATACACACAGATCCCCCTGTGCCGAACAACGATATTTCAGTCACGTCACAGGAATAGCAGATATTAATAGTACCGGGGTTGAGCCCTCTCTTCAGAGCTGGAGCCCCGTTTCGGGACAAGCCTCTTGAATCACCGTATCACCCGGGTGATAAGCTAACACCCCCCCTCTCCCCTGGGAGACATTTCAGAGCCGCCTATCCTCTCTTCACAAAACAAATGGGTGGGAACACATGCAAAGCATACATAGACGAAAAAAAACGGTGATTTGATTCGGAAAGAAAGGCCTCGTCGAAGTCTATCTTCCTAGACGCGTCGATCGGCGCTTACAGCCCCAACGCTGTCGAGAAAGCCAACTTCGAAACCCGTCCGAGGGGCAGGAGTTGGCATCACTATGTCCAAAAATACATGAGCTTTAGGATCGAGTTTCGACATACAGACGATCCCTTGAATATCGGTACGCAATAGTTCACTTTTTACCGCGCAACAAGGGATCGTTATTCCAAGCTTTCTTTAGACCTGGCCTGCTCTAATGCCCGGCTTCACAAAAAAAATCCACGCGCTGGGGGGTGCCATTCACAACTAGGGGCTTTATCGCAATTGGTCGCGCGTTGACACCCTAAGTCCACGACAGCTGACTTTTCGCGCGCTCGCGATAGTAATCGAACCTCGGTACGAAGCTACCGTGACTCCTCTGGCCGCCGGAGAAACGGGCATGGAGACCGGTAGGGGTTCCATCTTGTTGCCCTCTGCGGCAATATGATGTGACCGGTTGAGCTCCTCAAGTGAACGGCTAACCGCTGAGCTGTAGTATCATTTCGTTTCTGAGTGTCCTCACGTATCACCCTTAGGACCTACATGCCGAACCCATTTGAGTGATTTCGGAGGAAAGTGTGGGTGTTACCCGAAAATAAAACCATGGCCGATTATGAACCATACTGCAAGTCCTGGTGCAATAGCATCATGCAATTCGGACGATTTCTGGGTGGAGGAGCCCCGTCTTTTCGGAATTAAATTCGGCCGAAACAAAATTGCTGCCTACCTATATCGTAGCACGCGTCCTTCACCCAACCATTTTATATTTCGTCTTTGTTTTGCTATAGGACCACTGATGTTACAGCGCATAGAAATATTGGTCGGGGCTCAACGAAAAAAACTTCTTCGAGCTCCTCATGCGAGGATCTAAGAAAACGAAAACAATACGCCAACAACCTTGGTGGCAGTACTCAGGTGCCAACGGAGCGTCTACAACTTGGCCACTTTCGAGACGCCGTGGTTGGTCCCTTTCACGCGTTTTCGAGCATTTTCGCGCTCAGGCTTGGTTGCATCCACGAATGCCGGCGATGGTGTGTGCATGCGAAAGAAAGCCACCTCGCAAAATTTCACCTGATCGGGCGGGCAGAGCGACAGTATATCCTCAAGATTGATGCAATCATGTTTTGTTTGTGTTTTCTTTTCCCCGAAGGTTTTCTCCCACCTCCAGAGTTTTTCGAGCCCGTCTGTCCTTGGCGATGAGGTAATTTCAGAATAACAACCATCGGGCGAGGATCAAGCTACGTGATATACCCTCCGTCAACGCCGTGACTTAAAACAGGAACGATCGACGTAGGAGCCTTCTTCGAGTACCTGAAGTGGCCTCGAAACACCTTCGCCAACCACCTGTTTAACTTCATGGATTCGACGGACGAGGATGGCGGCGTCGACTTTGGCGATTTTGTGAAGGCAAGCGCGTCTACATTTGATTTTTTACGACGGCGCATGCTATCATACGTTAAGAGTGCACCTCCGTTTTTTCTGGGGCTGTTGACTTGATTATAGCATGGAGTTCTATACCGTACCAGAACGCTGACTTTGAGAACTGTAATCGTTCAACCCGATGTCCTAAGCATCCAACGAACATAACATGTACAAAGTAAAAAACGGTGTTCCAACGATAGAATGGTTGGGTAGGTTGCCTCCTCGGCTAAGGAGCCCATGCAGTCAGAACCGGCGAGGCCGAAACATGCTGCCTATCTCTGTAGTGCCGATTCGAGTTTCGTAAGTACATGGCACCGATAAATCGGGACTCTTTTCAATATGGGTGAAGCGACCGACCGACCAACCGACTGACTGACTTGACCGATCGACCGACCGACTGACTGATTGACCGATCGACCGACCGGCCAACCGACCAACCGACGTACTGACTTGACCGATCGACCGACCGACTGACTGATTGACCGATCGACCGACCGGCCAACCGACCAACCGACTGGCTGACTTGACCGATCGAGCGACCGACTGACTGACTGACCGATTGACCGACCGACCGACCAACCGAATGACTGACTTGACCGATCGACCGACCGACTGACTGACTGACCGATCGACCGACCGGTCAACCGACCAACCGACCGACCGATCGGGATTCACCAACGCACACACGTTGACGACAGTTCTAAATATCCTGCTTCGTGGGGTCCCAAAGCGTCAGCTATACTGCCTTGCGTTCTTTTGACAACTTTTCGAGGCGTTCTACGATAGAGGTTCACCCTGAATATTCTGAGGCTCCTCACTTGAGGAGCTCCATACCTTACAACACCTCACCCGAAAACCGACTTCCGCAAAAATTAAATTGCATTGCGATGATTAATCCCATGGCCCAAGCATACAGAAACGTCATTTTTCGAAACAAGATTGGTATTCGGAGGTTTTGGGCTATGGAACCCTGTCATTCAGAAAACACTTTAGCGGAAATGTGATACCTCTATCGTACAACGCGTTTTTCACGAATCGCCAACATGAGCCAGATACGTTACAATCGGTCGGCCGAAACTTCGCTCCAGCACGACCTAAACACTTACGTACGTACAAACGTGATGGGGTTTGGCCATGGGTTAAAAGCGCGCGCAGCTTTCCGTTTTCGGTTTAGACGTTCGGCGATGGAGCTGGCATGTTGCTCAGCGAGTCAACGCAGGTATGCTGGTCAGCGAAGCGGGGCTCCGTCGGTAATAGCGTGGGGAGAGTCGCCGCTCTGCAACAAGTCATTTAACACCTCCAACAGGTCACCTGCAGATCAGATGGATCATCTATAGATCATCTACAGATCATGGTATACTTATTTCAAGGCAGATATATCATATTTCCCCGATTTTGTACGAGCCAGGTCATGTTGACGGGAGGGACCCGATTCAGCTGGATGATCTACCGAAAAACGTGATCCCTAGGTTGGATATGTACTATTGATCCCACAGTAGGCAAATCCTGGACAACCTCTCACGACGGCAGGTGAGGAGCTATATGATGTCTCTGATCTATCTATCTGATCTATCTGATCTATCTGATCTATCTGATCTATCTGTTCAAGGTGTGAAGCTAATACCACTCTGTTACTCAATATAAGGTCCATGTTCATGAACTTTAGTTCACAAACGGCGTTTGTATTCAGGGGTAAAGTGTGCCTGGTTGTTTCGGTCATGGCCCGGTCGGGGATCGGGGCATACCCATAGTATACACCGCCGCCAAGCACACACTTGAAACTGTTCACATATAGATCACCGGCAGATAGATCATCGACAAATAGATCGTGTTCTAGATCATCTAGTTCCTCCCCTGCCTCCATGAGGGCATTGCGCAGGATCTGCCTATAGCAGATCAAGCTCTGACCGAGGAAATGCGCGGTGAATGCTGCAGACTTTGTGCGGGTTCCGCCCCAGCAACATGAACTATGTCATACAGTTATCGAGAAATACATCATACCGTGAAAGGTCTGGACCATGCAATTATCGGGAATCGACGATCTCACCGAGTCGTGATTTTTTTATATCGATTTTTATTTCTATTAGGGACTGAGTGGTATTGATTGCACAATCGAAATATTTGCCGCTGATTCACAGTCTTCGCCCTTTGGCATATCCCTCCTCCTCCCCCCCTCCCTGTGTGACCGGATTCTTCTGTCTCTTCGGATCGATGGACGCTCTGAAATGAAATGGATGGTGCGTGGAAACACTTTTTCGATTGCCGGCGGGAAACAATGGCAATGTCGGGCAATACTCACTCTTTGGGGGGCGTACTCGACTGCTGCTCCTGCTGCTGCTGCTGGGGGGGGAAACAATGTTATACGCTGACATGGCGTGGTAATTCCTCCTCCTCCTCTTCCTCCTCCTTCTCAGCTGGTATGCTCGTACTGCATGTTTGGAAAAGCGGATCTCCTTAGATACGCTTACACGGTGTATGATCAGGGCAAAGGGTGAGTGAGGATTGGTGATATAATCATACGTGCGGCGTTGTCTGGGTGTAGTTCCCCTAGATATTCCAACTATTCCCAGGCGTGTGCTTATTTCCCCGTCTGACACCCTGGTGCAGCCGCTCCCCCCGCCTGACCCTGATGGTCATACGACTACGGCCCATGCATGGCATGGGGATCCCCCTCCTGCCTCACATATACCACTCTGAGCGGAAAGGTAAACAGAGTTGGGGTGAAAATATGAAGACGAAACAGGTATATAGCGTGAGTCGTTTTCGTGCACTGGGGGTGCAGGTCGATGCGATGGACAGTTTCACAGCTGTATTTTTATGATCGGGCTGTTTGGGCGTGCTGTTGTCGTATTTTGTGTGCGGTAGCACGTGGTCACAACTTATTTATCCCTGGCATCCTACTCGAGTGGGGTGACTCACGGGGTAAAATGCTTCAGGATCTTGCGGTGGCGTATACTATCTCAGCGGCACTACGGTGCATATTATGTTGTAATGACGCATCCCTCGGTGTACGGTCGCACGTTTTCGGCGCAATGCTTTCCTACCGATTATGCTCATCAAGTGGGCAATTATCAATGACAATAGGCTGCTACTTTCACCAAAGGTACTTGTGCTCCATTTGTTTTAGGAATACAGCAGCTCATAACGCTGTCGTGACTTTTTAAGTACCATTTATGCGTCAACATTGTAGAAAAGCGGTCTTTATGCCGTGCGAGAGAGTGGTATTACGTTTGGTCGAAGCCATGTTTTGGGTGGTGAGAAAATGAGCTTGTCATATGTTTAGGTCACAAATAAATAACCCGCCACCCCAGTAGAGCACCACCATGCCTCCCTACGGTCTACCGTGGCATTTATCTGTTTGTTGTCGCCAACTTCCGGCCTTCCTTCGCGGTCCCAAGGTTCGTATCATTCGAAGATCTGCTGAGTTTGCTCAACGATATCCACAAGAGCAACTCCGGGCCAATTGAGCGTGCGCTGAGGGAGGCGGACATAGCCAGGATCGGCCAGGTGAGGGGTCATTTTGTTCGGCACGTGGCCTGCCACGCGCCCCAACCTGCGGTATGACACGCGTCGGAGACCCTGCATACCTTTGACTTTGCTGGTAGCGTTAACGTGCCGCGCGCGTGACCACCCTCCCACACCACGGGCGTAGCATCGAGTCGAAGCAAATGTCAGAGCGAGAGGGCGCCCCCTCGCTACCGCACGAGCTGGGGTAGTAGAGTTGTTAATATTTTTGGGGTGGTACCGCTCGCCGTGATTTAGTCAGTCTCCCCCATATAGATACCCACAGGATGACAATCTCGAAGCACCACACTCGGCAGTCGACCTCCACATTGTTGGACACGGGCGGACGATATGAAAAACACGTTCTATCAAGGCGGTATCGATTGCAGATTACATATGCACAGTTGGTTGACAACGCCATCCCTTTGGCTCGCGCATTTTTTCCTAGGGTATCACTGTATCAGCGAATATATTAACCGCCTATTAACGACTATTAGAGCGACTAAAAGTTCCCTGAAACCACGGACATTACTGGTGTACGGTATACAACGCATGTTGTCCGCAGAAGGTACATCATCTGCAGGCTCTACGCGTTTATATACGGATAGCTCCGGTGTTAATGTTCACGCCAAACCATTCGTCGTTCCTATTTACCGGCAAACGGATACAAGGTGGGTATGCGATGACTGTAATTATTGCAGAACTACGCACGTGCGTACTTATGCAAGTCTGGGCCGCCACACAAACCAGGAGCGCGCACTCGCTGCGACGACGTCGATAGCTTCAAACCTTCGGTCATTCCGGCTGTCCGCGGACTGTTCGCTATAACACTACAAGCCTGTGTCTGTGCGATTCTTCCCTCTCATATATGCTGCTTCTCATGTAAGCGATGCCGCTTCCACGACCAACACTATAGAGACAGAAAACACGAACGTGCAGCAGACAGGGGGGTCGGGGAGGGGGGGGAGGGGGAGACAACAACCCAATAAAAAATCGGCGTTCGTTCCCGATTGTCGCTTTGTTTAAGGTATGCCGCTCCTGATAATATGTTGCGGTTCCTATGGAATCAATCCCGATGTGCGCATGTTATCTCGTTTCTGGACGAACCGCTCAACCTTAGTCCCCCCCCCGACGCACGGTTGCTCTCATTATTTCAACCGGGCTGCATGGACCACATCACTTTGAACATTATTCGCGGGGCGAAGCAGCTGCAATTTAGGCAGTTCGCGGATCTGGACAGGCGATTCCCCAAGATGTTTTACCCGATTGCCAACCTCCAGGTACGCCAAAATCAGTAAATGACATTTATGTGGGCACGGTGTGGTTTCTTAATTTTTTGTTTGCATGTTATCTCTTTCAGGGCTGCAGTTTTGGGGTGCGTCCCCAGAGCGAGATCACAGTACTAGAGGGGGTGCATATTTTATGGGGTGTTTGTCCTTCACTGCTGTTCGCTCCTACATGCCCACGTGCACGTGACCAAGCGCTTTCCCGATTGTTTTGTCGGCTGGTGGTGAAGCGTGGCCTTCGCTGTTCAAGGTTGCACTATGGCGTCGGCCGATTCTTAACAATGAGCAGCATGAGCCTCAACGTTGATCACTTCTGATCATTTCCTGAAATACTAAAGCCAAGGGAACCCACAGCAGAAAGGAAACCTGTCGAACTCTCGGCCGTGGACTATAGTACTACAGCGGCCTATTGAACTGCACCAGCTACAACGTTGATCACTCAAAAAAAATTCCCCGAAACAAGAAGACCAAAACGAGTAGAGAAACTACTGGCCTAGAGTAGACTATTGGACTGCAATAGCCTGCTGGACTACAGCAGCTCCAACGTTAGTCACCCCCACAGTAAATATCCCCAGTGACAACCAAAACCAGGGCAAAAAAAAACAGTAAGGACACCTATGCACGAAACCTTACTCCCTTCTGTGCCAGCTTCCTGTTTAACCTCTACCCCTTGATAGCATGTGCTCGTGCACGCATAGCTCGTGCGGCAACGCGGCACGACAAGGTCGTACTAAACGAAAAAAAAAACTTGACCGTTTTCACGTCATCCACTGGTTTAGCCGCTTTGGTCTGGTTCAAGGTCGTACCAAACGAAAAAAAAAAAAACTTGACCGTTTTCACGTCATCCACTGGTTTTTAGCCGCCTTGGTCTGGTTTATTCTGGACAACGCTACGTACCGAGGCTCGAACCGCCCTATCGACCTCCTACCGGAAAAAAAAACTCTTGGATATGTTATACGATTGCCGCAACTGTCAAGCCTATAGGAGTACGTTTCATGTCTGCACCGCCGCCACCGCCACCACCACCACCACCACCACGCCACGGAGCACGGTCTTGTAACTGTATATGGAAGTTAGCGAAGGAGTGAGAATCGGACATAGCTCGGTCAGATGGTTCAGCAGATTTTCGTTTTTATGTTCCTCGGCGTGGTACGTCCGCGACCGCCGCGACCCCGTCGATACTGCCTGTAACGGCGCGACCGTAATATGCTACCACTACAGTAGAGCGCTTGCGATAGTCCAACCTGGTTGAGTTACAACAATGTTTTGAAACCGACCAAACATGAGGAGCTGGTTGGGTTAAACACGTGAATCCGGAGGCGCTGTAGCCAACCAGAAGTTACCCCGTCCGCTAACCAATCTACAGAAACGAGTCGGAAACCTATTTTTCTTGACCACTTGTTTCCTGCAGCAAGTGGTCTGTCGTGGATTGGGATTTTGCTTATCATACGGGAAACGGACTGCAAGAAACCCAACCCGACCTGATTCTTCCCGAGAAATCTGTTAAAGAGAACCTTGTAGGGAGACCCCATGCTTGCTACCGGCTTGGGGTGTCTTTCGTCATGGCGAGGCGTGTTGAAAACGATTATGACGCTTGCTTTTTCATTTTATTGCGTCGGCCCTGTTCTCAACAGTAGGCAGCACGCCGAATCTCACTGTTGGTCACCTTTAAAACAAACATTCCCCGAAGGAAGAAGAAACCAAGGGAAACCAAAACAACAAAGCGGCAAGCCTGTTGGCCTATGGTGGACTATTTTTGGACTGCGATGGTCTCTTAGACTACGGTAGTTGCAGCGTTGATGTATCATATACATCCCTCGAAAAAATAAAACAAGGAGAAACAATAATTAAAAAAAAAAAAAAACTACTGGCCAAGCTTACATGTTGGGGGACTCTTCGTACGTGCGATAAGTCGTACGTCCAGCCCTGCTCGACGAAATACGTAACTGCTGTAACTACTGCGTCGGCTGTAACAAACTGACCGACCAAACTGTACCTGCAACCGTTTTTAGTTGGAGATGCGGAAGAAGTTTCTCGGGGAGGAGTTCTGGCTCCGAAAGATGCTCATGTTCAACGAGACGCGTGCAAACATCGTTAAAGAGGCGGATGGGTCAGCCAACAAAGCGGTGAGGACGGAGGGGGGGCGATACGGTACTACTTAAAAAAACACTGAAGTCTGCCTTGGTAGGCTGATAGTTCTGGGGGGGGGGGGGGGGGGGGGGGGGGGGATACCCGCAGGAATTCCCGTTGTGGCTTACTCGTAGTTTCCCCGGAAAATAACTGCCAGGTATCGTGCTAGCCGGCTCCCGCGGCAGCGGTGGGTTCACGTTTTTTTGTCAGAACAATCACGGTAAATTCTCCGCGGCGCGGGCCCTACTGCTCTGACGGGGTTTTTTCGATAAAATATACCGTCGCCTGTCGCCGAAAAGGTGGCCTGTTGCCACCGCCACTACTTGAGAGAAAAGGAAAGGCTCGAGAATCGCCGTCGGGGTTTGAGACGTCTGGGGTTTCAAACCTCCCCACCACTACGGACGGTGTGATAGTGGCGGTCATGTTTTTTAAATCTCGACGCGCTTGACGGTCGCTCCAACAGGGCAAGCAAACACAGAACGTGAACGAAACGCAACGTTCTGCGTAAAACGGTGTTTTGTAGATGGTCCGCAAGGGCTGCACGTTCCGCGCATGTTGGTGCGTGCGCCTACGGAAAACGCCCTGGTATGTTCCCCGTCGCCGGTACTGCACCAAATTTTGACACTTTTGATGCGCTTTACTCTGAAGATGGGGTCGTTCATAGAAAATGCTTTTCGGGTGCTTTCGGAGACGAAAATGTTGCGTTCGTTATTTTTTTTCTTCTCGTAATTCATTAGTTTCCACCCCTGAGGAACGTTTTGCTTAGGGTTACCCTACAAACAAAAAAATACAGCATCATGGCAGCGATTATGGCGACAATATAAAAATGAGCCGCTTTTCTCGTGACGTTAAGCCCAGGACATCTATTGAGTATATTGCTAAGAAGACGACCACTAGGAGGAAAGGTAGGCTTAATATCAAAGGAAAAAGATACATGATCACTTCAGCTGAAAACGGAAAACGGTGCTGAACGCACCCATCCATTCTCAAAGAAGGATACCAGCCTGGAAGGACCCAACCCTGAAGCCTTTTCATCAGGGTCCTTCATGGGTCATGGCCCGACCCGCGGATCGGGTCCGGAAGTTTTGGAATCTCACGGGTCAGGTCGGGTTTGGTCGGGTCGGGTCGAGTCAGGAGGTGTGAAAACTCTGACGGGTTGGGTCGGGTCGGGTCACCCTCGCTCGAACCGACTCGACCCGATCCGCGAGGTTTCAACCGACTCGTGAAAGTGCTTTTTTCATATGACTACGCGCGCTTGATTTGAAGAAAATGACCCAGTGTGAATACGAATACATGTCATAGCTTCATTATCATCCTCGTCATCACTCTATCACCGATCGCACTTTGCAGCCGCCCAGCTACGGAAGGTGTCGCCCCGTATTTTTTGGCGCTGAGTAGTCCACCGTCTACGCCCTGGGTTAAGGAACCTATCTGCGCCCCCCGTCTTTTGTCACCAAACCTACCGCCTACGCTCACCGAAACCCACAATCTACGCTCCGGGTTTACATAGTATCTGCGCCCCGTCTTTTTCCTCACTGAAGACACCACTGCCTACGCTCACCGAATCCACTACTGTGTGTACGTACGCTCTGGGTTCGAAAAGTCTCTGTCTTGTGCCCCGTTCGTTCATCACTCAGTTGCGTACCACTCTGAACGGAAATGTATGCCCATGCTGATGTCCATATCGGACTCCAAGGGTTGATTATATTACAGGCCATAGTTGTACACGACATACGCTCAGTGAGTTTAATACACCACCGTCTGCACATCGACCTCCTTGGGTTTTGGTGTGGAAACATGTCTCCGCAGTTGAAGGCGAAGCTTCGAGAGGAAGAGCTGATGTACTTGAAAATGAAAACCCGGAAGGCGTTTGTCGCCACACAGAGAGCAGCCGGGATGGTGGTCAGCAGGACGCGGGAGAACATCGAGAAGTCCAAGTGGATGGCAAAGCTAATGTCGCAGGACCAGCGCAATAGACGATAGGCGCGGCGAACGTGGGGGAGGGGGCTCCGATGTCGTTTGCCTTTGTCATTTGACCATTGACCACGAATCCCTTGACGGGACAGAGCACCATTCCTGCTCCCAATAGAGAGACGTCTGAGATTTTGGGCG
This sequence comes from Macrocystis pyrifera, assembly GCA_031763025.1. Taxonomy (NCBI): domain Eukaryota; class Phaeophyceae; order Laminariales; family Laminariaceae; genus Macrocystis; species Macrocystis pyrifera. The sequence goes on from JASSKH010000019.1 coordinate 12,500,764, forward strand.
CTCAATACGCTATTTGGAAGCACACCAAAGCCCAATCGATAAGCCCATCTCCTTTTCCGGGAGAGATGGCTGCAGACGTACAGTAGTGCTGTTGGGGAATGATATTCGTTTCTGATTGTGTGCTCTGTGTTGAAAAAACTATTTCCTGATTTGTTCCCCCCCCCCCTGATATCCCCACTTCCCCCCGTTATTCTTGACAACAAAGAAAAAAACGAACGTCGGGAATTAAAGTGTCTCACGAGAAGGGTCCTGATAATGCAGCGAATAGAACCTTTTTACAGGGGAAGGGTGAGAAGACGGCTTTCAATAGCCGAGGTACGGGAGATTTTATACCGATTTTTTTAAAATGTTTTTGTGTCGGGATGTCGCCTCTGTCCGTTATTCGCGCCGCAGATTTCAGCCATCGGCAGTGGTCGCAAAATCGAACGTGTAGCTGGGGCAGCAGCTACATAGATTGTGTACGAGTAATGAAAACGTGGCTTAGTGGTGTTCGCCTATTACGGGGGACCAAAGTAATAGGACCAAATGTTGGTAGTAAAAACAGGTAAATATATAGGTTTTTGTGTGTACCATAGGTCCTATTTACTATGGCCCGCCGTAATGGTCGCAACGGTGTTAAGGATAAGTACCTATTACGGGGGTCCATAGTTAACGGGGCCAAATTTTGTTAGTAAAAATAGGGAAATATATATGTTTTAGTGTATATCACAGGTCCTGTTAACTATGGACCCCCGTAATAGTTGTATGCTGCCGTCCAAAGCACCGAAGATATTGTCAGCACCGAGTTGCGTTGGTGGCAAGGGGTGTGTGAAGACACACAGAACCCGTAGGAAATAATAGCAAAAGAAGGGAAACGCGAGTTGCCAGGATCCCTGCGGGTAACGAATGCACAAGGCCTGCAACTCTGCCCAGATCAACCTCAAGAGCGAATGTCAAGCAGTGCTTCGCTGTGGCAGCTGGTTAAAGGGGGGCACGTTGTGGTCTGTAACTGGTCTGATTGTTGAAGAAGCTGCGTGTAGTTTGGCTTCACGCCCCGGACAAACGACCGGTTCACACTTCACGACCCGGATCTTGCAACGCAGACCTGTTTTTTTTTTTTTTTATCTCGCATGGCTTTAGCTCATGTTGCCGGGTTGGGACCCGCATAGCCCCATAGCCCGCAAGATATACGTGCACGTAGCGCAGGTTTCCTGAGTCGGACCTATACTGCTGTGCAGGTATCCCTGCGCAACATCTTTGACGACCGCAGGTGAGAAGGGTTATATGCTCTAGATGATCAACAACGGATGATGTTCTGCTGCAAGTCGTCTTCTAACTGTCCGCGATGTGAACGGTTTGACTGCCGTTCACAAACGTGAAAACGACGACCATGTTGGCTACGTGGACACCCCACCGAGTCCATTTACTACGTTTCGTGTGACGCGGATGTGATAGCCCCTATCGCTTTGGCCGCCTTCACGAGGGTGGTCCTAATATAATGGATTCCTATACGTTATTGACCAGGGGCGTCCTTTTTTACAGCAGCAATGCCAGGAAATACGAGCAGTTCATAGTTTGCCGATCGGTTTGTTTGCGGGTTGGGCACCGGACAACTGAAGATGTTGCCCACGGATGGTTAAATAGTACACATCGATTACTAGAAAAAAAAAAAACGACCTTCAGAGTGTCCCTGTTCTTCACTGATCTGCGAAACGCAAAATGCTCCTGAGGAGGGGGGCTCAACCACTCCGCTGTCGGTTATGAATCTTGCTCTCCGATGCCATACTACTGCGCCACCGCTAGTCCACGGATTTCCCCTGAGATGCTCGCGCGACGGCTTCGGTCTCCCTCTGCGCATGCCACAACCAGACGTCCGCTCGGGAATTTCGCACAAAGCAGATAGGTAGGCATGCCCGACGTGCAGCACCGTCTATGCCCCTATTGCACGGTTTCCGCGGGTTATATGGGTCGACCAGTCAGGTCGGTACAGTGAGAAACCACACACGTTTTTCAAGTGGATCTAGCCCAAGACCCGCCTCTGGCTAAACTCTCCGTATTACTATCGCGTATGGCTGACTACATTGTACCAGGGCACCCAGTAGGTGACTATTACTACTGTAGTGGTGCAGTACAGCCGGGCACTACAACTGGCACACCCTTGTTGCTGTTGCGCCACTGCTGCGCTGCTTTCAGCGGTCGGCTCTTGTCGTCTTGTCATACCTGCACTTATTAATCGGTTACGAGCCTCGGCATACACACAATATCCGATTTCCTGGTAGAACATATATATACGAGTATATATATTTAGTCTTATTTTTTGTGTGGACTGGTGCTTGAGGTGGCGCTTTTTGTTCGCTCGAGTTTGTGGGCCCGACTCCGACCTGAGCAGTCGTCTATGCTATTGGCAGGTTATGGGCCTCGTTAACGGCGATTAAAATGCGGGTCTATGTACGACCTGTTCGGTAGGGCTGAGAAGTGCCATCACCATTTATTATTGGGGAACCCGTGACATCATTGGAATACGGCCAGTGGAAATGTTGCCGCCTTCGTACGATGCGAATTTTCTATAATTTACATACTTCCGCCTACGATTAGAAACGCAGACGACACCCGGTCTGCACTCCCTTGGCGCAAGTCAAGTATAGCTAGGGTCGAGACACTCAGAGGTTCGGTGTGCTCGACAAGCTCAGTGGTGGCTTGGCCGGCCAAGGCATCGGTCTTCCCTTGTTGCCGTCGAAGACGGTCGAGGCGCCTTTCTAGCACTGTCCGACTACAACCCGAATGGACCTCGCAGGCTCGTGTGCACCCCACCCAGACCCTGAAGACGTCGCAATCACGGTCGCAGCCGTCACGATAAACTCACCCTCACCGATCCAGCCACGTTTATGTATGCACGGTCTAGGGAACCCGAGAACCAAAGTGCCAGACCACCCTCCCCCCCCCCCCCCCCCCCACCACCACCCAGCGGACCGAGTTTTTTTTTTTCGATATATCGCCATACAAGCTTCCATAGGTACAAATGTGGCGCAATTCCCGTTCAAAAAATGCGCAACGGAGCCTATCCGCGAGTTTCCGAGCAACGATTCAAACTGAGGTGAGTATTTCGGCCCCCCAACGACTGAGAGAGAGTATGCGCTTAGGCCGTTGTGGGGGAGGGGATTGATATAAAACGTCCCCTACTCAACCTATATACTTGATGCTAGCGTGGCTTGACTCCACCCCCCGGAGGGCCAAAATATGAAAAAAAGGGAGTTTTAGTCATGGGGTTGTGTTCCCGGCTGCCCCTGGCAAACTTCTACAAGGCTGTCGAATAAAAACCATTTCGACTTACCCAGGCCCTTGGAGGACGATTCTTAATCGTCGGCGAAACGAAGGCCAACTTGCCTCCAGCTGCGAAAGACACCCGCGCATACACCAGGTTCAGCATGAAGGTGGTTTTCAATGGACTCGAGGATAAAACAACGGGACATTCTTCCCGAAAGGTGTTGCTTTGTCACGAATCGCTGCGACAACGAAGATTTTCGGAAAACCTTTATATATATGTACATCGATTGATAGTGTCCCGATTATTCAGTCGGCGTAACTCACAGCTGCCGCGTTTTGAAACAAAACAATACAGAGCCAAGTGTCGTGGAAGTGCCATTAGGCGTTTTTTTTATTTTGTTGGTTCGTTGGAAACTACACGTGTTTTTCTATTCGACACAAGTTATCGAAATCAGCAGCTTCCTGAGGGCTTCCTGACGCCGTCGCGTCACTCTATTCGCCTGATTCGGGGACCGCGTTAGCAGGCACATTGCATACGATCGTGGGACGACTGCAACGCGTAGTTGTGCCGCACACAGCTCAACCTTTTTCTACTCGGCGTGTCGGAACATGCGCTGCTCTTAAAAAACAAAACTGCCTGAGGAGACAGTCAGAACAGTCAGGGCCGTTTTGTCGCAAGTAAAAGAAACATGCAAACCACCTCCGACGACAGTCTGGAACAGCAAGTCAAACCCCAAGAATGGGTAGGACAAAATACAATAAAAAAGGGGAAGCCATCACTCGCAGCAGGTAAAATATATCGTACGATTCCTTCAAAGAAAAACTCCTCCAGTTTGGAGTCTGTAGCACACCTTGCGTCCTCGTGATTGTTCAGTCCACGTGCGGCATGAGTATGTACCGTGGTGATACGACCATGCCCACACCGGGACGAAGTTATCGGGGTGTGTATCGATGCTGCATGCTACAGCAAGCAGCTTGAACGTATAAATGCCTCACAGTGACCACCACGATATCTACCCGTCCACGAGCTTCCACACCCCGCACATCACCCGAGCACGATACCAAGGAGACGTTTACCCCTTACCGCGCGCTACGATGCTACGCTCTGGCGCCACCATCCACGGTCTTCGCGCGTTTAGCCTCCACGTCAAGGCCTGCATCTGACGTCGCCCGTTTCTCCTTGGCCATGACTACGGTTCCGTCCCCGACCTTCAGGCCGTCTTCGATCTTTCCCGCTTGTTCACCCCCTCTCTTCGATGCGATTTCTACCGGGCGGCCTTCTGCTTGAGTGTTTGCCGCACCTTCCCGTCGGCTCTCCCCCCTCCACAAGTACACCATCCCCATCCTCTCGTCGGCTCTCCGCGTCCACAACTGCACCACCCCCACCCGCGTTGACGTCATCAAGAGTGCCGGCACCCCCTAAGCTGGTAGACTCAGTCCTTACCGCTGCCGGCAGCTCGACCGTGCTATCAGACTCCGCACCTACCGCCACCGCCTGCTCCACCACGCCAGGAGACTCACCCCCTGCTGCTGAGCCCACCGCCGCGCCGCCGTCCGCAATAGCAGCGCTAGTAGTGCTAGTGCTAGCAGTAGATGCGGCGGCGTCTTCCTCCCCCTCCGCCGGGTTCCGGTCGGCTTTGTCCTTGGGTTTGCTGGACGGGCCGCGGTCGTCTCCACCCGCCCAACCGGCGCGTTTGCGAGGAGGGAGGGTATGGTGCTCAATCGTTTGGAGATCGCCCTCGGCTCCCATGGCTCTGACGAGGATGTCAAACACGTGGTTTGTTGCGAGAACCTTCAGAAAACAGGCGGGGGGGGGGGGGGGGGGGGGGGGGGGGGAGGGGGGGAGGTAGGGAGGGGCGGGAGGGAGGGAACGAGGGAGGCAGGAAGGGAGGGAGGGACGGGAGGATCCCGCACAGGTCAGCATGATGGCACTTGAAAGCGATGGCACGTGCGATATGCGGCGACTGTTTGCCGACTGCAGGGTCACTAGTTCGATCACCCAGTCGCACAAGCACGCAGGTATTGATACCAATACTCCGTAGGAATAATAAGGGACAGAGCGCCCCACGCTCGTCTAGAGGCACAGCAGTAGCAGCCCGATGCAGGAAGAGTAGAGCTGTGCATATTCCTTCTCTGCTCTGATGCTGTCCTACATCGCGACCGTTTCATTGGGACATGCTTGAATTATACAAATGCATAGCATCTTCTTTACATGCTGCCGGTGCACGTTTTAAAAGCCCCCCTGTGCACCCTCACCCACCTTGCTGTGAGTGCCCCCAAGGTCCCCCTTTTTGAGCGGGAGTTTGGCGGTTGCGATCCCGTGGTCCTGGAGACGCGCAGTAAGCAGTTGACCCAAAAGAGACAAGGTTTCACATGGCTGTGTTCTTCACACTAAGCCGTTCTTTCTACCCGTCGACATCCAGCACAACCTGTGTCCGTGCCGATTATTCGATCCTAGAAGAGATACAAGTTCTGTGGTCACGAAGCTACGCCACAGAGATACTACGTTGCCACACATGTAGTAAGCACAGCAGTGGGCGATGCAATGCCATGTCATCATACTGGATACGACAGGCACGACATACACATTCCATGAAATAGAGAAACGAAAGGAAAAAAAAAAAAAAAAAACAGAAAGCGAAGAAAGAGCTTCACTTCCGCCCAACATTGCGCACTCACAAAACACAAACACTAAACGGCCAACTATGAGGTCGAAGATACAGTCGAAACTCAATTTTGGAAGTCGTGCGTGATGGTGGGTTCATATGGCCTACAGTACACCCCTCAATGAAGGGAACAGCATATATGAAGGTGTGGACGGCAGGGCGCGTATGTGTGTATACCAGTCGAGCAGATGCACTAAACGCTGCACAGCGATTCTCGCAACGTTGCTTCGCACGGAACAGGTCTAGGCACAGCAAAAAAAAACTTGCGACCTACAAAAGAAAATTATTCGAAGTTGTAGGCGGGGTACGACAAGAGGCCGCAACATACAAGTGGCCTGGGCCCGGTCGCGCGAGCTTGACCAACCCTGACTCCGCCTGACGGGAAGCGAGGGCCACCTCAGTGCCGTGATAAAGCCACCTCCGTCCATGACTTCATTCACAGCACATTTACAAGACCAACGCGATATCGGACGGTACTGCCACGCTTTCGCTTCGGAGAGCCGCGTGACCGTGCGCGCTATCGTTTACTTCAGTTTGAACCATTGGTTGCGGAAATACTCCTGTTGACAAATGGTACTGTAGACACAGTGTCAGCAAAGAACCGCCGATGAACTGGGGAAGCTGTTCAGCATCGAAGTACTCGCGCTTTGTTCATGGCACATCGAAGAGGAGCATCCATCCTACATAGTACAGCTCCAGCAGTCGACGTAAGACACAAGCGATCGCACTGCCTTGCTTCCCAATCAACATAAAACGAACGCACTCGGAGGCAGGTGAACCGCAGCTGCGGCCAAAACCTCCCACCGGTACCCGCGGCTGAAATCACCCGTTTTAGACATCCGGCCTTCAACGGACGCAAACGAAAAACAGCAACCTACGAAAAACAGACAACACGCAGCCAGTGACGGCGTCGATAAACAGCAGCAGGTGTTGGCACCCGCCTTAATCCTTTTAGAACTGCAGTCCCGATTAGGGGACAAACCAGTCAAATTCTCCGTAGTTTGTCCCCCAAAACTGATCTAATCAGAACTGCGGTTCGAAAAGGGATAAGGCGTGACACACGCTAACGGCAGGGGGTAGCTCTTTTCTTCGAGCGACTTATTTCTGACCGACGGAGAAAAATCTCGGAACATTCGAAACACTCGGCATGTATGTATTTAGCTTGTTCACACTTACCACTGGTTGCAAACCTGCTACTACAGAACCCACCATGCGCGCCAAAAACTGCAGTACATATTCCAGTATTTTTACTATTACTGAGGACCATAGTAAATAGCACCTACGGTACACACAAAAACCTACATATTTCCCTTTTTTTACCAACAATATTTGGTCCCATTTACTATGGTCCCCCGTAATAGACATGTTCCGTCCTGATTACTGTGTTCCACCGCAATAGGTCTTGCGACTGCTGTTGATCGGATTCTGCCGACATTTTTTCTCGAAACATCTTGCAAAGTTGAGTATCAACTATTTAATCAGTCGAACTCACGGCTGACGTATTTCAAAATTTATAAAAACAAAATCAGTTTTTGAGTCAGGACACCCTTGCCGAAGCACGCCTCCGCAAAGAAGGGCTTACCGTGGCCTTTCGGAAGCACAGACCCTTGTGCGCGTTCCTGTCCACCAAGCCGCCGAGAATGTAGACCTTTCCTTTCTCAAGCTGGGTGATCGTGTTCGGAGAGTCAGCCGTGAGATACACCAGCTCCCCTGCCGCGTCCCGGTTGGCACAGGCGAAGACAATTCACACGTGTGTGGATTGTTTGCAGGTCGAGAGAGATAAGCACCAGGGAGAGTGAGGGAGGGAGCGTCTGGATCAGCTGAAGAAGCCTCTCACGCTTCTGACCGACAGATAATCTACAGATCAGATAGATCATGATGTAGATCAGGTCAAGGGCAGATGTATTCGTGATGGGAGCCGTATAGGAGTGGCACCTGTTTTTTGTGAGGCTACCATACTCACTCGATCGTAGAATAGGAGCTCTATACCCCACCCAAAAGCGGATTTCGAGAAAAAAAAACGATATGCGACCGAGTAACCCTCCTTTAGGCATACCACGAACAACATTGTAAACTAGTGTAATGGTATTCCAACGATGTTGGGTTGAGGACCCCGGTCAGGCCAAAATTTTCTCCCTGTATCGCAGCACGCGTCTCCTCGTCTGCATGCTGTAGCTCATGATGCCGGGTGGGAGCCGTATAGCGTGCATGCTCTAGGGCATGTTTCCTAGATTGGATCTGTACTGCACAGGTCCTGCGCAACTGGTCACACGGGCAGCTTAGCGTCTACAGTAGGTGATCTAGATGATCTATCTGTAGATGACCTATCTACAGATGATCCATCTGATATCTCCGGCGTGTCGTGGCGCGAAAATGGTTGATGGAACCCACCCACTGTTTGATGCCATGGCGTCAATTTGAGCTCGTTCGCCCCGTGGCCACACGCTAGGTCAATCAAGCGCAAGGTCCGCAACTGCCGAGCGGCGCCTGAATAACGCCCCAACCAAAGCGCAAAAATAGCTACACGCAGGCTTAGCAGGCTTAGCATGAGGCAAGAACTGCGAACAGAATATAGCAAGAAAATTTGCACCCTATTGGTGGTGGTTTGGGGCTGGCGCGAATCAGGTAAACAATATTTCCGCAATGCCACGTCACGAGACTCATCCCAGGGCATCAGCGACACCCCCAACTACTGTACGTGCCGAACTGCCCAACAAAAACAGAAACTGTTCTCATATTGCTCTGTTCGAAGCGGACAAACACGATAAGCGGCATACTGCCGTAAAGTGGTATCGTGGAGACGAAGCATCGACTTCATTCTCTCTCACCTTTTTCAAACACTTCCGTGTAACAACGAGCGTCAGTCGTCACTCCCAGCCACGTGTCGAACCCCTGAAGTCTTTGGACGCGCTTGTGCATATCCGGCCCCATCCCGCTCAATGTGACGCGACACGGTTGGGCTGCCTTCCGATTGGCACCGTACAGGTACAGGATCTGGACGACACAACGCGCGGGCACAGAGAAACGGACGGTGGGGAAACAAGCAGCACATGATAGCCCTTCACTTGAGAACTCGCGCTAGCGCGACCTGTTGTACCCCTGGTGCGTGTCAGTCCGCTTGCGTGAGTTGGTGGAAGCTTCCAAGAAATTTACCAGCATTTCATCGTAGAGTTTGGCGGTCGTGGCATCCCGCTACAACCAAGTAACACCGGGCTCTAGGCAGCTCAGAAGTGGACCCCATTTATCGGCGCCCTGTGAACTAGAAACAGCAACTGTAGCTGTCGGGTAGGTACATGTGGGTTACGGTCAATTCGCTGATTGGTTGGTTGGTTCCGGCGGCAACCTTCACTCGTGAGGCATTTCGGGCCCTTCCGAAAGACCGTTTTTCTCAAGCACACAGGGACCCTCTTGTTGCAAAGAATTCCGTGCGAATCGCACGCCACAGCAGTAGTACGCGCACGTTCAGGACTTCAACCTTCTGAGAAATTTCGTCAGAAAGGCTGCCATTGTCGCACACGACATTGGAGAGTACTCGGGGCACCCACGTATACCGATACGTCGCACATCCGGCATATATCATGGCGAGCGTACGGCACACAATAATTCGTGCTACGCGCACGCCGCACAAGCCCCTGCATAACAACTCCTTGCATAAAAATTGCCTTCCCCTAACCTACCAACCATTGCATAAGCAGCGTTGCCTTGCTCTTGTGTAGCGGCCGCTGGTATTCGTCTTTTTGCATCTCTCAAGTCTCAAGGCGGGTAATGAACGACGTGGCAAAACCAAGCGAGCGAGCGCATGGAGTGGAAGACACCCGACGAAACATTCACAGGCGGCCGCGAGGGTTAACAACACCACCGCACACTCGCCGAAACAGAAACCAAAAGCTGGAGCCTTTCAGGAGCCTAGCGGGCACATCACTAAAAAAACTCTCGGTAGCTATACGAGCAAGAATTCGGCACCACCAAGCCCGTCACACCACCTGCCAAAATAAAACACCCTAAAAAGCTTGAGCCCAAAGAAACCCCCCTAAAAGCTTGAACCTCACACGCCTAAACACCGAGGTGGTCGAAAACGCTATCGAGAGGTACAAATCGGTTACACACCTGTTGCACCATGCTGGCCCGTGCCTTCTCCAGCATGAGGTCGTCAAACGCCATGTCTACGCACACACGGTAGCCCCCTTCCCGGGACAGCGCTTCAAACTCTTCCCGCTTCGCGTTTCGTATTCTTTGGCTGACCGACCACTGATCCCTCGGAAGGTCCCGGTAGTTCGTCCCCACGGCGGGGATCTCGACTCCTGCTTCGCGCATGGACTCCTCTCTGTGCGGAGGGCATTGGAATGCCAAAGGAAAAAGGGAGAGCAGCGATGAACTGTTTCGCGCATAGACACGGGACTGGGTATTCAATAGACTATTCAGTAGACGGGCAGGGCAGATCCGCGAGGGACGTAATAGAGGCATTGCTTGGAGTAGAACCGTCTGTAGCCGCATCACCGGCGGGGATAGACGGTATGGTATGGGAGCACGCGATGGCAACGCGTGTAGACGCCACACGGGACTCGCCCGCGGCAGGAGCCACGCGCTGTGGCCACGGCTTGACCAGGTTGGCACACGAGACTCTGGTGATACATTTCTAGCAGAACTCCTTTACTGAATGCTTACACATAGGAACTCCAAGAGTCTTCGCGAAGCCGCGACGGCGATAGCCTAACTTGTAGATTTTTTTCCCGGGGTGATAACTATTAATAGCACTGCGGTATAGACCTGCTCTCAGGCATGCCTTGCGCTGTATTCGCTTGCTTGTGTCGTTGTGTTCTCGTACCCGGTACGCTGGCACTTCACTTGCTTGACCTTGGTCTTCCTCTTTCTCACAGTCTGTGACCACAGAATCAGTATCTCTCCAGGATAAGGACTCAGGACGGACATTGAGTGTACTGATGAAGCTGGGTAGAAATAACGAGTTAATGTTAAGACTACAACAACAATATTGCACCAGTATACTGGCCGTCATACTGGCAGTATGCCTTGTACTGGTATACTGTTACGACCTACCATTACGAAAAGAATAGTGTACCTGCGGCGATACGATATACCAGGCATTCAGCAAGTCGCAATGACAGTCCCACAGGTGCAGGGAATGTGCAAGACCAACACATGAACGGGAACAAGCTCCAAGCCCCAAGCGACGGCCTCACCTTCGCTCTCGCGCAGCCCTCTTCTTTTCCTTGGCCAGCGCCTTCTTCGCTTCCCACCCGGCCTTCCTCTTATCTTTTCGACCCTGCCTGATCGACCCAGGAGGTCTGGGCGGCCGCTTCCCGCCCCTTACAGCACTCTCACCACGTTCAACCTTTGATGTATCTGTGCCCTTGTCCTCTTCATCGTGCCCTGTTGGTGTTGGCGTTGGTTCTTGTGCTGGTGCTGGAGCTGATGCTGACGATGCTGGTGTTGCTTCCTCCGTCGACGCATCGCTTGCGTTCACTCGCTCCTGGCCCGAGGGAGGCTGCTGCTGTTGACCTTCTGCTTTTCTGTTCACGGTGTCGGTGCTACTTCTGCCTAAATCGCTGGGGCCATCGGTCGAGGCTGATGATGCCTCGTGCGCTGCCTGGTGTGACATCTGTACACAGCAGTAGTCAGTAGTACGAGCCTTCCTGACCACCTGTACCTGGTATAGTGCAGCAGGTCGTAGATGCTTCAGGACGGCAGCAACAACGACGAAAAAAATACGTAGATTGGAGACACAGGATGCTGGCTTGGCTCACGTAGAACGTTGCAGTAGGACCTTCACTGCTGCAACAACAGTCCAGTGCGGGGGGTGAGAACAACTTCGCGGGCCACCAGGTTCTTGAGCCGGAGACCAGTGAGAGCTCGGTGAGCGTCGCCAAACCTAGTCGGCACTACAGCAGCTGCACACACGATGCACGAGCAAATCTCGCGCTCACGTGTGCGAGCCTCACATCAAACTTGAAGGTTCTGAAATAGAACCAAATATAGTGAATTGGCCAATCAGCGCCAGGCAGGTGGAACCCTGTCAAGGACCGCGATTTGACTCCATGACTGACTGCTACGTTATACTAAACTCAGTATATTAAGGATGAAATAAGTCTTGACGCGCGTCCTGTATGACCGGAATTTGTCGTTCATCAACCCTACAAGCGCTCACAGGTTCACCAAGAGCAGCAGACGGACGACATCGCACATCCGCGCAGCAGCAGTGAATGCAGAGCTTGCACCATGCTGAGGCCTGGCGCGGACTATCGGCGACGCACTGGAGGCGAGTGGAGGGCAGGCCAGGCAAAGGTGACCTCAGGCATGGCGATAAAACTTTACCCAGCGACATCTATCTTCTAGCCAAAAGAGCTTGTGTTCTCTGGCTGCCAGTCGAGTCACCAACAATACTGCGTGTACGAGCAAGCACATCACCTTCTGAGAGAGCAGGGTTCACGGCTATCCACACAGCAGCTGTACATCGATAACATGCCCTGCACGGACGAGCCCTACAGGCCTCTGCCTTTGGTAGACAAACTGCGTGGCGGGGGGTACTTTTTCCTCCGTGCCGGCATGACCATCTCTCGAAAATCGGCTGCACGTTGGCCAATAACGGCGGTGGTTGACGCATTTTGTGAACATACTGCTGTGAGCTGTGAGCACTATCTATGTTTATCAATACGAGTAAAGAAGTCGTACTCGTTTGACATCAGCAGTAAGTAGCAGTGCTCTCTCTGCTCAATATGATACACACTGCCTGGTACAATTATAACGTACAGCTGCTGTTGTACCGGATCACACTACAGCAGTACCACACTCGACGTTGATAGTATAACACACCCCCACGGACGATTTTGAAAGCTGGGTTCCTCGACAACGGGCAGGGCGTTCGTACTTAATACGAGAAGCGATGCGTCTACACCTGTACGAGTACGTGCAACCTAACCTTCTCGACGCAATGTTTCCGAAGCCATCAGTTTCGTCGTGTATGCCGGGCATGTTTTGGAGAACAGCGGCTCTGAAATTCGTCCCAGGGTGTGTGTCATCTTGATTATACTATCCGGTACTACGGCAGTACGGACTCACTAATTAATGCCCACTGCCACGTACCCTGGATCCCTCGATTGAAGGGGAGGGGGAAAGGAAGGGACAGGGGGGGGGGGGGGGGGGGGGGGGCGAGGTTGACGTAATAGTTTCGCTCGTACTGATAGTCTACCTGGAATGTCCGTCGTCGACCGTCACTGCTGCACCGCTGTCTGTTATTAATCAATTGATTAATATATAGTACGACAATCAAGTGCAGGTTCTGCCTAACGCACGCACGTACGTACGTAAGAGTTCCTGTGGAGCCAGCGAGCAGCAAGACTCTACTATTATACCTGGTACCTGGTATACTATAATATTGCTGTAACTGCTGTAACTGCTGTACAGCCGCACCATGTGTGTACGTATGTAGTATACCAACGTAGAGCTCTGGTTCTGCTTATGTTATGGATACTGCTTATGAATATATACTGCTCCAAGAAATACAAGTTTTCCCGGACGCGATACGTAATCGTATACCAGGTACGTATACGAGTACACGTTCCACGTTACATGATGCTGGTACGACAAGTGCTGTAGTGCATAGTGCTGTAGTGCATAGTGCTGTAGTGTGCCAGTGCCAGTGCCAGGTATTACGGGAGTGCATAGTTTATGGGACCAAGTTTTGTTAGGAAAAATAGGTAAATTTATACCCCAGGTTTTTATGTGTACCATGGGTCCTATTCATATTATCTATGGACCCCCGTAATAGTCTCAAATGGTACCACATACTCGTACATGTACCGCAATTTACAACTGTAGTGCCAGGCACTGGGCACTGGTATCATACAGCCGTAGTAAGAGCATACCACTCGTAAGACACCTACGAATTATGTTGAGAAAACGAGCGATAAGAAAGGCAGGTCGAGACTTACAGAAACACATGAAGTTCGGGATTTTTTTTGGTACCGAAGTTTGTGTAGAACGCACCCATTCTCAGGTATGAGCTCCAGCCTGGAGCAGGCATTCCTGTTCCTCATTATTACCACGAAGTGCGCAGGTGTCCGGTACTCTAGTACCGCCTACAGCGGGTGGAAATAACGGTTTAATGTGAAGAAAACACACTTGTAGGTACTGCGCCTGAGATATCATACCAACGCCTGCTGGCCGCGGCCCCTCGCCGCACGTCGAATGCCCAAGGGGGTGAAACGGTAGCAAGCCGAGTACCCGTGATCACTTTCCCTGGTTAACTTCTTGAATTTGAAACGTTGAACTGCTGTGGATACCAGCTCCCCGCCCCCCCCCCCCCCCCCCCCCCCCCCCCGACTCCTCCCCCTAGATTTTACCGCCTCATTATACAGTTCAAGGTCAACCAAGGTCTGTCACTCCATTCCGGGTAGACCCGACGTGCCGACCTACCTCGGTGGATACTCCATAGTATACGTACCACAACCGCACGGAGCGAGAAAAACCTGCTCGGTGCTCGGGGCATCCGCCCCACAGTACTGAAATACTGTTATTACGGGGGTCCATAGTTAATAGGACCTATGGTACACATAAAAACCTACATATTAACCTATTTTTACTAGTAAATATTTGGTACTATTTACTATGGTCCCCCGTAATAATACTGTAAAATCGTGCGACAGCTACGCACGTACCTGCCAGGTATATAAATATTATGAAAATATGTACGGGGCACGTAATATGTGGAGTGCTTGTGATAGCCGCAGCCGTTTCGAGTCGGCGCCTTCCTTTTTTAGACGCCATGGGCCTTGGCGTAGACCCAGGCCTTTCATCGTTCAGCATTCGTCATCACCAGTTCATCGTTCACTCACGCCGTTCGCCGTTAGGTGTCGTAACCTTTGACTGAACCTCTAGACTCTGGTACGTTACTGTGTGTGTGGTATTTATCTCTTGTGTACGGGTGTTCAAGAGGTTGTTCGAAGTTAATCCAAGCGAAGAGTTGAACGAAACATCTCATCCCCTCTTCCTCACACACCAGCAGTATGGCAGCCGTATATGAGCAGTACAGCAGCATGGGCCCGCCAGTAAAGCAGCAATTTGTTAGAGGAGTATCGTAGCAATATGCCAGCTTCAGTTTTTTGGGTTTCGGGACTTTTTCAATTCAGGAATGGTGCTTACGCAGCGAACACGAGCGGTACACCAATTCCTGTACGCCAGGAATACAATACCCTATGCTCAAGGCTGCTCAAGGGTTGGTGTCGCCGTGTCTTGCTCCGGTCAGGTGTTTCTTCCTGATGGGCCCAAACTATGATACTGTACAGTCAGTAGTGCGCTGCAGCAGTTGAGAATCTCCTACCCTGGCGAAGGCTCGCGTCTTATTGCGATGTCAGCGTTGGGTGAGAGGCTCTCAAAGGCTTTCTAGAGGATTTAGAGTTGGGTTGCCTCGCTGTGGCACAAGCGCTTAGCTGTAAATTCTTGATTTATTTTTTTGTCGGCCTGTTATTCTTAACTTCCCGAATTATTAACACATCATGCACTAAACTGTACAGTCAGTAGTAATTCGTCGTACGCCCTACATCCTGCTAGTGTGACCCCGGATTTGAGGTTCGGAAGGGAGGGAGTTGGAGAAAATACGAATGGTGCGAAGATAGCAGATGAGATGTGAAACGAAAAAAAAAAAACGAAAAAAACGAAAAACTGTTCTCGTGATTTCGCTCCGCTCTAAAGACACCGCGTTTTTCCACGGACCACGAACCTTTTCCGTTTTGGTCTCCCGACGGCATCATCGCACCATCGCACCATCGTATCATCGCATCATCGCACGTAGGAAGCAGCTGAGATTTGAGGTTCGAAACGCCCCAAAGTCGTTTTAAAAAACGCTTTGGCCACGGCCGGTAGATGCAGCACGACCTTTTAGTCTGAACTGCTCTAGGGTGTTACCCCGCCTCCTTCCCCTATCCCCTCCGGCGGCCTGTGTTTTCTCCCGTGGAACTCCTCTTGTTCTCTTTCCCAGGGGCAAGCCTACGGTTCATGGGGTAGCGCCCACGCCCACGCGTCGGCCGTACTGCACCGACGGGCGGTGGTTACCGACGCCTCCGTGCGGGGACAACCCCCCCCGTTTCCCCTCCCTGGCGTAAGGAAAACCTCCAATACCTTCCACGGCGAGGTTGTTCTCAGCATACCCCCACCGGCATGCATGGGCGCGGGAAGCAGGCTGGACGGAGCGCGGAAGTTTCAGGGCGGGGTTCGTCGCCGCGGTGCGGTCGGAGCGGGGGAGTTGCACAAGGAGGCCGGAGGTCTTGGCTGGGTGGACGAAAAGGCGGCGAAATCGTCGACGTTTCGCCGGCTGTGGGAGGAGGCGAAGCACGAGACGGGGCACCTCGCGATGGCGGGGGTTTGCTTGCTGCTGTCCTCCAGCGCGAACCTTATGGCTCCGACCATTTTGGCGAAGTGAGTATCATCCCACGCTGTTCGAGCGGGGGACCACAGTAAATAGGACCCGATGTTGTTGATAAAAAAAAGGGGAAAAAATGTAGGTTTTTGTGTGTACCGTAGGTCCTATTTACTATGGTCCCCCTTAATAGTAGTATTGATGTTAATGGTTTCATACGCTCCAGCAGTACATTCGCTGCAAATATCGCGGCATCACCGTAACCGTATTGGCCCGTGCCACGGTCGCGGCTGTTCGTACGGCGGGGATTGTTCCGAGTTTTGTGATACTCACTTGCGGAACTTTCCATCTGCTGCGCCTCACCCCAACCCGACGAAACAAAATGAAAGATGAGGGAAGTCCCATGGGCCTCTGCAGGATGTGTAGGATGTATGATACAGCCGAAAATACCACCGAAAAGAATGGTAACACAGGAATGGCATTCGAACCTCATTCATTGGGTAGTGTTGTCAGGGCCCTTGATGAGCCTCGACAGCCAGAAATGTTTTCGCCGAAAAAAGTACAGCACCTCTATTATATCGTGACACGAGTCTGATTTTGAGACGCTGTAGGTGTAGCTGGCGCGAATGTGAAGGGGGGGGTTGCCGACGCCGAGATGTACCGCAGTAGTATTACTTTCGCCTGTACCGCCGTATGATGATGATGCATCTCATCAAATCTAATAGCGCGCGTATCACGCGAGACGCTGTTTTGGCGGGCGATGCGACTATGTGGGGAGGATTAACCCGATTGGGACTTCGGACGGAAAACACATACAAACTAATCCGGGGGACCACATTAAATAGGGCCTGCGGTACAGAAAACAACCAAAAATGTTTCGCTATTTTTATCAACAGTATTCCGTCCTATTTACTATGGTCCGCTGTAACAGCATGGCTGTTTATGGGTCGGATCAAACCTCACGGGTCGGGTCTGGTCTGGTACGGGTGACCCAACACGGGCCGTGAGAGTATCAAAATCTCCTGATCCGACCCGACCCGACCCGACCCGACCTTACCCGTGAGATATTAGAACTTCCCGACCCCACCCGCGGGCCGGGTCATGACGCCGGTGTCAGGCATAGGATACAGATTAATATATATATATATATATATATATGCCAATTATAAAACCGGCTTCGGCGTACACACCAAGCAGCATGGGTATAGGGGGGGGTATAGGCTGTGTGTCTTGAAGCGCAAGGGAATATTTTATGGGGGGGGCGAATATACGACGCGCGCACGGCGTGCTGATAGGTGACACTTCGTACGAGTCCTGCTGAGCGCCCTTGCTTGACAACCCTGCTGAGATATGCTTGGCAGCAGGCGCTTGATGTGTGTGTGTGTGTGTGTTTTTTTTTTCAAGTTGTCGATATGCTATAATAAGTGTGTCTCGAAATGCTGTAACTGTTTTAGTAGCGCAGTATTCAAGAAACATAAAATTGACTCTAATTCCAAGTGTCTTGTCCCTCAAACGGTAGTGCGGTCCTGACAAGGGTAATTGTGCTGCTACTATTACCCATAAACCTAACTATGATCGCTAGATTTTCGTGCTTTCCCATACAGTATTTATTTATTGGAGGTCGACGACTCGCTGTGCCCCTCGAGAAGGCCGTTAATGTTATGCAAGAGGTATCTGGGGGGGGGGGGGGGGGGGGGGGGGTTGGTGGATTGGTTGATTCTACTCCTTCGCTCACCTTCTGTCTTTTTTTTTTTTCTTTTTTTCTTCTTTTTTTGGTAGTTACAAAGTCAAGACTGTTTCGTCGTGACGAATATTTCGTCTCGACGATTGTTCTGTCTCACCGGTGGATGGTTTAGTCTCCGTGTGTTGCTTGGTTTTGGTTTTCGATGGGCGCCACGCAGCGCGCTGTGGGGCGCGTTTATCGACCTCGCTTGTCATCTTCAAGTGACTGCAGCCACTGACTGCACAGCGTTGCAACTCGTGGAGTAACCCCCGCGCTCGCTCCTATTTCGGCCAAGTACGCAGTTTTGTTCACATGGGAGGCGTTGTCTCCGCCTCACGCGTGGAGTTCCCTACGCCTACTCCCCCCGCGCGCGCAGGGTGATCGACCGCGCGTCTAAGCGTGGGAGCGGGTCGGCAGGGTCGAGCTCAGCGGAGATGTGCGTCGCGGGTCGGCCCGTTTCGGACAAGGTGTTCTTCTGGGGAGCTCTCGGGGTGTTTGCGGCAGGGTCTCTGGCCTCGTGGGGCAGGGTTTATGCTCTGGCCATGGCTTCTGGGGGCGTGGCGGGGAGGCTCCGGTCGCGGCTGTTCGCGGCCCTATTGCTGCAGGAGAAGGAGTTCTTCGACGCCAAGAAGGCCGGAGAGTTAGCGCCGATATTGGCTGAGGTAAGCCATAAGCCACAGGCCTGTTCCCGATGTTGTATATATATTGGGTACAGTAGCTTGTGATGCCCGGCGGGACCAATACGCTCTGCATCATCATGCACGTGTTTTTTTTTTTTTTTTTTTTTTTTCTGGGTGTGATCTGTACGATTAACGGGCTTGCTATCAAGCACGTCCTCTCCCAACCGCAACCGAGGAAGGATCACGCGGGAACGGAGTAATCAGGACCCAATATGCTTCGTAAAAATGTTGGAATGCATAGGTTTTTGTGTACGTGATGGGTCCTGTTTAATGTGGTCCTCCCGTAATGGAGGGTCTGTCCGAGATGTGATAACGGTTGGCTGATGTTGCCCGAGGTCGTAGGAATGGTTGGTACCGGCCGAGGTAGGATATGGTGTGTAACGACCCAGGTGGTCAGGGCAAGGGAGCAAGCACACGAGGGCGGCTGGCTCTAAATGCCCCACATGCGTCAGCTCCCGATGAGTTAACTCAAGTCGGACGGGTAGTTTAATAGTCCGTTCTCTACACGGGCGGTGTTTTGCTGTTTAGATCGTTGGGGGTGTACTGCTCTAAACTCGCTATGCAGGGGCAACAACGGTGATAACGCCAGGAGGGAAGCCTTGCGTGGCTGCAGTCACTCAGTGATCGCGAACGTTAGTCGAAACGGTGAAATCGCTTCTGGGCGGGGATGCAATACTCGTGTCAGCAGCAAACGGGAGGCGCAACAAGTAGGGACGCTTTTTTTTTCCCCATGTTTTGTTTGCCCGTATCATTATACCGCGTGGACCCTTGCCCCTGGTGTAGGATTTACTTTGACATACCACCCAATTACATAAACCACGAATCACATATGGTTGCGTGTGGAGCCCCGGTTTGGACCCAAGTTGATCCGTTCCGACGACCAGCACGACAAATCACTGCCAGGTGGCGAGCAAACGTACACATATCATGGCGTTGGAAACGTTGTATGTTGGTCAGGGGCTTTGCTGCGGTATCCCGTGTGAGCTGCTGGTAGACCGCCTGCATCTGACAAGTTCGTTCCGAGATGTATCTGTCTGCGCGTTGCTCTTGCTCGGAGACAATGAGAGCGATGTACGATCATCTGGTACACGCGAAGGTGGTGTCGGCTTCCGGTAATCGGTGGGCGTTCCGAAACGCTTCCGCTGCATGATACGCGGTGCCCGGTCGGAACCGATCGTTTGCACCGTCTTGAAACGCACTCCGTTCCCTAAATCATTTTTGAGGACCTTGTCTCACCTCCCTGCGTCTCACCTTCCTCAATCTCACGGCTCGGGTTTGGTGGGGTCGGCTCGGGTCAGGAGCCTTTCAAGCTCTCACGAATCGGGTCAGGTCGGATCTGGTCGGGTCGCGTCCGGAGGTCTTCAAAGTCACGGGTCGGGTCGGGTCGGGTCGGGTCGGATCACCCTTGACCGACTTGACCCGACCCGACCCGCGAGGTTTGACCCGACCCGTGAACAGCCCTGAAAATACCCTATATCAGTATATCACTATCAAACTGGGTGATAAGTTAACACACCCCCTTGGACGAATGTGATACCGGTAGTATTGTAGAGAAAATTTGCTCTGCTCGACTGCGGGGAGGGTGCAATCGCCTAGCGATGCGTCTATTCGGAAAGCCCTCACCATGACCTCTCCAAAGGCCACCACCGTTTTTGATTGTGTGTGCCCCCCTCGAGGCACCTTAAGGCCGTAACGCACGCCTTCGACGAAATCAGCTCTGAACTTCGTCCCGGCAGAGCGTGTTATCTTACACCTGGTAATAAATAAAGGTTCATTATATAATGAGTATCGCACGTGTTGACCCTTTTTAGTACTGGAGTCTCTTGAGATCAGTTTTGGGGACAAACTAGTTGGAGGTTGAGTGGATTGTGCCCCAAAGCGGGACTGCAGTCCTGAACAAGGGTTGACTAACACGGGGGGTTAACAGTACAGCAGAAAGTAGTCCCAGGCTTTGTGCTATCTTGTTCATAGCACCCCCAAGTGTTGTACGGTGTATGGGCTCCAACTGTTACTTGCTGTTCATGAACGCGCAGGGGTGCGAGAAAAATCGTGTTTCGTTTTTTTTTTTTTTTGCACAGTAAATACCTGTTGCGTAGGACGCGTTCGATTTGTCCAGCTTCGTGTAGCCCGTGCCCTGCGATCGTCCTCTGTTCGTGTGTGTGTGTTTTCTTACTTTTTTTTCTCGTGTCCCAAGAGGGCTAACTATGCTGGTGTTTGTGGCCTCTAGGCCTGCCAACAGCAGCAAGCAGGGTCGTACCATCCGCTCGTGTACCTCTGCTATACCCGCGCGGCTGTGCACGAGCGGCAGGGAAGAAACGAATGGGGACTACTGTCCTTCTCCTCTTCCGCTGTGACACAGAACTACAGCAGTACGTCAGTACGTAGAGAACCATTGCTGATCTATACCGTGGGCCAATGTAAACCGGGTGATCATGAAAGCTTTTTCTGAGAATTGATCGTCTTCCCATTTCGTGCGCTACACCCTCGCTCGCTCGCTCGTTCGTTCGTTCGTTCGTTCGTTCCAGGACGTGGACGTGTCCTCGACGGTGTTCACGGAGCGGATGGCAGCGGTCTTGCGGTCCCTGAACTCCTCCATCAACGCTTCGGTTGCGCTGCTGCGAATCTCGCCCAACCTGACGCTCGTCTCCCTTTCCACGGTGCGATGTGTTCCTGGCGGTGTTGTATGTTCATCTATTCCCTTTTTCGCACGTTCGTTTGTTGCGTGTGCCGGGCGGGTGGCTTGAAGCGTTTTTTTTTTTGCGCCCAGATGCACGCGGGTGAAGTGGGTCTCAGCGAGAAACGCCTCCTTGTCATCGGCCTGGCGTCCGACGTAGGACGCGTGGAATATACATTGCAAGACAATCCCGCCACGCTGTTTTTCGGATTGCGACAGTGTCACAGCCGTATACTCATGCCTTCACGGAGTAAATTGCGCATACGAAAGTTGTAGGGGTCGTGGTGCTATAGTAGTCCAACGTGCCCGGTGTGTGTGAAGGCTCGGTTGTGGCGTCACCTGCCGAGTACCGTATAGGTTACTTGTTGGGGACCCCCTGGCGCATCGAGGTGTAGCAGAAACACCCTTTGCTGGCCCTTCTGAAAGCTCAGGCAGGCGGCGCTTCCTCCCTTCCCTGACAGCGGTTGACTTTCGAGAGTGCACGAATGTCACAGCTTCGAGCGCACATGATGGAACACACGCCTATGGTGGGTTTCCAGAGTAGTTATTAGGATGAGTCCAGCATGTCCCACCGTATATCCATGATGCTACGGGGGGGGGGTGTACTCATTATCATGCATGGCCGTAGTCGTATGACCATAGACCCTCGCATCCCTACAATGCCGGGACGGAGCGCGTCGGGTTTTCACCGACCAGGCAGACATTGCTTGCACCAAGCGCGAAGCGCCGTGAGGTGTTGGGCGAGTCGCATGAAGGGTGAGCTGCATCCTACTAAGAACCGCTTGAGTGGCGGATTTTTTCTTGCATATGGATGACAGCATCAATGACTTGATTTAATTTTTGGTGTGGCCACTTCCAGAGGCAGCAATGGGTTTACTATGTAACTGCCTGGTGGGTGCCTCGCCATTTACACACTACGTGATATCGATCGTCGGGGGGGGGGGGAAATGCACCCGCAGGAGAGGGAGGGAGGCGTTATAGCCATGTCCGCCGTGGAATCCTGGAAAGCGGGTGCTTCCGCCGTGGGTGGTTGCGTGTTTTGTATTGCGGAGGGCCATAGTTAATAGGACCTACGGTACACACAAAAACCTATATATTTAGCTA
This sequence comes from Macrocystis pyrifera, assembly GCA_031763025.1. NCBI lineage: Eukaryota > Phaeophyceae > Laminariales > Laminariaceae > Macrocystis > Macrocystis pyrifera. Next base: position 12,523,223 of record JASSKH010000019.1, read on the forward strand.
TTTTTACTATTACGGGGGACCATAGTAAATAAGACAAAATATTGTTTTTAAAAGCAGGTAAATCTGTACCTGGTAGGTTTTTATGTATACCATACCTGGTAGGTTCTATTAACTATGGACCCCCGTAATAACAAAATTTGGTGGTATTTACTATGGTCCCCCGTAAAAATTTTGTTGTTTTACGGTGTACCTGGTAGTCGATGGCGCCGCGCCGTCTATAAATCCATTTTTTTTTTTTGTTGGTGGGCAAGCAATCTGTGATTACTGTAGTTCTGCCGTGCAGTGCTTGCAGCTTGGGCGGTAGGATAGTCTCGTATGCATGAAGGTGATATCCACATGTCTGCTTGCCCCCCTGATCGATGTGTGTGTATTGCCTTCGTTCAGGTGCCGATTGTGGGATCTGTGGCGATGCTCTACTACAAGTACGTGCGGAGGCTCAGCACGCAGCTTCGGGACCTGGACGGCGAGATGCAAGCGTTCGCCCAGGCCCGCCTGGCAAATGTGCGCACGGTGCGCGCGTTCGCGAACGAAACCTGGAGGCTGAGCGATTCCAACAGGTATATACCCGCCCCACGCCATGCTCAAGGCACCCCGAGGCCGAGTTTGGACGTGCCATTGATTTCGTGCACCCTTCCACGCGTCGAGCTGCGTGCTTCCTTCCACGCGTCGAGTGATATGAGCTGCACTACTACATAAACGGATCACATAGATCATGTTCACGGGCCTGCGTCATATGCACAAGCTTCCGCCAGGCGGGTTCGCAGTATCTGAATGATCCGCACATGTTTCCGTCGTAGTGATGTTCAGGGTTTGTACATGCTATCAGGCGTGTGCCCGGGTTGGTCAGCACATTGTACCTTGACCTGGTACGATCTGTGTGATCTCTGTGCGCGTGGCCACGTCATTATTACTTATTGATGTTGATAGTAGGTACCAGCTTCCGGGTATATATATATATATATTTTTTTTTTGAATGGTTCAGGTATACGACGTATGCATACATACATCCCAACCCACTCTTCTGTATGATCCGAATCTGGCAGATCATGGTCCGTCGAACGCGTGCATCGTTCCATCCCTGCCTCTCCACGAGTCCCAGAGTTGTCGAAAGATAGCCATGGCGGACAGTCAGGCTGATTGTAGGGTCGATTTCGTCATTTTTCGTCACCTCGGTCTGTCCCTAATACACTTTTGAGGTTGGCAAACCGATAGTTGATACGCTCGCCCCCCCCCCCCCCCCCCCCCCCCCCCCCCCCCCCCCCCCCCCCCCCCCCCCCCCCCCCCCCCCCCCCCCCCCCCCCCCCCCCCCCCCCCCCCCCCCCCCCCCCCCCCCCCCCCCCCCCCCCCCCCCCCCCCCCCCCCCCCCCCCCCCCCCCCCCCCCCCACCCCCCCCCCCCCCCCCCCCCCCCCCCCCCCTGCCTGCGTTTTTGTCAGATGGTGGACCAGGCCTCGTTGCTAAGGTCCGTCGAGGCGGGCGCGCGAAAGGGTTCTTCAGAGGAGGTCTGTTCGGCATGGTCGGCGTCTCTCTGATGGCCGTTCTCTGGGTCGGTGGTTCCCACGTCGGCAGCGGGAAGATGACTGTGAGCGCGGGTGGTGGGTCGACCTTTATCGGTGCCGTGACTCGACTCCTTTGGGACCCCGAGAGATGTATTCATAGCGACCGATTCAAGAATGACGTTCGTGCCATCAGGCGTCTGCGGGAGGCGTGGGCGCCCGGCGGTGCGGGTCGATTGATCAACCATTGTGGCGCCCCCTGTGCCGCTCCCTTGCTTTCGACCATTGTGACTCGGACACCGATCTTTCATCACCCGCCGAATCACGCGGTGGACGCGGCTGTAAATCGTCACTTTTGATCGCCAAAGCGCCCCCCTCTGAAGACCCGAGAGGGATATGATATGACTCTTTTAGGAGTGCAGTCCCGTTTTGTCGACAAACCACTCAAATTCCAAGTAGTTTGTCCCGAAAATGTGACTGCAGCTCTGTAAGTACTAAAATGACTAAGCTGGACATGGATGGTTGAGCGCTGTAATCGCCGTTTTTTTTTTTTTTTTTTAATCGCCAATTTTTCCTTGCTCGAGTCTCAAGAGGGTTGAGAAGCTGGACATGGTTGGCTGAGCGCGCGGGTGATTTGGCGTTTTGTCCGACCACTTTCGAAGAGACCAGCCGCTCGCTCATCTGTGAGTACTGCCAGTACACTTCATGGTGCCCTTGCGGGCCACGTAGCAGTGGGTGTATCATGAGTGCCAGAGTCTATCTGGCCTGTCGTTAATTTCTCGTCGTTTGGGACATACACGCTTGGCCTCGATTCAAGGCCGAGCGTGTAACGCCTCAACGACGAGACGTTCGGCGACATTTGTGACGTTCCAGCACAACGCGCGGTCGGCCCCAGGCCACTGCCTTTACTCTGATACAGCTGCTTGGTGACAAGGCCACATAGACACTCGTGCTTCCACCGCCGTGATCATGCTCTATTTGACGCGGAGACTTGCTTACAATGTCGACCACCCGCACGTTACTGCTGCTTCGTCGATAACAGGCAAGTGCTTGTACGTAGCGGGCGCGAATATTACGAACGCTTGGTACGTATTCATACTTGTGTACAAAATGTCCTTATATTTCCGTCCACCGTGATATACAACACACGAGGCGGGGTACGCCACCACAGTGGCCGGGACCCCCCCCCCCCGTTTCACAGTGTGGGCGTATAAAAAACTTGCGGAGGCATTCGACGAAGTAGCACACCGTATGACGAACTGATTGGAGATCGTGTCGGAACCTTGTGGGGTTTGCTATGCACGTCGATCAATGTATCCGCCATGTTTTGTTTCCGCCCAACACTGTGCGAAGGGGAGGAGGTCCAGGGTACCTGTTGATATGAACACCAGCGGGCACGAACCGATGCTCCACTCTGCTTGCCACATCGTGTGCCAAGAGGTGTCCCGCCTCCGTTTCCTCAGCAGGAGGGTTGTGCTGAGCACCTGGTTGCTCTCGTGCGGACCCTATCCCGCCTTCCGGGACGAAAGCTGCGTCGAAAACGCATGCCTTGCCCCATCACTCGAAAGGCGAAAGCCGTTCTTGAACTCCTTCCGCGGGAAGCTCACGGCCCAACAGCTGTACAACAGCAAACCTCGTCTATTACGGAGGGCCGTAGTAGATAGGACCTACGGTACACACACGAAAACCTATATATTTCCCTATTTTTACTAACAAAATTTGGTCCCATTTACTGTGGTCCCCCGTAATATGTGACTCTTCTAGGGCAAAGCGACTGGATCCAGTCCCGTTTTGGGGACAAAGTACTATTTACGGGGCTCCATAGTTAACAGGACCTATGGTACATAAAAACCTATATATTTAACTATTTTTACTAACAAAATTTGGTCCCGTTAACTATGGACCCCCGTAATAGCTTGTCCCGAAAACTATCTTGAAAAGACTGATGTCCTAAAAAAAAGGGGTTGGCAGCAGTGTTTTGTTTTGTTTTGTTTTGTTTTTGTTTTTTGTTTTTTTCTGACGGAAGGTGAGCGAGAAGATAGATATATCTAACAACATCTATTCGACCATCTGCCGTCCTGGTGAATAATAAATAGGCCAGGCGAATGTCGTGAAGGGTATCGGAAATTGCGTACTCATGCCCTGGTATGCAGTGCGGTAAACAAACCCGAGATGATATTCCGAGGTATCACACATGCTGTTATTACGCCCCTCGTATTACGGGGCACCATAGTAAATAGGACAAAATTCTGTTGGTAAAAATATGGAAATATACAGTTTTTTTTTTGTGCGTGTGTGTACCTTTAGGTCCTATTTGCTATGCCCCCCCCCCCGTAATGGTAAAAACGGGACCAGATATTCTTACGAGTACACGTAAGTGGTAAAAAAATGCTGAAAATATGTTCGTAGGGTTTTGTGTGTATGTTATGGGTCCTGATCACTGTTAATATGTTAATGTGGTCCCCTTCTGGCGGGGTGTGTGAGAAGGGGGTACATTTTCCTACAAAATCCTACAATAGGCGGCCAGCGCCTGCGCTACGTGTAGCACTGGGGACCGTAGCAAATAGGGCCAAATATTGTTGGTAAAAGTAGGGAAATGTATTGGTTTTTGTGTGTGCCGTAGGTCCTCTCTACTGCGGCCCCCCGGAACTTTCTTCTGATTTCTTGTTTTTTTTTTTTTTTTTTTTTGATAAAGAGACCAGATTTCTTGAAACATGTTCGTTTTCTTCCAACGGGACCTCTGCCGTCTGCAGTATCGATTTCCATTGGTACTTGTCGTGTTTGTAGGATATGGCCGATGTTTGGGGTCACAGAATTGGACGTTCCGCTCGACGGACCACGCCGTTGCGAGGCATGAAACGTGACCCGAGATATCTCTGATCGTTTTGGCCACCAGGCGGGACAGCTGACGTCGTTCGCGGGATACACGGGTTGGGTGGGCCTAGGATTCTCGGGCCTCGCAACCGGCAACGCCAACATTGCAAGGTGAACAAGTATTGGCTGAATGAAACGCAGACATCCGTCCGCCTGAAGCGTGCGCGCGCGGGCCCAGGTCGCGTATTTACTGTAGCGTGTATCGTGATAATTACCTAGAGGTAGGGACCGAGATTTGTGACAGTGATTGATTGAGAGACAAGTTGCTTGAAACTAGACTTGGAAATTACTTTGTTTACGGTGTTTAAAGTGCTTCTCTAAAAACGGGTAACTCCTCGAGAACTGCGCCCGTACCTGTTTGGGAATGTGAGTTTGCTTGGGAGTTGATGTGGGATTGATTTTTGCGGCAGTAACATGCGTCGAGAAGGCCCGATCAACGCGGGAAGATCCCCTCAGCTGTGCAGAAGACGACCACGGTCATCGCGAAATCGGCCTCTCGCTTTTTCGAGAGCTACACCGCGTGTTTGCAAGGCCGATTTTCTGTGCGGCCTTTGGCAGCTCTCGCTTCTTTTTTTTTATCGTGCAACGAGCCGACTATTGGGCTTCATTCGCCAGTAGGAGAGAGTTAGGTGGCTAGACAAGCGTGCAGTGAGTTGGTGATTCGTTCCGGATGGAATCCGTAACGATGCCATGTGCCCGGCTAACCTGTACAACCGCTTTCAGGGGGCTGGCGTCAGCAGAGCGAGTGTTCGCCCTCGTGGACCGAGTGCCTGCGGTCGCACTCGACGAAGGCCTCAAACCCGCCGGCGAGGTTGCCGGGGATGTGGAGTTCCGAGACGTGTGGTTCCAATATCAGGGAAGGGACAAGGTGCGTTACTGAAAAATCGTGCTCCATCGATATAGGGCGGGCGGGTGTTTTGGTGCGTACGTACGTAAGGCTCCACGTGAAAATCGATAGTTCAATGTTTGCCTTTTTTCGGCATGTGGGAGTGACCTGGTCTGTCGGCTTGTCCTCCTACTGGGAGCCGCCTTTACTCCACCGATTGGCGCTTGTCTTGGATCGAATAGAGAAAGAGCGGACTTGGGTGTGGCTGGCCCACGTGTGTCTCCAGTATTGTGATAATAACACGTGTGGTTCCAGAATTGTGATGCGTAATTTTTTTAAACTGCCCCAGACGCTACATTCGACCGTGATCCTATTACGGGGAGCCATAGTAAATAGGACCTACAGTACACACAAAAACCTGTATATTTCCATATTTTTACGAACAATATTTGGTCTTATTAACTATGGTCCCCCGTAAATAGAAGCCTTACCCCAACCTTGACCCAAAACCCGGACCGCTGATGTGAGCTTTGTCTCGAACCAAATGGGCTTTTGGTTTTTTCGAAAATTTGGTAAGACCACATTGAAACTTGTGTATTCACACAATCAAGCATTCCCCGATTTCAAAACTCTATCCTAGATAGCGATTCGGTGATGCTGTGAAGGCGACTGGCTACGGGAGAGATGCTTGGGGAGGCCTAGGGTGGCAAGTTCGAAGTTCGGCGCTTGTTTTTATTCCCTGCAAGTGGCATATTTGTGTTATATGGGTTACTGCTATATAAAATGGCTTGACGTTCACTGCTTGTTGTGGCTGGTTGTTTTCGTGTTAGGTTCGCGGCGATTGCGGGGCACCACAGTAATCAGGACCCATAATGTACACAAAAACCAATATAATACAGTATTTTTACTATTACGGGGGTCTACAGTTAACAGGACCTATGACATTCATAAAGACCTATATATTTAGGTATTTTTACAAACAATATTTGGTCCTGTTTACTATGGTCCCCCGTCATAGGCATACTTGGTCTTGATTACCACTGTCGGGCTAACGCTTTTTTTTTTCGGCGTGATCTCCAGGCTGTGCTGCAGGGGGTTGACTTGAAGCTGGCCCGGGGCAAGGTCCTGGCTCTCACGGGCGCCAGCGGCGAAGGAAAGAGCACCTTGGCTTCACTCATCACCCGTCTTTACGAGCCGCGCCGCGGACGCATCACGTTGGACGGCCTCGACATCGCCACCCTCAGCCCCTCGTGGCTCAGGAAGCAGGTGACACGACGACGAGACAGACGCCCGCCGTACATCAGAAACAGCGCGGACGATTCTGCGCAGTTCCCACAGCGCTTGAAATCTGGCGATATGTACGTGCAAAGCCGTGTTTTGTCGGCTTCCGCCCCACACATGCTGCCTCTTAACCCCCCCATGGAAACCCCTCCCTAGCGACCAAAGCAGTAGCTTCGGTCTTTTTTGTCAACCGTCTATTACGGGGGTACATGGTTAATAGGACCTATGGTATACATAAAAACCTATATATTTACCTATTTTTACTAACAAAATTTGGTCCCGTTAACTATGGACCCCCGTAATAGGAGCCAGCGAGCGAGTGAGCGCCCACAAGTACTGGTAGGATCAGGATACGCCCCGCTCCGCACGTACGACTCACTTCTTGTATTGAAACTAAAGACACCAATTTGCATCATCCCGCAATCAAGCAGTACCCGTTATTAATAGCTGTCATGGGCAATTTTTCCCCGTCCGTTTTCCTCTCTGAAAGTTGTATCGTGACCTATTTTGAACTGTACGCAACGATTCGGGGATAGACTTGCTTCAAATTGGTGTGGGATTGTTTTGGATTGCAGTGCCAAAAAAAAGGGTTCGAATGCATGACTTTGCCCGCATGTTTCGGAGAATGCGAGTACGTATATACGACGAGACCTCTTTGCCTTGCGGTAGAAAAAGGGTTCAGCCCCCGCGCGCTATCTGGCGGGTTAACGCCACCCGGCTCATTGTTCCCCTGTCGGTTTGTAGCGCATGCGTTGACCCCGAAGAGCTTCGACCGCCCGCAGGTTGGAGTTGTGGACCAAGAGCCGGTGCTTTTCGCCGGCAGTATCGCCGACAACATCGGCTACGGAGTTCCGAACGCGTCGGAGGGCGATGTCAGGGAAGCGGCACGACAGGTCCGACCGCCCTAAAATTGACGCGCTCGCGACGTCGAAGCGTCAATCGTGTATACACGTAACAACTTGTAGGCCAAACTAGAGCCATAACCCCGCAGCACGCTTGTGATCGAAGCATATCGCGTATCATACCAAAATCTTGCGAATACCCCTGGTAGTGAACGTATATACCAGGCATGAATTTTTGAAGTCTTTCCGATCTCACCGCTTTTTTTTTTTTTTTTTTTTTTTTTTTTTTTTCAAACTAAGATACCAGGTACTACGAAACATGCAAAGCTATTTGTAGCTCGTAGCTCTACCCTAGGAGCTCCCGCTGGAGGTCGTTAGTAACCTGCTCGCGCCGCTATACGTTTGCCACTGCCTAGTGTAGCGTACTCGCCTGTTTCACCGTTTTAACTTGCAAAACAAATTGTCGAAATCAAACGAATGACGTATAATATATAACCGTGTCAGCGGCGCTTTCGGCGCTTTCGGCGCTTTTTCCACTGTGACTCTGACTATGCTGTCCAGGCTAACGCACACGACTTCATCATTGAGTTCCCTGAGGGTTACAACACTAGCGTTGGAGATGAAGGGCGCAAGCTCAGCGGCGGCCAGAAGCAGGTAAGGGGGGAAAATGCATTTTTAGCTATTTTTTTTTTTTTTTTTTTTCGGATCTCATGAAATACTTAAAAAAAGGTCAACACATGCGGATTCTGTTTGTCTCAACAAAGGAACGGATTTTTCTCGCTCTTTGTTTTTTCCAGTCATGGAGAATCGTCCTGGGGAATGTATCCTTCTGTGTGCGCCCGCTACTCGAAGCCCAGCCCCGCGCTTGTTGACCGGTCGCGCACATCCTTGAGGCTTGTTCGGCTTACGCCTGCCCCTGAATCGCTTTCACACCTCATCTCGTCACCCGCAGCGAATCGCTATTGCTCGCGCCATCCTCAAGAACCCGCCCATACTGATTTTGGATGAGGCCACGTCGGCGCTGGATGCAGAGTCGGAGCGGCTTGTATCCGAGGCGATCGACAGGGTGGTGGCTTCTCGCACGGTTCTCGTTATCGCACATCGTCAGTCCACGGTTAGCAAGGTGAACTGGCTTGTTCGAGATACATGGTCCATAAGGCGCTCTTAGGGCGCTGCGTGAAATGTTGTATTATGGCTTTGTAGCCTGCACCGCAGACGTCGTGGCTTTTAATCGTTGCGTGGTTTAATATTAATAATACGAAATGAGGGTTTAAGCTGATTTTCAACGAAGTCATTGTTTTCCCGTCTGCTATTACAACATCCGTATATTGTTCAGCAATCCTTTTATATGCAGGAGACTTGAATTTCGCCGCCGCCGCCGCCGCCGCCGCCGCAGCAGCAGCAGCATCAGCAGCAGCAACAGGCAGCGTACACACGACACACTTCTAGCTGGTACCCCGTGCGTGTACTGTAGCTCTGAACCACGTTTGCCTGCTTGAAGTCAATGTTCTCGCAGACGGGCCGCTCTCGGAAAAGAAGTATCGGCTGTCTACGCCGACCTTGAAGGAGTCCTTGCTCACCTCCCTCTATACTCACCAAGACGAGCTACGAGACTGTTTGGTGTCGAGTCCATCTTTGACGAACGGCAGACGGTGCGACCCCCCCCGCCGAACTCGCCACTTGCGCCCCCGTTCGCGCGCTTCCGAACCTCCTCGAAACCCAGCGCCGCTCGTACAGTACGCGTGTTCGCTTCCGTACGCAGCCTGCGCTCGTCACCACCTCTCAAAAGTCGGCTGCTGTGACGTTTTTTTTTTTTTTTGTTTTTGTTTGTTTGTTTTTTTTTTTTTTTTTCTGTGGTGCTTGGCGTACGTTTGAGCAATGTATGGCACTATCACGTGGGAACATGCCGGTAGAAATCAGGACCAAACATGCGAAGTAAATATACTGGAGTACGTTTTTTTTTTTTTTGTGTACTACGTATGGGTCCTCCTGATAAATACGGCCCCCCGCAATCACTCTAGTTGTGGCAAGGCAGGCAATTTTTGGTCCCTCATTGTTTTGTGATGACGAGGCTTCCTGACTGAAGAAACGGCCGAATGCCTAGTTGTTTTTTCATCCACCCTTGTTGGATTTGGGTGTGTTCGATGGCCCATGTTGTGATTTGCTGTTAGCCAATGGTTGACGGTGTTGCTGGTCGGGTTAAGAGTACAGTTGTTTTATCGAGTGGTTGGCGGTTATGGTAGACAGCTTACCCGAGGAAGTGTACTTGATTGACTAAATGAACTTGCAGCCCAACGAACAAAAAGACCACCCATCGCCTATCCCATCGGTATTTTTTTTTAAATGTGTGTGAACACGATTGAAATTCCAGCGATATTAGGTAGTTCTCTTGGTTGGCTGAGCCCCCTCCCCATGAGGCAGGAGCGCTTTGGCAAAATAGAGCTGTAGCGAATCGACGCGAGTCGACGAAAGAAGGAAGAAAAACGGCTCAAGCCTTCTCGCGATAAAATATGCAGGGCAAGAACCGTAAATGGGAGGAGGGAAAAGAGCCTCTTTTTTGACCCCGGGTCTGAGTGACTACTATAGTAGACGGCAAGATGAAGAAAAAAAAAAAAACCCTATTGTAGCACAAATCCCTCACTACTTTTTCGCTTCTCAACCATTTTTTTTGCCGGCCTGTTTACGGGTCGGGTCAAACCCCGGGAGTCGGGTAGGGTGGGGTAACGGTGACGGGACCCGATCCGTGAGAATTCGAAAAGTTCCTGACCCGACCCGACCCGACCCGACCCGACCCAGAGATTTCGAAATCTTCCTGACCCGATCCGCGACTGGGGGTCATGGCCCGCGACGAGTCGTGATTTTTGTCACTGATTTGGCGGGCTGCAGCCGCCGCCTCCGTGTGTTGAGCACGGATGATGCGATACGTCTCAAGGTGATCTCGCTGTTACGGGGGACCATACTGTAGTAAATAGGACCTGCGGTACACATTAAAACCTGTGTATTTGCCTATTTTTACTAGCAGTATTTGGTCCTGTTTACTATGGTCCCCCGTAATAGGTGGCATCAACCTAGGGGTGCTGCTGCCCCAATGTAGTGTCGACACCCGGATTATCTGCATCACTCGGGTCTTGTGTGGGACAGCCTGCGGGATGTCCCGTGGGACATATTACATACCGTGGGACATCATCAAAAATGCTATGGAACGTTCCATGGGACATCCCATGAGATGTCCCACGGGAATCCAAGCAATGTTATATCACGCAGATGGCAAGCGGGAACTATTTTCAGCTAAAAATCGGCGATTACCGGTACGTACCATTTCCGGATTGCGGTAGCTGCCATCGTTGGATAAAAGCATATTAGTTTATGCGAGGTGCGGCGAACCGAAAAAATCGGAGCGGGTGCGAAAGTTCACGGCTCTACGAGTATCTATGTATTTCGTGTTAGGACTGTCGTTTCCTCGTATGAATGGATTTGCCGACGTTTCTCGTCGCGGCTTGAGCTTTCTCCTTCCGATGCTGGCGAATCTTTTTTTTTTGTTTTTTGTTTTTTGTTTTCTTGTTTTTCTGTTAAAACAAGATGCCTTCTTCAACAACCTTTTTTCGAGTCTTCGTGCCTACCTAGCCTTCTTTCCCTCACCACCCGATTTTTTTTTTCCAGCGACATATCTTGTTGGGCTGCTTCGCGGATTAAGATCCAGTTGATGAGCGGTGCCGTTAAAAACAGTTATCCGGCGCCGATGTTTTTTTTTTGCGGTCGTTACCAAGCTCGTGTCGTATCGTTTGCGCAAAAACCGGACGTAGGCGTCTGTACGTAAGAAGTCGCTACAACCGCTATAGATGGAATGGGTTTACTGACACCACCCTCGAAAGAATACGCCTATAACCGTGAAAAGCACCACTTCCTAGAGACACTAGGGACTTGGGGGGGGGGGGGGGGGGGGGGTTGTGTGTGTAGTCATTATCATGCATGGCCGTGGTCGTATGACCATAGACTCTCGCATCCCTGCAATGCCGAGACGGAGCACGTCGGGTTTTCACCGGTCAGGCAGACATTGCTTGCGCCAAGCGCGAAGCGCCGTGAGGTGTTGGGCGAGTCGCGTGAAGGGTGAGCTGCATCCTACTAAGAACCGTAGATTTTTCTCGCAAATGGATGGCAGCATCAATGCATTGCTTTAATTTTTGGTGTAGCCACTTCCAGAGACAGCAAACTATGCGGTCCAGGATGCAAAACGATGCAGTGATCTCATTGCTAGACCGCTGTCTTCTGGATGAAAGCTTGTCTATTTGCTTTTTTAGTCCACCAGTAACACTCATCAATAATATATGTATATGTACTGCACGCTGGGGTGAGGTGCCAGCTTTCTGCCGGAAATGAAACATTGCTCTTCGAAGTCACGTTCCCCCCCCCCCCCCCCCCGTAAATCGCGTAAAGCGCATTGTCAACGGAGCCGTGTTGTGCTTTCCCCCCCCCCGTTGGTGCGGTTCTTGTCGGTCAGTCGAGCCGGCCTGCGCCATGAAATCGTCTGGATATTCCGAAGTTATATCCCCATTAAGCGACCTGGGGTTTTTTTCGCGGACATGTTTGCGCTTTACATCACATGTCCTATCGCAATCTACGTACCTCCTTTTGAGCTCCTTACTCACCATGGACTGCTGTTTGTTAAGCGCGGTTATCGTGACCTTGTTGCCTGCCCTCGCGTCGCGTCTGCCGGCACGTGCTCTCTGATGCTCGCGTGGTCCTCGTGATATACAAATATTTTCATCTATGCATAGATATATATATATATATATTTTGTTTTGTTGTTGTTTCAACTTTCATTCGACTGGCTTGTCCCCGGTCGTTTACGCGTTGGATAGATCAGATTCTGCCCAACAGACGTGTGAGTTGGGACATGCGCGTAGGGCGTTGAGACGGAGATCAGCCTCGCGGAAACTTGGCACAGATGATGCAGATCCTCTATTTTTGTTTTTGTGTGGACCCGTGAAACTTCTGCTCTGTCCGATGTGTGTACGAGGTAACCATTTTACCACTACGTACGGTAGTACACCAGATTTTTTTCCGCTGCTAATACACGTCTTGTTTGCCGCCCTTTTGTGTGTGTGCGTGTGTGTTTTTTCCCATGCTTTACAGGCGGACAATGTTGCTGTGCTTCAGGACGGGAAAGTGGTCGAGGTCGGTACGTACGCCGAGCTCATGTCGAAGGAAGGTGGCCTGCTCCTCAACCTCATGGAGGGAGGCGGGAACTAGCCTGAAAACTCGGGAGCTTGACCAGTTGTGGGCCACGAAACTGTGTCGTGGCGATGCAGGAGTCCGTCTAGAGTAGTTTTTTTTTTTTTTTTTTCCCGTGTATAGTAGTACTTTTTTCTACGGGGTCTTGCGCGTAAGCCTGCGTGACTGATGCACTCTCTTGGTGAGAATTATATCCTGTGCTTGCGCTGCAGCTCACATTACGATACGTTGCTTCTTTGACGGAAGCACCACAGTACACAAGCACATTTGTACAAGAACGTGGAAACTCTCGGCCGTGGAACCCGGCGAAGGGGCTTGGTGGATTTTTCGGTGTCCTTGCAGCAGAAACATGCTGTTTCCTATCGCGGGCGACGATGTAACCGATCCCGATACACGTTTGTCGAGGCGATGCCCATCTTTTACACCACATACTTTCTTGTACGTTTCGTCCTCCGGCGGCACACCTCACATTCCGGTAACGGGACTCCACGGTACGTGTACCAACGGTCAACTCAGCTAGTTCGGGACGTCAAGGGCGACAGAGCGCGACCGTAAAGGGTACTGCCCAGTGTTCGCACATGCATGGTGACGACTAACCCTATCCCTGCCTTCCTCTATCGGCACACGCGCCTCTGCAGACTATGCGTGCGCGGCTTTTCACCCTCTCCGTCATCTATCTGCTGAAGTGGTGCTATATGCCTGGTACCAATCTACCATCAACCGGAGGGTCCTCGCAACAACAGCTTTCGGGAACGCACATCATTCAGGACAGCATTGAAGAGGGGCAAAGCCCTTCGGCACGGGGAGCTCATCACCGCGCGCGCACTGAGCGCGCCTGTGGCCCCGGTAAAGCCTACTGCCCCGACACGATCTGCCGAGCCACGGCCGCCACGATCGAGTATTTTTTCGCCCGTCATCAGAGCGCCCCTGCTGCACATGCGCCTCAAGCCCACGGTCGACAGAAGTCTGACGAGCTAGCCAAGCTCCAGCAGCGAGAGTGCTGCGCCAGCCGCAGTGTCTGCTGCCTCGCGGGCACGACCCGTCGCGCCTCAAGCCCCGGTGCTGCTGCAGTGTTTACCGGTATGCATGCACACATCATGGCTGGTTATTGCTGCACGATGCCTGCAGTGCGCTAGTGGATCACCATGCATGTTTAGTGGATCACATCAGGAAAAATGAGTAGTGGATCACCGGGCTCTAGTGGATCACACCAATAAAAATAGGTGGTGGACCACCGGGGCTAGTGGATCACATCAAAGAAAAATAGGTGGTGGACCACCAGGCTAGTGGATCATAATTTCAAAAACAGCTGGTGGATCACGCAAAACAAAGGGCTCTCAGACGAAAATTGAACATCGAACACCCGGTGAGAAAGCCTATGATCTCGTTCCGGTTCCCTTCCAAGTCGTGCTTCCCGAAGGTGGGCGTGAGTCATGACAGTTTTTTTTTTTTTTTTTTTTTTTTTTTTTTTTTTTTTATTTATCCATCCCTCGACAAAGAAAAGCTGCCATATTTATTTGTTTCATACGAGTACTCATGCCATTCCGAAGAAGTTCAAAACGGGCTATGCTCAGGACCGAATGCACGAAAAAATTGTGGCCCATGTGAATACGAAAACGTACTGCGTTCCTCCAAGAAAAAGAAGACAGACACAAAAAAATAGTCTAAACAAGGGCGACCCTTGCGAGGACGAGATCATACCCAACCTGATGGCCAAAGGGGTAAGATGATACCAGGTATACATTTGGGTCGGTACCCATGAATTTGACCAACAGATTCAGTGAGATACGTAGGTACGACAAGCTAATGGATTAAAAAATAGGTCGGTCAATACATATAATTCACCTAAAAATCGAGAGAAACACACCAACAGACACGTCGTCTCGATCGACCCCTACTGCTACTACTGCTACTACTACTACTACTACTACTACTACTACTTCGTACTACTACTACTACTTCTACTTCTACTTCTACTACTACTACTACTACTACTACTACTACTGCTACTACTACTACTACTACTGCTACTACTACTACTACTACCAATACCACTACCACTACCACTACCACTACCACTACCACTACCACTACCACTACCACCACTACTATTACTACTACTACTACTACTACTACTACTACTACTACTACTACTACTAATACTAATACCACTACCACTACCACTACCACGACTACTACTACTACTACTACTACTACTACTACTACTACTACTACTACTACTACTACTACTACTACTACTACTACTACTACTACTACTACTACTACTACTACTACTACTACTACTACTACTACTACTACTACTACTACTACTACTACTACTACTACTACTACTACTACTACTACTACTACCACTACGCCAGATGCACACCAAGACAGGGGGGGAGCAGAGGGAAACGGGCGGCAGAATGAGCCTGGCTCTGAGGCTCTTGCCCGGACTGTGGCTCTTGCCCGGTTCAATTACCTGCTACTGAGAACGTGCGACTGGACAACTCGTCAAGTATGATAGCATCGTACCTAGATATACAGTGGATGATACCTGCTACCAATTTCTCCCAGCTAGACGTACCGAGGGAGCCAGTTTTGTCGTCACGTACGTGCTCTGTGTGAGATGTGTGGTGTACGTTAAAGGACTAGCTAGGTGAAGCATACATGACGCTCGACAGACGTGTTTACTGTTGCTGCTGTAACTACTGCTGCTGGTGGTGTTGTTGCCGAGGTTGATAAAAACGAAAATCGGGCAGGCGGGCAATTTCAAATTGTTGTTTCAACGCCGAGAAAATCCAGCGGAGAAAAATCCTTTGTTGTTGAAAGCGCTCGTCGTATCTTACGGGCATTTTAGTACGAATAGAATATCCAGCCTGTTCGTTTATAAAGGATAAACCACTGAGCTACTCAGTCAGCGCTGACTGAGTAGCTCAGTGGTCTATCCTTTATATTCGAACAAGAGAAGTATCTTGGGCTCGAATCGGCCTCCCGCCGATAGCATCTTCCGGGGTTGATCAAGCCCCTAATCAGCGCTGACTAAGTAGCTCAGTCACTGAGTAGCTCAGTGGTCTATCCTTTATATTCGAACGAAAGAAGTATCTTTGGGCTTGAATCGGCCTCCCGCCGATAGCATCTTCCGGGGTTGATCAAGCCCCTAATCAGCGCTGACTAAGTAGCTCAGTGGTGTATCCTTTATAATCGCACAAAAGAAGTCCTCGAACGTTAGAGGTCTGGTACCAGAAGCCCACGATGCCTTCGAAGAGATCGGCTCAAGAAGAGCACGATTCTCCGAGTGGCGTTGAAACGCTGCGACGCGAGGTCAAACTGGCGATCAAGAACAGCGAGGCGTCGATGCTGAACGCCATGAGGGAAATGATGGCCGAGTTCACGAGGAACAACGGCCGATCGGAGTCCGGCAGCGCTGAGAGTAGCGCTGCTGTAGGGGAGAGCCCACAAGGGGCAATACCCACTGCTGTAAGAGAGATTGCAGCAGAACAAGAGACAAATTTGCGTGAGGGCGCCTCGCCAGACTTGGGAGCAACTGGACGCGGAGGAACTGCGTTGCCTGTCGAGGTTGGCCCACCGAGGGGTCAGCCAGAACAGCATGGGAGGACAGGAGGATGAGGTGCATACCCTGGCGGTGAGTTGGGTGGTGGATATGATCTGCTTCTATCGCGCCATTTGACCTTCAAACACACTCCTGTGCCGTTGACTAGTGGGCTAAAATCTGAGTTCAACCCCTGGACAAGAGACGCTCGGTATTACGCCAAAGGAGTTGGTTTCTTGTCTGCTTTCGTGTCGGATCCACCGCAGTATATTCCCGTAGGGGAATTAGACACCGAAAACTCGATGCTTGTCGCAAGGGGTTGTGCGCACAGACATACACTGGCGTGGAATTTCCTGTCCACGGCCCTCAAGAGCAAGAGCGATAAAAGTATTTTGCACCGGTGTACCTCGCTGAGGCAAGCGTGGGACCCCCTCCTTGCGTGGTACGGCCCTCAGACGACGGGGGCCAAATCAGACCTCTCTTGACGCCTTAACAGTTTTAAGATGGCACCGGGGAGCAACCCGCTCGAGGAGATGGGCAGGATCGAGGATCTTGCCGCGGAAATGCGCACGGCAGGAATGTCAGTAGACGACCACATGCTGTACACTATCTTTATTGACGCTCTGCCTGCCGAATACGAAGTGGAGGCTCGGAACCTGGCATCACGTGATAGCATCGGCCGTGATGGCATCATCAAGGCTGTTCGAGAACGGCATCACCGACTCTCTGGAAACAGGAAGAAGGGGTCCAACGCTGGCCACGCAGCCCATGCTATGTACGCCGGCGGCGGCGGTGGCGGTGGTCGCGGGAAAGGTGGAGGAAATGGCAAAGAGAAAGGTGGGCGACGGGGTCACGGACGAGGCGGTAGAGGCACCAACGAGGACGGTGGTGGCTCGGCCGCGGCTGCTGGTGGCAATGGCAGCAACGCCAAAGCCGCCAGCGGAAGTACTCCAGTGGGCAAGTGTCATAGGTGCGGCAAGAAGGGCCATTGGAGGAGCGAGTGCACGGCGAAGCTATGCAGTCGATGCCAGGGACGCGGGCACTCTGCCGATGCTTGTCCCACGCCCACGGATCGATGCAGTCGATGCAACGGGCTGGGGCACGCCGCTGATGTCTGCCCCTCATCGAAAGAAGAAGCTGTCATGGCGGTGACGAGCAAGGATGGGGCAAGGGACGACGACCAAGAAAAAGGTACGGTCCAGGCCTCAGCTTTCAAGGCCGAAGAGACAGGCAAGTGCAGCGATGGTTCGGGGGAAGGGGAGCCTGTTTGGCAGGTAGGAGACGAGGCCAGGATATGCGATAGTGGTGCGTCTACTCACACGACGCCCTCCGCAGACTGCATGATCAACTATAGAGAATGCAACTTGACTCTCCGAATCGCTGACGGATCCACTCGAGCGATCGAAGGTTATGGTGAAATGAGCGTTGTCTTTCGGTCTGGAAACGGTCCCGTGCAAGTGCTGCTTACGAACGTTGCGAACGTGCTGGATCTCCGCTACCACTTATTTTCCCTGCCCACTCTCGTCAAAAATGGCCATACTTTCGAAGAGCGCCCCACGGGGGTTGTAGTCAGGCTCAAGTCAGAGCGTTCGATCGTGTTTCCGTTGAGTGGGACCCTCTACAGCCTGTACGGCTACCGGGTCGACCGCAGTTGTGGGAAAAATGCCTGTGCTGTACTCGCCCCGGGATAACTGCCCAACAAGTCTGCGATAAACATCAACGATTTCCACTGCGCTGCTGGACACTCCCACGAGGTACTACTTCGCAAGACCGCGGAGCAGCAAGGGATTGTCCTCGAGGGAGAGCTGCTGGAGTGCAAAGGGTGCTCCATGGCAAAGGGTCTCCGCAAAGGTATCAAGCAGTCCACACACACACGAGCAGATAAGAAGCTCGGGAGGGTTTTTGTGGATTTGAGTGGACCAAAGGTGGTAGAGTCTCTCGGGCGGAAGCGGTATACTCTCATCGTGCGCGACAATTTTCACGATATTCGTGGGTGTACTTTATGCGCCACAAGTCGGACGCCGCGGAAACGCTCGAGCAGTTCCTTGCGGATTCTCGTGCAGACGGTGTCCCTTCTACGGTGGTAATCGTCCGATCTGATGGGGGTGGGGAATTCCGCGGGGGAAAGTTTGGCGACCTGTGTAGATCATGAGGGATCAAGCAGGAATTCACGACAGCCGACAGTCCCCAATTCAATGGAGTAGCAGAGGGCTCGCTAGGTTTGATAGAGACGGGCGCAATGGCGGGCCGAATCCAGGCTCAAGGGCTTTTTCCTGGCGCGAAACTCCCGGCCACGACGTCGTTGTGGGCGGAAGCGTCCCACTGGGTGTGTGACGCCTTGAACCGCACAGCAACAACAGCTAACCCGCAGAGCAAGTCGCCGCATGATATGTGGTATGGTAGCCCCCCCCCGGTAGTACTACTGCCCTTCCTCAAGCCTGGCTACTGCAAGCTGAAGAGGGAAAACAAGTCATAGGCGAAAGCGCAAGAGTGCTTTTACCTTGACCCCGCACCAAACTACCCCCGAGACTCAGTACGAGTGCTGACAAAGAAATGCACTGTGCTAATAACGCGCAATGTCACCTAGCAACGCGTGTCGCCTGCACCACCTGTACCTGCCCAGGCGAATGACTCCCTGTCTACGGAAAAGGGGGGGTCAGAGGCAGACGACGTGAGCACGTCGGATCGAGGTGGTGGAGGGGTGGTGGATCAGCCGGACGACGGTCTGGCTCACTTGAACGACCTCGACGTGACGTGGGGTTTTGATCTGGACGCGTTTATGCAGGAGCGCGCACAGCAGGCACCTGCCGGCGGCGAGGCCGGCGGCGAAACACACCGAGACGATGGGTTCGTCTCAAGGGGGCGCCGTGGCCGCCTCCTCGGCCCCGGCGGAGAGGGCCGAAACAGCCGAGACGATGCATTCGTCTCAAGGGGGCGCCGTGGACGCCTCCTCGGTCCCGGCAGGGAGGGTCGGAAGCGACCCGGGCGCAGCATCAGCCTCCAACACCGGCCAAGGGGACGGTAAGGATCCCCCCGCGGTCCTGTTGGGGAGGCCAGCACACGAGCTCAGCAGCTGGGGCCGGCTCCCCCCGATAGTACGGGGCCGGACCCGGGGTCAGAGCCAACACCTGGAGGGTGAACCTGCTGTGCACCAGGTAAGGATGAATGAAGGAGCCGCAGACGCGCTGCTTGCGGCAGCGTACGAATCGTGGACGAAGCCTGGGAGTATGCTGAATCGTACGTCCTGGACGACGGAGGACGCAGTGGCTTTGACGGCCGGAGGACCAGCTGTGTGGAGAACAAAGGGGAGTTGAGCGTGTGCATGCCGAGTGGTTTCCCGGAAGACGTAGAACCGCCCCCACAGTCCGTAGCAGATGTAGAGCGTTCTCAATACAAAGCGGCGTGGCACGAGGCCATGAAAATTGAGTTGGACGGTCACAAAACGACCGGTACGTACAAAGCCGCGACACCGCCAAAAGGGTGGAAACCCGTAGGTGCGAAGTGGGTGTTTACCTACGAGACGGATAAGGATGGCTTGATAGTAAAGACAAAGGCCAGACTTGTGGCTAAGGGTTTTAGCCAGGTGCAGGATGTAGATTATTTTCAACGTTTGCACCAACCCCCTCGTCAGCGTCAGTTAAAATTCTGGCGGCTGTTGCAAATGAATATGGTTTAAAGATTTGTCATCTAGACGTCGCGCAAGCTTTTGTTTGCGCGAAACTCGACGCCGAGATATACATGAAACTGCCCGGTGGGAGTGGTGACATGTCAGGAAAGATCGTCCGCCTGAACAGATCACTGTATGGTCTAAAGCAGAGCGGACGGCAGTGGGCCGGATTATTGGTAGAGACCGTAGTAGAGTACGGAATGGAGCAGTGTAGGTCTGACCCGTGTGTGTTTCGCATGGTTGTGGACGGCAAGGTAGAACTGATTATGGCCGTTCATGTAGATGACATCGTGATCGCAGGATCGGATGAGACATGCAGAGATTTCCATGCCGCGCTAGCTATGAAATTTCCCACGAATAACCTCGGCGAACTGACTTGGTACACTGGTTGTGTTTCAAACGCGACTGGGAACTGGGGACATTGGAGATTACGCAGAACTCGTTCGTTGAGAGCATGGTGAATCGTTTTGGTGTTAACTCATCCTCTGATATCCCCGCGACCCCCGGTGTGGAACTAGGTCCAAGAGAGGAGGGCGAACTTGGAGGAGACTGGCCGTACAGGGAGGATGTGGGCAGCTTGATGTGGCTGTCCACCATGACGAGGCCGGACATCTCGAACGCTGTACGTGCTGTGGCGCGCCACTCCCACAACCCAACGGAGAGGCACTGGAAGGCAGTTTGAAGAGTATGGCTTACCTCCACGGGACCAGGTTTATGGGATTAACTTTTGTACGGGGCTCGGGTTTGGATTTGACTGCGTATAGTGATGCTGATTATGCGGATAAGTCGAACGATAGGCGCTCGGTATCGGGGACGGTAATTACCCTAGGGGGTGCGGCCGTCAGTTGGGCAAGTAGCACGCAGAGGTGTGTTACGTTGTCGACAGCAGAAGCAGATTATGTCGCCCTGGGTGAAGGGGTGAAGGAAGCTTTGTTTACGGGCGCGGTGTTGTCGTTTATCTGCCCGGAGCTAAGCGGATCATATGTCCGGGTTTTCGAGGATAACCAGGGGGCCATAGCGGTGGCTGAAAACCCTCTTAGTTCTGCTCGGAGTAAGCATATCGACGTGCATTTTCATTTTGTCAGAGAGCTACTTCGTGCTAAGAAGATCGACAATTAGTTCGTAGCTTCGGAAGAGCAGCACGCGGATATTTTGACGAAATCCCTTCCTGCGACCGCATTTAAGCCTCACCGTAGGTTCTTGTTGAATCTGCTTTTGGAGGGCGAGTAAGGGGGTATGAGCATTATTCGATGAGTACCATGTTTGAGTGATGCGAGGAATAATTTGTCAGGTCGCCAACCCTGCGCTACTTTGAGGGGCATGGGGGAGTAGGGCACCGCTTGGCACTTTATTTTCTGGCCATGGTCATCGTTTGGAATGCGGCCGTTGTTTCAATTGCAATGGTTTGGAGTTTATGTGTTATACAGGGGGTTTTGACCCGGTGGCCGGGTTTCCTCCTGCGGGACTGTCGTTGGCTGTTCTTAGGTCCTAGCAAGTCTTGAATGTCTTTTCGGTCTCGTCACTGCTGTGAAGAGCCAGGGAGGGTGTTCGTTCGGATCGTTCCAGCAGCGACGGTTACAAGTTGTGTAGGGTTGCGTATATCTTCGCAGGCGTTCTTATGAAATATGCCGCGCGTTCACGAGGAGAGTTTGAGCACTCCGTTCTCTGCTCCGTGCTACGAACTAGGCTCCGCTCTCTCTCCCCCTCCTCTGTCCCCTAATACAACGACTATTAAAGAACAGAAAAAGTCCGGGGTTCGAGTCCCGCCAGACGTCGTATTTCCGCTTTTTTTTGCCGTGGGTAGAAAAAGGGAAATCACGTCGAGTGAACCACTTTATTAAAAGAACGCACGACTAGGGAGGGGGACAATAGGAAGGAAAAATTAGGCGCTGATTAGGGGCTCGATCAACCCCGGAAGATGTTATCGGCGGGAGGCCGTTTCGAGCCCAAAATAACTTCTTTTGTTCGAAATATAAAGGACAGACCACTAAGCTACTCAGTCAGCGCTGGATGAGTAGCTCAGTGGTCTATCCTTCATAATCGAACACAGCCAGGCAGTCGGGCAGTGTTGGCCATGCTCTGTGCCACACACCGAGGCAGCACAGCGAGACGGGAGGCGGCATGGACCTGGCTCTGTGCCTCCTGCCCGTTGCGATTATCTGCTGCTGAGAGCATGCGACTGGAGAACTTTTAATAGCTAGGTATGACACCAATAACAAATTTTCTCCCAGGTAGACGGACCGTTGTGGTCACGAACGTGCTCGGTGTTAGGTGTACACCACCCGTCAAAGGGCTTGGTGCAACAAATATGACAGCCGACAGATGTGTGCTGCTGTTGCTGCTGTATGTCTGCTGCTTCAGCTGAGGTTGACAACATATGTACAGCCGAGGGAGTGTTCGAGGGTGGCGAGCTATTTCCGAAAAAACAAACATAAATGTGGGGTTTTCCATGTCTCCTACTCGACTCGGCGAGGCGGAAAGCAATCCCTTGTTTTTTATAACCAACTCAGCGACGTTCAATGCACCGAGCATCGCACGGTGCTCAGCAGGGATCCAGACATGCGTCTTGATGTACCCATGGCCCTTGCTTGCCCCGTAGCTGAAAGTGCGAGGAAGGACCCTCGGCGGCCGGAGGGCAGCATGCCTACAAAAAAAATGCATATTTTTCATATATGTATGCACATACTTTCTTACTATTTTTTAAACTAGGAAGATGACGGCCGACAGGGCAGCGAGGCACCAGGCAGACTAGTAAGTGGAATATGTCCATGTTACTCGCGCCGCCAACTGCTACA
This sequence comes from Macrocystis pyrifera, assembly GCA_031763025.1. NCBI lineage: Eukaryota > Phaeophyceae > Laminariales > Laminariaceae > Macrocystis > Macrocystis pyrifera. The sequence continues at coordinate 12,545,787 of JASSKH010000019.1, forward strand.
GCTGGTTCGAACGTGCTATTATGTATTCTTCTCGCGGTTTGGTACTCCGTGACGTTCTTTTGGTTGCTTTGCCACCCTTCATTTTAGTCCTGACAGGACTCTTGCGGTGTGTGCCTGCTTTGTTTGCTTACTTGCGTAATATCCGATGCATCCCTTCCGGAGGTGGGACATGGTTGACGATAGAACGACGGAGACGGCAGACAAGGTAGCCAGGTACAAGACCGACTATTAATAGTAAGTAGAACCTTTTTGTGCTACTCGTACCACAAACTGCCGCGGCTGCCTGTAGGGGACTTTCTTCGTGCTAGGACTGCATGTTATTCTGCTTGATTCTCAGTCTTAATCTGTTAGTATGGCAGTGATATTATTATTCTAGTTCGTTTTAGATTGTCTGCCACATCCCTGACAGGGGGGCACGATATATTATAATTGTCTTTTTTTCTTTCTTTCGATTTATCTATTCTCTCTTTTATAGAAAGTGTATGTCGTACCTAGTGCAATGAAAAGACATCGCATTGCCTATTCTTCTAACTGCATAACACGCAGGATCTCTGTGGCGTAGGTTTGTGACCACAGAGCTTGCATCTCTCTAAGATTGAAGAATCTTCCCAGACACCCCCTTTTGCTGGATGCCGACCGTTAGAAAGAACGGTCTCATGTGAAGAACATCAACTCATGCAATATTCGGGTTGATGCCATGCTGAATTCACTATCAAACATAGCGCCCCCCCCCCCCTCCAACATGTCCCAGAGGTTGTTACACCTAACGAAAACATCATACGATAATTCAAAGAAACTAGACAACCGCATCACATAGTATGTTCGCTGTCTGACCATGCCGCTTTCGCACAATGGTGCAGTGCTGCAACCTCCCCAACAATCTCCAGAGTTTATCACGTCCACTCTAACGAGAACAAAAACACAAAAATCGACTATTAACAGTGTGGTACATGCATGCAACCTTCGGTTGGAGGCCATGCCACGTACAGAAGTACGAATGGCACCATCCCCCAATTGAACGCCAGATATAGTCTCATCGGACAGAACGAACCTAACCTAAAACAACGAATGTATACAAGCGGCTAACAATGGCGTGAATCTTAGATTGTTCAGTTCCAGGCCATGCCGCGTGTTCATAAATACGCATACCGGAGGCCCACAAGATACAGCTGCTTGGGCCCCTACACCCCAATATACCGTGGATGTGCCTGTGTTTAATTGATCTTACATGGTGCGCTCCGTCGTTTGACCCCGACGGGTGTAAGGCATCTACACTACATCACATACGTGTACATCTACAGCAACAGCAAGTGGTGCGTTAACCTATAGTCATACAGCACGTACGTGGTGAGTGATCTGGCAGTCACGGCTAGTTTGGCGAGATGAACACAACAAAATGCTCCACCTCGTAGTTGCCCAACCATCAACCCTGTGCCTACCCTAAACTATCATGCGAAATCTACAGTACACGGGTTTTTATGCGGCCAACGTTGTGGCCTGTCCCCGAGGCAAATCCGCACATGTATTGGGTAGTCATTTTCACCCCGAGTTTTAGCCTAGACTCGTTGGTGCAGCCTATGGTACTTTTCATTGCCACGATAGTTTTAGGAGGTGGATACCACCCTCTACACACGTTTCTGTGACGCGATGCAAACTTCAATGACAGGAGTAATATCGCCAGGGGCTGGTGTGCCAGATATACAGAGTCCTTGCAACAAAAACCTTTTGTAGGTTCTCAACACAACACTTTCGCTCTACCCAACGCCGCAATAATCCAAGGACACGTGCGGTACTGAATGTGCGTTAACTATTTCGGTCTGTCTCAACCGAGGAGGTATTACAACATGCCTAGCAATCTAGTCTACGAAACACTGTACACGCCAGAACGATAAATAGTATTACATGTCAAGCCAACAACAAGAGGCGTTAGTGTACCACGCAGAGGGGACGCCGAAGAATCAAGTACGGTGGGCGCCTTCTGAAGAGCGTCGTTCGTCTCGCGCATTTCGGACGCCAACACTCCTGTAGAGTCAGCACAAACAGCAACCAACGGTTACCTAACGTGTGAATGGACAAGGCCGATGGTGTGCCGAATCGAATCACAACCTCACGAGAAATAGAATACTGGATTGTGCACGTTGTCCAAGGGCCCGTTTTTGGCCTTATCTGGGGGAACTACGTCAAATGCCGTGCAAACCGTGTATATCGTCTTCAAAAATGGAACCCACACTGCGCATGTCCTAAAACACCGCCGCCCACCAAACTCTACTTAGTATAACCCGGAGGCCAAACAAACGGTTCAAGGCACGCCCTGAAACGCACCCCATGAACGACTCGGCACCGGGATGTATGCCTTTTGTAATCCCGCGCACGCAACTCCATCGCCACAACCCTCGCCTACTTGCTGCTAGGCGCGCATTTCTTTTTACCGACCGCCTAAAAAAGGATGATGCCGCCCTACCCCAGGTGGACCGAACATACGAAATATCCATGCCCTCGCGGGCGTCGTTATCTTGGAATGGTTGTGGGACCATATTCCCAGAGGTCGAGGGGGTAGGAGAAACGCGCAGGTCAACGCTCGCGAGGGAAGCATCGGTCGATTCTATGGAGTATCTGTCCGTATCCATCTGTTCTTCTGACGGCCAAACTTGCTGCGATCTTTCTAGAGCGACAATTCTGCCAGCGACTCGCACACGCTGAGCCACGGCGTCTTCTATATGACCTGATTCGACATGTTCTATATGACCTGATTCGACGGCGTTCCCGAGATTATCCTCTCCCGTCTGAAGGATCCGGGGTTGAACGGTTTGGGAACTTGTTTTGTCCTGGACGACGACGCCCACTTTTCCAGTGGCGTCCTTTCGTACGAAAATTCGTATGTCGGAGGAAGGAGTAGTGTCGGTATTCACTCCGGTCAAGGACACCGCTCGGAGAAGCTCGTGCCAATCGTAGACGTCCATGCCCGCTCTGCGGCGAAAACACAGCGACAACGTGACACCCACGACAGCTACAGATACTACGAACACGAGGCACACCAACGCATCAGCGTTCGATTCCAACCCACACTCTATGGTCTCCAAGTTCTCTATCCTTACGTTGTCGTTGATGTGGTACTCGCCAAAGGGTCTCGCACTAACGACTTCTTTGTCACATCGCTCCCCGCACTCGCTCCACATCCGGACCAACTCGAACACGTACTGGCCGTCTGCCTTACCGTGCACAATTCCCGTCACTACGGCCTGCACAAGCCGTGAGGTGGACGCGATATGAAACTCGTGGTGTAGCTCGGTGGCGCCGCCGTTTGTCGCACCGGCAACCCAGACGGAATACAGAAAGCTAGGATTGTTGCCCATCTCCTCCACAATAAGGTAAATCTTTCCGTCTGACCTCGTTAGCAGGAGTGTGGGAGGCGTAACGATCGCGCTGGCGAACTCTTGCCGCACGCTTGACAGCTCGGGTCCGTTCGTGCACTCGACAACGGTTCCCCAAGCGTCGTCCCCATGATACATCTCCAATGCCCTAGGCTGTGTACCGTCTGTGCATTGCACATCCTTCACACTCGTTTCAACCCCGCCCAGATAGAACAGCGGAGACGGTGCGTCTTCGGCGATGGGTGACCAGGAGGCTACGCGAATCTTACCATTGACCGGGCCAGGGCTACACGTATTGTTTCCCAACACGTTGTACATGGATTCGGCGTAACCGTCGTAAACGTTAGACAGGCTTCTACAGCCTTTTTCTTCGCAGTCGAAATCTTCCTTCGGTATCACCTGCTGCCGGGACGTACGTACGATGCAAAAACATATGCAACAAACGTTGAATTCCGATGAACAAAATAACAAGTTAGCTCTATGCTTGTAACGACGACACACATGACGTCACCAAAACGCCGTCATCTTGGCGTTTACGAGCGATCTGCTTGAGCGAGCAAAGAGTGGATACACGTTGGGAACAAGCGCTTGAGGAACTAGCCCGGTACTGCAACTCGGACAACAGACACATACTGCTTAGGAGAGGCATGCTTAGGCCAAACCGGAAAGTACTGTCGGGTCTTCTTGAGGGTACTGACATCACTAATCAATGTAGTTGGAAGACCATTTTCATTTTCATTCATCCACCACTTTTACTTTCCAGCCCACTCGTAGGAAGTTTTACCCTCGACGATCTTCTGGACAAGCCGTGGTCACAGGTGTCGTCTCTTCTCCCCCCCGGTACGTGCCTTTATTTTTTGTCGCGCATAGGGTTCAGCATTCCCACTGCTCGTCGATTTTCATCGAATGTAGCCAACTCACGCTTTCGCGCTTTCCGCTTATCAATTTGTTATGCAAGAAAAAGTCCCTATGAGCATGCACTCGGTGAGACTTGAACCCACGAAATTGATCTTGACAGGCAAGCGGACCACCTACCAAGCCACCGGGGACGCCGGCATTACCCAACAATAGTGTCTGAACTGATATCGGGATTGCACCTCGACCATCGGGCTTAACTTTCGTTCTTATGAAAGGCGGTGCTCGGGTGACTTACTGATTATTTAGTAAATATTGGAGGTTCATAAATAGTAGGTAAATATATCCTTAGAATTGCTGTATCTACCTACCAAGGACAGTTGAACAGAACATGCAATATATCGTTGAAAAGCTGGCACACGTCTTGTGACCATGGTGCTGATTTTGTATCCCAATGCTTGTAATAACTCGTATGACCGGAAACACAATTGACCAAAACAGTAGTTTTTTTTTTGAAAATATGCCAAGAAATATCCCAAACGTGCACGGACTGTGCACATTCGATTTTACGACTTGGGTGTTTATTGTTCATCGACGGTACTGCTGTAGTTTTTTTTATAAAATACGATCAACACGAAGAACTTTGTAAGTTTTCGTTCTTCTCAACCTACTCGTACCAGGTTTGCTCTAAATGGCCAACCATACGGCAAAGGTGGGAAAAAAAATCACCAGGGTTTTACCATGTCTTGCGCTTACCATTCCGTTTCGTGATTTATCGGGGTCTATAGTCTGCAAGCTTTTGCGCCTTTCTCTAAGACGTATTTTCGAAGAAAATCTTGAAAAACAAAAACTGCCGTAAATCGACAGCCACGAGAAGACCCTCATAATTTTCTTTCTGTATACGAAAAGGCGTTCACTCTGCGCTTGTTTTTTTGTATCGTGTGCTGAAAGAGTAAGATGTTTCACCGTCATTTGGTGGAGGACCTCGTAATTATATGCCTCCGTAAAGCATAGCAATCACTTACGAATAGCAATTGGTTGACTAACGTGTAAGGCTTCTTAAGTGAAGAGCCCCGGGAAAATGGCAGTTGTGCACTCCTCTCTCATCATACGTCAACAGGCACGACAACAGCAGCAGTGGCCTACCTGCCAGAAGGCGATGTCGTCGCTGCCAGAATCGATGACAAACACTACCGGGGGCGGTCGATTGAGGATGTCCGCATCACCCTCGACAAAGGCCAGGCCTAGAGAGATCTCCAGACCGCAGGTGGCCAGGCTTAAAGCGACGAGCAGCACCGTTATGATCCGAGCGGCGTCCCATTTCCCCCTACCTCTTAGGACTTCTTCTGTGAAAGAGTACTTCGTAATCTCCACGGTCTGGTTTAATTCGATGGCTCGCCAGGCGCGGTGGGCTCTTACCCTATGAAAAGCGGACACCATTACCGGGTGCAAGATGTAGGACAGGAATATGAAAAACGCAGCCAGTACTTTGGTGCCGTCGGCGCCATTCGTGTCCAGGGGCCAAGCGTCCTTCCAAACGAGGGATAACACAGTCATATATTCGAGTGCGGTGTATTGTCTGCCACGTCGAAGTCGGATAGGCGCTTGTTTCTTCCCTTTGTCAACGCCTGTATGGGAGTCCGCACGAACGTTGATGAAATAGCGGAAACCAGCACTGCTGCCAGACGTCTGTTGCGTTTTCTTCGCCAAACGATATCTCCCGAGGGGTGGTTCCTGGGGCTGTCGCACTCCACCGCTCCCGCCGTTACCCGCTGAAGGGGATCACTGTTCCGCTGTCTGTAATACGTCGGATAGGAAATGCAAGAGGGTTCAACAAGTTTAGAACGGTGACCACGCGTTAGGTTCCAAAGTGCTGCACATATGGGAATGCATGTGCGCAAGACGGTTTGGAGGCATCACAGGGGATACGGCAGTGGCTTTGTCGTTTGTTAGGCAATGCGAAGAAGGGCTCGTGAATGTGACGAACCGGACGGCGAGTGATCAGGCTCGCTTTTGATACTGGTACTCGACACCTTGGTGCGCGGAAAAATGGAAAAATATGTATCGAACTTTGCTTGATCAATAACGTGGACCGTCTGGGTGAAAGTAGAAACGATTCGTCTTGAGCTACGCTACATCAAATGTACTGTGCCATATACAGGTGCTTTTCTGAATGTACCAGGAGACACTCGATATCACAACACTGATTTCGGAAAAAAAACCCATCGAAACTGGCCCTCGCCCTCCAGACGCGATGCGACCACGGTCGAGGCCGCCCCTAGCGGAGTTGAGAGGAGTCAACAAGTCGACGCACGTCCAGCAAAGTGTGCAGCCAGAGGTGGACCCCGTCGCGGGCTAGCTCTGTTTTGGATAGGGAAACAGTAAGAAATCGACTTCCAAACTGCTGGGAGTCGACCTCTCACATGATCCTACCTATATGTCGTACAACATTCTACACGATACCGGGGTCATGCAGCGCTGCGGTACCCTTGCCCTCCTCTACGCGGCTATTGACACAAGCATCTACTCACGGCGCGCCCCCCTCACTGTCTTGAGTCGGCCGGCGGAACGCCCTATTGAGGGGATGCCGCCTTATGGAAAAGGTTACCGCGCTATTGAGGGGTTCCCGCCCAATTGGGGAGTCAACTGTGCATAAGGTCCCTGTTATTTTGGGGATGCCAGTCGTGCCAAACTCTGACCGCGTTATAAAGGGATACCACTTTTGTGCACAGAACAGCCACTGTAGTCGGGAACCAGACTGATGCTGTAGGTAAACACAGGCATGTTTTCGGCACGCGTTATTCGTCAGTTGACGCAACGCTTCCAACGAATGTGCTACCATAACACTCGCATTAGACTACGACACTGCAGCTAGCACACAGCACGGTGCGGAAACGCCACGTTCCAAATATATTTCTAACTTGAACAAATGCTAGCTATGCCCTTATCATGTAATGTTTCACTGTGGCAGTGATGGCGTCGTCTAGGATTTTGAAGACTGTGCCGGTTTCAGTATCCCCCGCTGTTCATCAGCTTCCTTGAGCGCCTACAGATCCCCCACGGCACCTCGCGACCGCGCCACGTCTGACCCACATAGCGACGCTCGGTGACCCCGGCGTAAGCACGGGCACCAATGCCCGACTCGTTGAGCGTGGGGCATCGAGAGGTGCCCTCCTCGGGAAGGTTTAGTTGGACCCCGTCAAGGCGGAGGATCATGAAAAAAGGAATGCCAGTACGAATACAATGGCTTTTCGCAGCTTGCGAATTCGAGTTTAAAGTATTCAAGCAGTCGGACTCACATCTGAGGTGTTGAATAATATAATACTAATGTACCAACGCATCCATTGCTGTACGTATACTGCTACACTGCCTTGAGCACATGGTGGTTGGGTTGGTGAGTAGGTGTGTTGGTTGCTGGGTGAGCGGGTTCGTGGCTAGGGTGGTGCCTTGTTTTAGACTTTTTAGTTTGGATCATGCTGCTTCCACCACCCGAGCATGATGCTGCTGCGTACGAACTGGGCGCACATGTACTGCTCGTGATACTGCTGCAGTGCATGGTTCTTGTTGCTCTTATTGCTGGTGTGGTGGTTCTCATATTAACTCTCAAATCGAGGATTTCGTGATTACACAAAGGTGCTGGAGCGCCAGGCAGATATGAAAACCACGAGAAAGATGGAAATGATATTTGCGACACTGGTGTCGTAATTTCTTGTTTTCGACACGGCGATGTCGCAAAAAGGCGATTGTTTGGGACACTGCGCCCCGTTCGCGGAACATACCTCAGATAGGCTCCGCACCGTCAGGGATATGTTGGCATGGTGCAGGGTAATCATTGAAGCCATCGCATGGCCGAAACGGGCCAGGACTCTAGGAGATATCTGGCATCTTGGTACAACCGCCGAACGTTCAGATGATCGGTGTCGCAAATAGGCCTTATACGAAGTATACGACACGGGTGTCCCAAATACATTATTTACGAGACCGCGCCGTGGTTGCGGCACTCGCTCCGGATCGGCAACGTACTGCCAGTAACGTCTTGACATGATGTAGGGCCGCCATTGCAGCCATCGTGTAGCCAAAACGGGCCAGTACTCCGAGAGATAGGTGGGGTCGTGGTACACGGTCAGAATTTTCAAGCTGGCGCTTCTACTGTACTAGAGGGTGGATACAAAAATACGATAGGTTAGCGGCGAGAAAAGTATACAGAACCCACCAGACTGCCTCGCCGACCAGAGCAACATAATCGGGAATTGACTGCGTAGCCGAACGAGGAGACTCGGCATTTTCTGAGTGGGGCACGTCAGTGCGTCAAACCTCCTGGAGCTGCGGGGTGTTGCTGAGTCCACATATATGTGTTGCATTCCCCACAAAAAAACTAATATTGCCAAAAGTCCCGACAACATAGAGACAATGGAAGCACGCCCGCCGCCGTTTTTTTTAGGAGGACTTTTCGTTTTTATGCTCCGGCTCCGAACGTTTCCATGGAGCCAAAATTTGGCAGGGCAGGTATGAGCTCCTTGGTGCACTCCCGTGAGTGTGCCAAAGCGACAGCACTTGTAGTGTCCTTCGAGGCGGACCTCGTCGCTGAAGTTTGGAAGTGTGGTTCCAGACGCGTGAAGTTTCGGTTTGTTGTACTGTAGCCGAGTAGTGATTTTTCTCGTATAGAACGAGAAGGATGAACGAACGGAAACGTGCTTCTAGGTTCTCTCCTCGCCGTTCTATACGAGAAAAAAACTACTCGGCTACAGTACAAGACACCGAAAATGCAAGCGCCTGGAACCACATGCTCACACTTCTGTGACGAGGTCCGCCCCTAAGGAGGACATTAAAATTGCTGTCGCTTTGGCACACTCACAGGAGTGCACCAAGGAGCTTATATCTGCCCTGCCAAATTTGGGCTCGATGGAAATATTCGGAACTGGAGCAAAAAAACGAAAAGTCCTCGTAAAAAAACACGGCGGCAGACGTGCTTCCATGGTCTTTGTTGTCGGGACTTTTTGTCGTGTTTCGTGGACAGTTCAACACGGGTGGAGTTTTCAACCTTCAAGCACCCCTGTAGTGCTTGGGGTTCTCCCCGCAAACATTCTGCCCAAGCTTATGGAGACCCCCCGACAGCATCTGTGTACAGCAGCACGGCGGGAACTCTGCATATCACTGCAGCGCGCTCGCTGTCAACCCCACCACCTTCTACACGCGCTTGCACATGCCGATTTCTTGGTCACCATGAGCGAAAAACGGCTAACCCCTAGTACGAAACCCTTAACAAAGTGAGGCCAATGCTTGATCTTGTCCTTGAATCACCCACGCGTGGAAACTCGATTTTACTCGTTTATGATACCATAATACTGCTGTAGATGAGCATACAGCCACCTGTTGCGCTATTAATAGCACCACAGACCAATACAAGAAACGTATACAAAGTGAAGCATGCACAACATCACTTCGGTGTCAGCTATTTGTGCCCGTGTTAATTGACGCATCAACAAAGCACCCGACGCTATGAACGAAACGACACTAGCCCTCGCCATTAGACTACGTACGACATAGGACACGCAGCGGACAAGCAATATCCACGTAAATTTCATATTCGTCCATGCACGATGACGTGACCAAGATCTAGCTACTCGTGGAAACATACTGTACAGTGGTAGTCCGTGCTCATTATATTAAAAAGACATCCTGGTAGTCCTGGTTTAGACGGGGCGCGCCCGACGAACGTCTTGGGATGTCGCCAAATACGGCTTTACGACATCAGCCTGGGTATTCGCACCAGGATCACCACAGGAAACCACACTTCTCCTTGAGCGCTGGCCCGTTCTAGATACACCATGGCTTCTTCAACGGTAGCCCTACACCATTGCGAGATACTACCGGTAGTGCGTTGCCGATCGGGAGCGTGTGCCGCAACCACGGTGCGGTGACGTAAATATCGTATTGGCAACACTCGTGTCGCGACAAAAAAAAAAAAATCGACATCAACCAGAACATTCTGCGGTGTACCAGGTTACCACACACTTACTCCAATACTGGCCTGTTCTGACTACACGATGACTTCAACGGTAGCCCTAAAATATGCCGATACGCTACAGGTGATGCGTCGCCGATTTGGAGTGTGCGCATCCCCGGCGTGGTGTCGTAAATAGCGTTTTTGCGACACCCGTGACGCAAATATGGCATATTTATGGTACCAACCATAGTATTCTGCGGGTGCACCAGGAAACAACATATCTCCTCGAGCCTTGGTCCGATTTGACTATGCTATGGCTTCTATGTTAACCCTACGACATGCCCAGACTCTACTGGTAGTGCGTCGCCGATGCCGAGCTTGTGCCACAACCCCGGCGCGGTGTCGCTAGAACCGTCCTTGGGACACCCGTGTCGCGCATATGGCTTCTTAGCGACACCAGCCAGAATATCCTGTGGGCGCATCAGGATACCACATATCTCGTCGAGTCCTGGCCCGTTTTGACTATGCGATAGCTTCAACGGTAGCCCTACAGCACGCCGAGACTCTGCTGGTGGCGCGTCGCCGATTCGGCGCGTGTGACGCAACCCCGGTACGGTCCTAAATAACGTACTTGCGACACCTGTGCCGCAAATAAGGCATATTTGCGACATCTATCTGAACGTTTGGCGGGTGCACCAGGATGCCAGATATCTCCTCGAGTCCTGGTGTGGTTCGGCGATGTATTAGCTTCAATGATGACCCTGAATAAAACCAACAACATCCCTGGCGGTGCGGAGCCAATCTGAGGTATGAGCTGCGAACGTGGCGCGATGTCGCAAAATCATCTGCTTATTTGGGACACTACTGTGCCGCAAATAAGAATTTACGACACGCTTGTCGTGACATATCTCGTCGAGTCCTGGGCTGTTTTGACTATGCGATAGCTTCAACGGTGAAGCCCTACAGCATGCAGAGACTCTGCTGGTGCTGCGTCGCCGATTCGGCGCGTGCGACGCAACCCTGGCGGGATGTCCTAAATAACGTTTTTGCGACGCCCGTGCCGCAAATAAGGCGTATTTGCGACACCGATCTGAACGTCTGGCGCGTTCGCCAGCATGCCAGATGTCTCCTCAAGTCCTGGCGTGTTTCGGCGATGCGATATCTTCCATGATGGCCCTGAACAAAACCAACAACATCCCTGGCGGTGCGGAGCCAATCCGAGGTATGTGCCGCGAACGTGGCGCGGTGTCGCAAAATAATCGACTTATTTGGGACACTACTGTGTCGCTATTAAGAGTTTGCGACAAGCGTATCGCAAGTAGCATTACCCTTAAAAGCACATAAAATTCGGCTGGGAACCACCACGCTTCCAAGCTAATGATATAAGAGACGAAGAAGGCGTACACAAACTGAAATCAGTGTAGAAACTAAACTAAAATGGACGCGAGTGTCCCACTCAACTACAGCGTAGATTTCTCTCCGTTCCCACAGCTAACCAACTCGTGGCTCCTGCCTACAGCAGTTGTTATCTAGAGTGCCCCCTTCATCTTACGAAACGCACGGTAGTCGCGAAAACAGAGATAAAACGCGCCGGTTTGCTGGGGTGCTATCAGAGTGACGACGCGCTAACCTGCGGCGAACAAACGACTTATCGAACCAAAGCCACCATACAAATATCAATGTTCGACATGTGTTCCTGGACTGTCTTGACACAAAAGGTGCAGCACAGCTACGATGACACCCCGTACCTGACCAATGCGGGGCTCATTCCCCATGAAGAGTATACAACTCGCTATCACTACGAATATCAGTCACCTATTTATCACGTACATAGCATTAATGGGGACTCGAAAAAACGAATCCAGAAAGAAACGATGACTACTGCTCTTGTGATGGTGTGCGCGTCGGTCGTGGATCTCCGTGGCCGTCTTGCTGCCGCTTTCCATGGCCGCCTCGTCGCCTTTGCCCAATCAGTCCGCTGCTTCGCACGTGCTCTCCTTGCCACTCCCGTCCAGTTGGTTTCTCTTCTCCCCCGATCCGAAAATAAAATTATCGCGCATGGTGAGTTCAACCCGTCTGTTCCATTCTCTTGGACGTTCTGTCTCCCTCCTCCCTCGTCGTCGAATCTAGCTCCCTACCGGCGCAATAGATCGTGCCATAGTGTGGCCTGTGGTGGTGCCTGCCCTAGCGCACGGACATCCCAACTGAGCAGTGCTTCTCTGCCGATGCTGCCTAGGAAGGACGCACGAATCGTCGGTGTCCGTGCCTGACGCACCACATACGACCCAACTCTACTGCTACGAGTAAACCTCGCGGCCACCCACAGCAGCAAGAACGATTCACTCCTTGGGGGTGAGTTCTGCCTTATACCTGCCAGAGAGACCTACCCTACTCGCTTTAAGCCTGATAGGGCATGCCTCGCAGCATGCCTTCTAGAGGCAGTGAGGGGAACGGTGTGTGTCGATGGGTTGGTGGATTGATAAGTGGGCGGGTGGGTCGGTTGGCATGTGGGTGGGTGCTTTCGTCCCTGTGGATCGTGAGCCTGTTAGATTATGTTTTGTTTTTGCTCGGTTCGCCATGCCGACCTCGCTTTGGCATGCCGCATACCTGGTACTGGTAGGGTGTAATATTTCTACCTTCTTTTAGACATCACCCCTTCTCTGAGATAACACCTCATTACAGGAAACATCCGCCGGTGATAAAAAAGACAAACTAGACAAAATGGCAAGTCTCTAAACGGGGTACGTTAGGTACCAACCCTCTGGGCCCACATGCCTTCCAAACAACATGAAGAAATGTCACCACCATGGGGCCCCATACGTAGTACTGTAGAACCGATATTATAGGCACGCCCATCAAGGAGGACGACGACATCATTAAACAGCCATACACAACACTACTGCACGGGCGGCCCATGACCGTGGGCAGAACGCGGCCGTGGCCGCGGGGAAGCTCCCGGGCCCGGCACGGTCTGCTGGTGTGTCTTTAGTCACGAGCGGGACTACGACGGCTATATTTTTCGTCTATCCGCAAACCGCCCATGCTGTACCTGCGCCCTACGCTCCGGCAGCACAACTAGACGAACCAGGCGCAGCAGCATCGCACACCACGTTAGCCACCGCAGCAAGTCCCCCTTGGGTCACAATGCTTGCGGTCCTCACACAGGTCGCCAAGCCTCAACCCCCGGCAGAAGCACTCAGCCCTCCAGAAGCAGCAGCGCTAGCCCCCCTGAACTCAGCAGCGCCAGTCACACACTTGTTGTTACCTCCCTGCGGCTGGGGTGGGCGTGCTACGTGTGCCAAGTATGACCATTGTACTCCTATTACCCGTCGCCGTTATCACACTCCACGAGAAATTACCACCCCGGTGGTAAATGTTGCAGAATTCGAACTGAACAGGTCCAGGGGTACGTCAGATACTACCCAATCAGGGGAATCACCCCGGGTTATAACAATTCGAGACGATATTAAGCTGACAGACCCCGCGGGATGGTTTCATAACTAGTACATGGAACCTGGCATTCGGTAGCTCAGCTTATCACCAATCACTGCTGTAACAATGTGGCTGAAATAAGAACGGTATTCCAACGATAAAGGGTGAAGGAGCCCGGTCAGGAAGAACGATCAAAAGGTCTCACCCCCGTTGTATCCCGCGGTATGTGTCGCACATAGCACTACCCAACCTATATAGATGCGACGAGACGCTGACAGAGCGAACAAACCAAACCAAGGTCGAAACAGTAATATTGCCTGTGTGTCATACCTGGTCTATACTGTTCGTACAAGTGCTGGGTCAAACTTGTCCGTTTTCTTGTGTTTTGCCTTTTTTTTGGCTAACTTTGACAAATTCGTGGTTTTTGACGGCGTACAGAGAGCGGGAATTGCATGACCAAGCGGTTCGGACGAGGCGTACGTACTGCAGAGATCGTCGATACAAGAATTGATCTCAAGCCAGAAATGGGTCTGTGTTTGCCGCCACTTGGTTTCACGGTTTCCTGTTTGACATTTTTGTGTACTTTCGGCTGTTTTTTTGCCCGTGGAACAGGGGGAGAATTACGTCCCTTTCAACACCGTTTGCGTTGTAAAGCGGGCGTTCGCCCAACCCGTATGATTAGAGATATTCTCCCCGAGCCCGTTTCTGTCCAAGAGACGCCAACCAATTCAACTAAAAAAAACGAAAATATAATCCAAGACGGTTACCCCCCCCCCCCTACAAATATGTAGTAAACGGTTTCATGTGCTATATATATAGCACAGAAGAAGGCTAGCCTGAAATACGTCGCCGAGAAAGTACTATTGGCATGTACTCTGCATGTATAAGATATTAACGCGACAAACGTATCGTCTGCAGTAGCGGCTAAATTATAGGTCCACAAGCGTGGCCTCCTTGGTAGCCCTAGACAACGCAAACTTACTCATGCCAGTTCTCGGCCCGTATGACGCACACATGTCGCACGGGAGCTGGCGGTGTCTATATAAGCATAGGGCCGTTGTTATCGGAGAATTTACACTTTTTTCGCGCAATTTACGGACGAATTCATGTGTCTTCCAGATTGTCCTTTGTTTTCCACGTACGGCCTATTCGATGAAAATTTCACTATCGCCTACCCACATTAACTCCCACAATTTTTAGAGCTGACTGAGGTGAAACGAAGTTGTCATGAACCGGTTTCAAAACTAGAATCGAAAGTCAATGACGTTTTTGGAAACAATAGAGTGTTTGAGAAAAAGTGCTTTCCGAAATTCGCTTACCTTCCGCACAAAAAAATCAATTCACGTCTCATCGTGATTTTGGTCTGTGTGTGGACGAGTTGAGTCAAATACTGCAGGCGACGCCTCCAAAATTGTGGATGGACGTGGGGATGTGCGGCAACGCGACGAACCGAGAAAACAACGACGGAACTGCGCGCGAGTAGCAACGGCCGCCTAGCAGTGGCGTTGGCGACTGACCGCACGGCTGCCACTGCCATCGTACGACCGCAAGCAGTCGCCCAGCAAGCGCCAGCTAGGGGCAGCAGCAGCTTGATCAACAAAGACTAAATATCACCACTATAAATAGCACCGCCAGCACCTGCACAAGCTTCCACCTTTGCGTTTTGCCATTACTGCTGCAGCCGAACGCCGGCGCGCTTCGCTACACCTCCGGCGCCGCCGCCACTGCAGCTGCTATCGGTCCTGCTTGTGATACTACCGCTATACAGTGGGACTGAAATGTTACACGATATTCCCATCTTGCCGCGCGCTACAAATAAGGCAGTACGAGGACGAGTCCTTTCGAGACGATGCATCCTCCTCGACCCCAAGCGGGCGAGAGCGTTCCGCGGCAGACGGCGGTCCGCTGGCGGTTCGCTGGCACAATACAACGCCGCTCGTCCGCGTTCTACTCGATCTACACTCCTCGAGCATCTGTGTCCTAAGCGGTTCCACGTGATATGTACAGCAAGCAGCATGGTGCTCCAAGATTCTTGATGTTTTCAAGCGTATGCTATAAGGAGCAATAATATCCCATACAAGTTGCCAAATCCCACCCAAATCCCACATTCGTTGTACATATTTAGCGTTAATTTTAACAATCCACCTTATATCCTACTTACGTTTTTTTTTGTTCGGGAAGATAGTAACTAAAAAACTCTGCCTAAAGGTCTAAGACTACCCCGAACTCACTTTGAAACGGCAAAATATTAATGACACAACTGGCCGGACGTGTACCCCAACAAGTTCATCACTCGACGAGTGTCGCGTCTCGGCGGAGTATAGTACACATGCGATGACGTGTGTCGTGTACGCGTGTCGACGTTTGCCTCACAACATACACTTTGCATATAATATGTTGTCGTGTTTCTCGTATCCAGTAGGATGGCATGGCGTGTGCGTATTCTTCGCATCAAACCGTTCTCTTTACTCGTCGACACCCAGCACAACCAGCGTCCGTGCTGATTCTTCAATCCTAGATAGATGTAAGTCATGTGGTCACAAGACTACGCCACAGTAGTGATACCACATTGTTACGGAGGCAGTAAGCACAGCAGTAGACAATGCAACGCCTTGTCGTCATACTGGATATGATATGCACGACGTGCATATTCTATGAAAGAGAGAAAACGAGAGAAAAACAAAAACAAAGAAAAATATAAAAATCGAACGAGAGAAAGGAAAGAACAAGAGCAAAAAAAACTGTCGTGCCTCCTTGCAGGGGATTTGCCGGACACTCGAAAAAAAAGCGAGCTCAAAAACTAAATATACATGCATACAAATAGAAATAAATAGCACTTACTTGTGTGTTCTGCATGCTGCATGAAGGTTCGTATTGCTTTGTTTCTGTCGTAGTTTATGACCACAGAGCTTGTATCTCTTTAGGGTTGAAGACTGTGCGGAAACATGTTGTACTGGATGGATGTCGACTGGTTCAATGAACGGTTCGATGTGAGGGACAGCAGCCGGCGTAGGACCGCCTGCGCAAGCGAAGTTTCAGAATCTACAGCCAGCAAAAAAAGGCACGATATTTGCAGTAGAAACCAGCACAATTACTCGAAAATCACCACGAAGAGCACACAGCGCTATTCGAACGGACACACACGCACGTACACACTTGCTCAGCAGCAGAAGAAGCTCGCACAAGCTCGCAAACCGGGTGGCCTGAGAGGGCTGCTCTACGGTGGGTGCGACTGGTGCTGGTGCTATTATACCCTCGTTTTTATGTACATAGACGAAGTCTCGCACGCAGTTCTCACACTAGATAGAGCCCCGCCGCAGACAGCACCACAACATTACCAGCAGCAGCACGAGCAGCGGGTAGAGGACCGGCACGAGCTCCCTCGTTGTTTTAGCTGCTACGGCCCAGCAGGCTAGATGCTCGTTTATAGTACCCCTGCTACAGCTATAGGTAACTAGCTCTATCGACAAAAGCAACAAGATATACTCTCTTCATCTCACAGCAAATGACACTACAGGTAAGTTTAACAATCGTAAAGTACAACGGTATTTTGTAGGTTAAAAAAAAACTATGTTTTTCTGGGGGGAGGCGCTGACATACACCACTCTGGACGCCAACGTGTTAATACTTTGTATCAAATAGCCTTTTTTCCTGAATACTTTACTTTTCACGTCCGGCCGCGGGTCTTCTCTCGCACTCTAGGCTGCGTGGCACACAGGGAGCCCGCGTGTACACCACGGCGCAGATGCGAGCCCCAGCTGAGGTCCGTGGCGCGTGCTCTGGTCCTCCGAAACCGAGAATTCTGGCCAATAATTACGGGGAGTCATTTCGATCTGCTAGAGCCAAGCAGGACAATGGAGACCCTACAAGGTTCAAGATTTTTTGTCTGCTGGTGGCTGCTGCTGTATCATGTCTGATCATACCGTCCCTTGAGGGCTCTACAGAGGCAGCCATGGCACAGCAACAGTCGTTCATCAAGCTCCCTTTAGGGGCGGCCACGGATAGCGCATTTTTTGTGTGTTTGGGTCGTGATTCCTGTCGACCTAGGAAGTAGGAACGAACACACACGTAATATCGAGAAAGGTGCAACTAATTGGATGCTGCGCACGGGCAAGACGACGATTTGTACGAACTTCTTCCGTATTTTAAAAGCACCGCCCAGCCACCGTGCGCACTACAACAGCAGCAGCAGTACAGCAGCAGTGTTCGTATAGTATGTGTGTGAAGTGTTCACCAGGTCGAACAACCGAGTGAGTGTGGTCTCATGTTCTTTTATTTCGGTGCGATAGGCTGCGAAACCTACCCTGTCGTGGCGAGCACAGTCAGCAATAATCAATCCCGCACGAGCATGATAATTTCCTTTGCTGAATTTTCTCTGCGTTGAAAATCGCCAACTCTCGCTAAATATATACTTCTTGGCCAATCTAGCCAGGGTTGAGTACGCAAACTGGTGCCGGCATCACCAGCTCAAGTCGTCCTCCCCGGTGCTCTCGTCGTCGTCGTTCTCGTCGTCTTCAAGCCCCTTCTCAAGCGTGAAGCGTTGAAGCTCATGCTCGATCGCCTGCATCCTTGCTGTCAAGGACAGCGGCGGGGCGATATAGGTTTGTTGCCGTGTCCCCTGTCCCCCGTGGACGCGTTCGGCCTTTTATCGTTTTATCGTATCGTTATCGTTTATCGAATTATCGAAACTAATATCGAAATACCGAAATTTTTTCGGTTCGATAAAAAAAAAATTTATCGAACGATATATCGAAAGTTTCGGTACGATATCCGATTACGGGGGTCCATAGTAAATAGGAACAAATATTTTCAGTAAAAATAGGTAAGCATATAGGTTTTTATGTATATCATAGGTCCTATTAACTATGGACCCCCGTAATAGTGTGAATATCGTCTACCTCACACGGCCCCATCCCGTCTAAACATGATGTAAGCAAGTAAAAGTATGAAGTATCCAGATTTATAAATCCTGCAGATCATACAGAAATCCTCCAAGCTCCCACTCAGGTACACGCGTGCGAAATGTCTACCTCATCATACAGATACCATCCGGTAAATATGTACAGATCACACACATCAACATCCCCCTCAGGTACACACCTGCCAAATATTACAGATCCTGCAGATCATACAATTCCTGCAGGTCATGCAAACCCACCGATAAACATGTGCAGATCATACAGATCATACATACCCCATCCCGGTCAAGATAAACAGATCACACAGCAGTTCGATTACAGCACTACCAACGCACAATGCTGTACCAAGAATATACTCAATCATCGACAGAAAGTCCGTGTCTGGGTGTTGGTACTGCAGTGTACCACGCTGGCCGGGAGAGTGATTATCAGTACCTGGTACGCTTAATTTGATGTTCTGCTGTACCAGTATTAGAATCCAAAAAACATCATATCGGTGGCCAGAGTGGCATTTGTCCAGTCGCAGCATCCCTAAAGAAAACACACATACTTATTCACGTTGTTGCGTCGTGCTTCTGACATATAAATCAATACCGTTGTACTTGATGAGTATTATATAATGTCATTAAATTTTCCTGTAAGATAAGAATGCCCTATTAATGGTTACAACGAGACTACTCTCTTTGCATGTCTTTTTCCTTTTCTCGCTATAGAGCTAGGCACCTATAGCTGCAGCAGGGGGGTAACGAGCAACTACTGTGCCATAGCAGCTACAACAGCAAGGGAGCTCGTGCCGCTCCTCCGTACCCTGCTCGTGCTGCTTCTGCTTGGTGCTGTGTGCGGCGGCTCTGGTGTGAGAGCTTTCGTGCGGGAGTACGTCTGCGTAAAAAAAAGTGGATGTGATTTGCACTAATATTGCACCAACCCGCACCCGCGGTAGAGCCGCCCTCTCAGGCTGCCCGGTTGCGAGCTTGTGCTTGTTTTTTCTTCTCCTGAGCCATTAATAGTGCGTGCGTGCGTGTGTGTTCGGTTGCTGCGCGCTGTGTGCTCTTGGTGTGGTGATTTTCTAGTAATTTTGCGGGTTTCCCCTGGAAATATATTTAATACCGTGTCTTCTTCTGCTGGCAGTTTGTTGTGAAACTTCGCCTGCGCAGGCGTAGAAACGCCCGGAAGGATACATGCACACGCGAAGTGGCCGTGAATTGTGTGGCGCGCCCTGCTCTGAGCTCGGAGATGTCGCACGCGATTTTCGCTTCACCGAATTTTCTTATCAGAAAAGCACTCCTCCAGGTATTGGTCCAATTTTTCTAAATGCGTCTAGTTGTTCGGTCTGCTTGCACAACTACTTAGTATTGCTATGGACATGTATTGCTATTAATATGATTGCCATCCGACAATGTGCAGCACGAGCTTCACCGTTAATCAATCAAAACAGATATCCCCGGATACATAGGAAACCTACGCACACATCTTCAAATGCCTCGGGATCATTTTTTTTGGATTTTATTCCTCGAAAAATGATTATACGCGTAATTTTTTGTTTCGAAAGTTTGATAAAAACGTCTTGTTGCTATTGATATGCGCTATTATACCCTGGTCGTTTATTGTACACACTTGTGAGACGCACTCTCGCACGCAAGCTCTCACACCGCCACACACAGAAGCAAGCAACAGCAGCATAAGCAGGGACTAGAGGCGGAACCGCACGAGCTCCGTCGCCGTTATAGCTTCTACGGAACAGCAGGCTAGTCGCTCGTGAGGAGTACCCCCGCTACAGCTATAGATACCTACCGCTCTAGCGAGAGAAGCAACAAGACATAATCTGGTTATGACAGGGAATGACACTATTAATACTCGTGCTCGTAAAGTACAACGGCATTTTATACGTTGAAAACACCACCAGGTACGTTTTTGTTTAATTTCGGGTACTGCACGACATGCCACTCTGGACACTAGAAATATACCGTTTGGAGTCTACTGCTGTGGTATCGAAATCTAGCGTACACCGTAATCATTACCAGGTATTCCGGCCAGCGTGATACTGCTGCACCAACACGAACACCAACACACAGACTTGGCGTCGATGATTGAGCATACACCTGGTACAGCATTGTTTGTTGGTACATACTGCTGCAAACGTCCAGCGGCACGCACACAACAACCAGCATGCACCACGTTGGTTGATGCGACCCCTCGCCCGGAAATATAATTGCGTTCAATTTCGATATTAGCCTCCAAACGGTATACTTCGAAGTATATTATCGTCCAGAGTGATACGTGTCAGCACCACCCGCAAAAAAAAACATACTATTAATAGTGATGCTTTTAATAACCTACAAAATACCGTTGTAGTTTACGATCGAGTATTAATAATAGGAGTGTTAATAATAGGAGTGTCATTTCCTGCAATGACGATATTATGTCTTGTTGCTTTTCTCGTTGGAGCTAGGTACCTATAGCTGTACCAGGGGTACTATAAACCACCAGCTAGCCTGCTGTGCCGCAGCAGCTACAACAGCAAGGGAGCTCGTGCCGCTCCTCTATCCCCTGCCAGGAAAATAATAGCACTGGCACCAGCCGCAATCACCGTAGTAAAACCACCCGATTTGCTAGATATACGTCTACGAGCTTCTTCTGTTGCTGAGCTGGTGTGTGTGCGCGTGTGTTCGTTCGCTGCTCGCTGTGTGCCCTTCGCGGTGATTTCCAAATATTTGTGCGGGTTACCACTGGAAATAACGTGCCTTTTTGGCTGGCAGGTTTCTGAAGCTTCGCCTGCGCAGGCAGACTTACGGCGGCTGTGCCGAAAGCGGTCCGTTGGTGGATTAGACGCCATATGCATGCTTGCATTCGAACGTGCACACTTTTTTTACGTCGTGAATTTCGCGATTTTTCCTTCAGGGGCTACCGCATTTCTGGCCCTATTTCTACACAAGAAATCCAGTTCATTTGCTCTTCAAGAACATAAGACGCCCCATCCATGTGGTTGGGCACTTGCCGTTGATACCTTCGTAAGACGAGAGAAAACACTCCCCCTCGGGCGATTTTCGACGCTGGACTTCCCGAAAACGGAGAGAGAGAGAGAGCGTATACATACGCTGAGCGATGCGTCTACGCAACCTACTCGAACAATTCTTTCTAGACCCACTGTTTTCGTTCTGTGCATGTTTTTTCGGAAATCGGGTCTTAAACTCGTCGCAGGGGGTGTTGTTGTTGTTGTTGTTGTTGATGTTGTTGTTATTTTCTTCACGTCAAACCGTTTTGTCTATCCGTCGACATCCAGCACAACCAGTGTCCGTGCGGATTCTTCAATCCTAGAGAGATGCAACTTCTGTGGTCACAAAGCTACGCCACATACGTAGAGATACTACGTTGCCACGTATGCAATGCAATACCATGTCGTCATACCTCGTACGACAGGCACGACATACACATTCCATGACCTAGATAAACGAAACGAAACAAAGAGGAAAAAAAACAAAAAACAAAGAAAAGACAATTCGAAACAGAAAAAGAAACAGGAAAAAAACATATAAATGTATATATATATAAAAAAACATCATCATCGTGCCCCCCCGCAGGGGGTGTGTTGTCTTATCACACGGCGTGTGATACAGCAGTGCTCGGACACACCACGGGCCGGTTGAAGTTGTTGTCATCGAGGAAACTTTCCGTCAACAAAAGCAAAATGCCCGAGGGTCGATGACGGGTGTTGAAACAAGGACAACATCCCTCATTCAACCATGTGAAAAACGTAACAGAATGTTTCACGATTTTTCACAACTAACTCGGGATTTTTTTTAGCCTTGAAAACCAAAAATAAAAAGCATCGATATATATATCTGATGCGCTCGAAGCAGGGGCCTTCGATGGTGTTTGCCATGGAATCCGGGGGTACACGTCTGTTAAAACATTTCGGAAATCGAAATTCAGAATGTGTGCAGAATTAATCGGACAGACTATAATATGTGAAATTCAATTCGACGGATATTTTCTCCTTTTATTTTGACGAATTACACAAGACGTGACAGAACGGCTCCTTATCTTGATACGAACTTTAAAATTCCAACATTTCGAAGTTCTACTAGAGAATAGCTCTGCTCGGACAATACCGGGGCGCACGTAGTTAAGAAGCATAGCATAAAAACAAATAGGCCCAAATCTGAACGAACAATAGCACAATCGGGTTAAGAACCACGGCTCAACAGTGGGACCAACTCTAAATCTTATCCGATGAGCTAGATTAAAATGTCGGGAAAAAAAAGACATTGAGCCTGGACACCAAAAGGTACGGTTATTAGCAACGGGCGTCCACTGCCGTATGTAGGTACCTTAGTACAGCAGCAGCGGTGTGCGATATTAGTTGATAGTTTGGGAGTATAATGCAATGCTATTAAGATTATTTTTTTTAAATCCAACAGTTCTCGGCTATGTGTTCAGCGAGGATCATTGCGTTAAATAGAATTTACGACGAGGCTGTTTTCAACGTTGACCTCAAAGTACGTCGCGAGCCTTGTGAGCCACAAAATAGTGTGTCTAGATGCAGAAGCGCGCTGCTGTATTACGCCACCGTCGACGTACAGGCATACGTTGCGGGTTGCAGGCGGCCCTGTCGCGCACCTCCTCGAATACCGATTCGTTCCGGATTACTGTTGTAGTAGCTGTCGGCAGAGAATGCGCCGTGATGGTGATGAGTTGACACGATTAAGAAGACAGAAGATATACCCTGTACTTAGGTTTCCTTGGTATCCGAGTATTTCTTCTTTTAGGAATGTTTTTATTGATTAACAGTGAAGCTCATGCGGCTCATTGTCGGATGACAGGCCTGATAACAATAAAAATAAACAGAAATACCCCCGGTCGGTATTGTACCAGCACCTAAATATCCGCTCACTGCTGCACAATGCTGTTGAACTAAACGCCCCCAAGAAGCGTCAACTTGACGTTGAGACTCAATACATTTTTTTAAAAAAATTTTTGAATTACGTCAGCTGTGAGTTCGACTGATTAAGTATAATAGTTGATACTCAACTTTGCACGCGTAATACGCCTCGTCTATATTCCATGTTCACCGAATTTTACAAGTATTGCATTTGTAATGCTTCGTTTTGCAGCCACAACAAACAGTACGTATTAATAGCTGCATTTATTTCGTGTTTCTCTGTGGTGGTGTTTCAACTACTGCGTTTTTCAAACGGGGCATTGCCATCGCGATTTTTTGCTCAAATTCGATCGCTTCAGCTGTGAGATATATCGAACAATCATTTTTATCCCGCTTTCTGTGTATGCCCAGCTGGGAGAGAAATGTGTTTTGTTTTGGTGGGAGACACCGAAGACTTTCCACGAACTAATCTGCTTGCGGTTTTGGGGCCGGTGACTGGATTTCCAAATCAAATGTTTTTCACTAAACACAGAAGAAAAATACAAAAAATACTTGAAGAATCAAAGAACTATATTCCAGCCCCAGGGCATCCGCTCTGTAGAAGGGGTCCACGGGGTGTTGTACAGCAGTATATACACAGCAGTGCTGTGCTCCTATCCACGTTTTTGTTTTGTTCGTTGTGTCCCAGAGGGCGTCCGTCCGCGGTGGATTGGCAGGTGGTCCGCGTGCCTATCAAGGTCAATTTCGTCGGTTAAGAGTCGTATTGAGTGCATGCTCGTGAGGGCTTTTTGATGCGTCACAAAGATTGATCAGCGGAAAGCGCGAGAGCGTGAGTGGGCTTCATTCGATGATAATCGACGAGCGGTGGGACTACTTAACCAAATGTGCGACAACAAATAATGGCACGTATCGGGGGAGAAAGGGACGACACCTGTGACCAAGGATTATCCAGAAGATTGCTGAGGGTAAGAACCTCCTACCCTGGTATACGAGTTAAGCTGGAAAGTAAAAGCGATGATTTGTCATGAAAAAATAAAAACGAACCCCGTTTCTTACTTGTATGGGCTTTCTTCGCTGCTTCTTTCTGTCGATGGTATCGTGTTGTTGTCCAGTGAGCTGCATTTCTTGAACTGCACTCCTTACTTCTGGCAGGAGGTCGAGCCAATTTTTGTCATACATACGACATGAGTTTCCAGGTCTTTCTTATAATTGTTGTTTTTACATGAACTCTCAAACAAAGGAGTTCGTGGTCGCACAAAGGGGCTTTAACCTTGGGTTGAACCGAAAAACCATGAAAAATGGAAATTCGGCAGCCTAAAAATACACGAGACGAAGAAGGCGCGCACAAGACGAAATCAACGTGTAAACTGAACAAACATGACCGCGGGTATATCCTCTCAACTCGAACTACAACATAGAGTTCCCCCCGCTCTCACCACTAACCACCTCGTGGCTGCTGACTAATGCGGTGCTGTCTGGAGTGCTGCCTGCACCGTGCACAACGTGCTGTATAGTCTTGAAACACAGAGAGGAACACGCCTACCTGCTGTCTAGGGTGCTGTCAGAGTGACGACTCGCGGACATGCAGTGAAGAAGGAGCAATCGAACCTTAAACCACCACACGAACATCAACGATTGACATCTCTCTTCCAGGACTGCTGTCTTGACACGAAAGGTGCAGCACAGCTACAATACCACGCCCCTGATAATTGCGGGGGTCGTGCCCCATGAAGGGTATATATACAAGTCGCTATACTACAACGACCAGTAACGTTAATACCTTATATTATACCTGGTACATACTACAGCTTCGTGAAAAACAATACCAGAAAACAATAGCGGGCCTTTTACTGCGCCGCCAGTAGCCGTGGAGTAACGCTGCAGCGTCACCGTTTTCAATAATACTTTTTTCGTGGAGAACTTGAATGAGCGCCCTTCACAGGAAAACAGTTGTCGGTCCCTTGCTCACATGGGAAGCGATGCTCCTCCAGGTATAGCGCTGCCAACACCTCACCAGAAAGCAGAAGATACGACTCGTACCGTGTTGGGCTCTAGTACTCGAGGAGGCACCGCTTGTACCGGGAATCTCAGATGTTTCTGTCCCAACGGTAGGAACACGAGTACAAAAGCGTTGGAAGAGTGGCGGTATATTTGTAGTAACTAAAACTGGTGCAGCCCCCTGTATGCCCCCATGCATTGGTTGTGACATTTCGCCGATAACGTGTATTAATAGTGTACAGCAGCAGTAGGTCTGTGATTTTTCATTGAGCTCATCATGTATTCCCGCCAACATCCATCACTACTATTACCGGGGTCCATAGTTAACGGGACCAAACTTTGTTAGTAAAAATAGGCAAATATATAGGTTTTAACCTGCACCGTAGGTCCTGTTAACTATGGACCCCGGTAATATTATTAGTGTTGGTTGTCGTCCCGAAATTCTCGATGCATCGTTCGACATACTGGATAGAGTGTTTACGATTTTTATTTTTTCCTCTTTCACTTCTCCAAACCATCTCTAGACACAGCTATTTGTCACGTAAATTTCTGAGGAATATGCAAAAAAGTACGTCAGCGAAGTCGGGATTTCCTCAAACGTTGCGGTGATTTTTGGCTCTGTGTCATTGGCCTATACGAACCGAGCATTAATTATCCGCATCTTAATCTCATAGGATGACAACACAGAGAATCTTCCTTGCCACCTTCATGCTTGCTGTACGCATGACGACAACTGCTGGGGGCACAGAGGCTCGAGAGGTATAGCTTGAGTATGCCGCGCACGAGCGGCGTTGGATTGGGCCGCGGGCCGCCCCCGCTTCTAAGGTACACGCTTTCGCCCGCTTGGTGACGAGGTGGCAGATGCGTCGTCCCTAAAAGGACTCATATTTACACTCGTATTCGTACTCGTGGTGGTACAGCCTTATCTTTAGAGCGCGACAGCATGACAGCTCGTGTATCATTTCGATTTCATCATACTGCGGCAGCAGCTGCAGCAGCGGCCGCAACTGCGGCGGCGGCGGCGAAGGGGAACGCGCCGGCGCTGTGGCGTGCGTGGGCCGAGCGCAGCAGCAGCAGCAGCAGCAGCAGCAGCAGCAGCAGCAGCAATGCGAAAACGGAAGCTGGTTGGTGATTGTGCTGGTGCTGGTGCTGACGATGTTAATGTTTGTTGCTCAAACTGATGCTGTGCCCCTACCTAGCTGCCGCTTGCTTTGATGCTGCTTGCAGTCATGGGATGAACGTGGTGGCACCGCGGTCAGCCCTGCAGCCGAAACCGTTGGTGGGCTGGTGTTGCTACTCGCACGCGGATGTTTTTTTTTTCGTTCTTTTTTTGTTTGCCGCGTTGCCGCACCTTCTCACTTCTCTTTCCGGAGGCCTCACCTGCAGGAGGAAACAGCAGCACATCCTGCTATACCAGGATCATATCAAGCAATGCGTTCAGCAAACATGAACCTACTTGGTTGAGATATTCGTTACCTGATGTCAGGGTTTATGTGTGTGTTTTCTTCATCGTTCTTTCTACCCGTCGACATCCAGCACAACCAGGCAGGGTTCGTGCCGATTCTTCAATCCTAGAGAGATACAAATGTTTTTTTTTTTCTTTTTTTTCGCGCCCCGGAGAGCGAGAGGAAACCCCTGTCCACACACTTACTGTCTATAATTGTTTTCGTGTACCGGTTTGAAACTGGTTCGTTTCTTCCATCGGGCCTGTCTCTGACCGTCACCAAAGTGTGGTTTATTCCGAGGATGTAGGCTCCTGTCTGGATGATATCTCTCCCGATTCAGGTAGTAAGTGTAGGAATGAAACCCACTAATACCTCTCGATAGTCTCCTCAGCTTGATACAAGTTCTGTGGTCACAAGCAGTCACAAAAAAAGTGCGCCACATAGATATACTACATTGTTGCGTAAGCAGATTGGGCGATGTAATGTCATATGTCATCATACTGGATATGATAGGCGCGCCATACACATTATATGAAAGAGAGAAAAAGAAACAGACAAAAAACAAAAAACGAAGAAAATAATGAAAAACAAGTGAACGAGAAAAGGAAATACAAAAAAGCGGCTGTCGTGCCTCCCCGCAGGGGATGTCGCAGACATTTGAAAATAACGAGCGAATGAAAAACCACCACTATTACGAGGGGACATAGTAAATAGGACCAAATATTGGTAGTAAAAATTGGTACATATATAGGTTTGTGCCTGTACCGTTGGTCCTATTTACAAAATGATCCCCCGTTATATCAATACCTAGGAACAGATTAAGGCTATATAAAGACCACAGGGCCAAATAACAGGGTAACCAAACCCTCAAGGTGGACGCAGCAGCAGTTTGGAGTACGAGGATAAATAGAAGCATACTATATAGCTAGGTTCATCCAACTACTGTAGTCCGCATGGTATTTGTTAGGTGGTCTGCCGTCTCCGTCTTGCGCTCGTCAACCCCCTCGCCCCTCTGCGTCGGACAAAACGACACAAACAACGTAGGCTCGTCACCCACTCACTAGTCACGCTACTCGATTCCTTCCACAAGGCTTGTTGATAGAAGTGAAGAAGAGAAGAAATAAACTAAAAATCAAACAAGATCAAGCCCTAAAAGATATAAGAAGGCAGAAGAAGACCACCACGTTCGGACCAGCTGCACCAACCAGTTGGCGGCACGAGCAGTACGAGTAAGCATGTTCTATTTCTTAGTCGGCCTGTTGCCTTGCTACCCTGTCTGCCATCTCCTTACTTCCCTCGAACAGGGTTACCATCCTCCCCCCCCCCCTGTTCCCCCCGCTCCCCGCATTCTCTTGGTCCGATTTCTCTCCACTCCTCCTGTTGCCCCCCCTGCACCCATGCCCTCGGACACCACCCACGGCGGATGCGCGGCGCTGCCTACTCAACCGTGCCTCATGCTCTTGCCTCCTCGCCATGAACCGTTCGGCTGCTTCGAAGACTCCCGGGTACCACTTCCCCGCCATTAAAATGCAGTGGACCACAGCGCGGTCTCAACTCCAAACGACAAGGGAGCAAGTCCCGTTGACCCTTCGGTGGCTCGGAGCTCCCTAACTACGACTTTCGACTATGTAGCTATGCCAAGTCTTAAACTGTCCGCCAGGTCTCGGGTTTTCCCCACCAGCCATTGTCCCGAACATTGCCGGACTGGGCAACGGGTGGTCTTTACTATGCCCTCGCCACGTGTCATTTTGAGCGCCGTCACGTATATAGTCAACGACTCAAAAAAGGACTCAGGTCTCTTGCTTGGTGGTGATCCGTTGGACGCTTGCGAAAGTGTTCCCCTCTTAGGGACCACGTGGCACACCCGTACAGCAGGGTCTCAATCACCTCGGCCTTCAGGATTCATTCGGATTTTCTGGCTAAGGGGGGCGGTGGTCCCATCTATACGCATTTTTGAACGTTTGTTTTCAGCCGGACAGGATGTCTAACTGGAAAACGAGCACTAAGAAAGCAAGGCTGATATTAACAAGAATATAATATATTCAGGAGTCTTTTATTTAGAATGCAGTGGATAAAGCGTGCCCCCTCTAAAGCCTAAATTCCAGCCTGCGCGGTGTTCCTGTTTCTCATAATGTCTCCTGCCTAATATTGTACGATGATGTTTGTAAACTACTCCTCCTCCTGATGTTTTTTTTTATATGTAATGGAGTAGCACATATATCGTCTAGGAAGGTGTATATATAGTTTATTTTTTAATCTTCTTTTCACTTGCCGGTGGAAGGTTTTACCCTCAGCAATCTCGTGGACAAACCGCGGTCACAGGTGTCGTCCCTTCTCCCGCCTGGAACGTGCCTTCACTTTTATCGCGCATAGATAAGGTTCAGCATTTCCACCGCTCGTCGATTTTCGTAGAATGTAGCTGACTCACGCTTTCGAGCTTTCTGCTGATCAATTTTTATTCCAGAAAACGTCCTGATGAGCATGCACTCGGTGAGACTTAAACCCACGAAATTGATATTAGTAGGCACGCGGACCACCTTCTGTATCAAGCCACGGGGGATGCCGGCTTATACTCGTAGGCGAACCTTTCATGGCTGCACGTAGCGCTTCGTTAATACCAGGTTTACCTGAGGACGGATCTTGTATGATTGCACGTACGTAGCGTTTTACAGCAGTGGGAATTTATCTGCAGGCTTACCTTATATCGTAAAACGTACCTAGTAGCGCTTTGTTTTTTTGGTGATCTCCTGTATGACAACGTCCCGGTAGAGAGCATTCAGGCATAGTCGGGAATCTTCTGTATGACAACGTCCTTGTAAATCTGCTTACAGGTTAGTTTTGGTCAACGTCTGGACTGAGTTGTGTCTCCGACGAAGCCCATCCTCGCTCTCTCTCGACTCCACGGTTCATTCTTGTCGGAGAGCTTTTATTCCAAAGTTTTCGAAGTTTGGAAATAATTAATACAAATTTTCAAGTGTCTTGAGTGCCCTGTGGTCCTCACGTATATGAACTGCTATATAAACAAACTTTCGATTGTCTTGTGTACCCCTGCCCTCAAGTGCGAATTGCTTTTTCAGTGCACGAGATGGTACTAGACGGAATCAATTGGATAATGAGCCTGTAAATATTATCGTCTCGTACACACCCTGTTATCGTCTCGTACACACCCTGGAGATATTAAATGCATTGCGAGTATTTTGCTTCGTTTTGTTCCCCTTTCCTGCTTTCGTGCATCGTTCGGATCCAGGACGATTCAGCTTGTCTAGGTATACGGCGAGCTGTTTTTTGGTGGCGGCGACGACAAAAACGATACTCGCACCATACATCTCTTCTTGTGGGTTAGGTTCTCGCTCTGTGGTTTGGGCACCCTAATGGGGCAAAACCAACGACAAAGCCGGCACGTTCTACAGCTTTGCAAGCTGTATGTAGACCTTTTTTCAACAGAAATAGTTGTATTCGCCCGCGAACAGTGGTTTGACCCCGATAAAGTCGACACATTTGTTCGTTTTCGAGCCGGTTTTTACATGCTGTTCGTGCTTTCGATCGATTGACCGGCATGAGACCCTTGTTTAAAATATACTGGTTTTCGAGGAAACTTGCTTTATTTTTACTTCTTCGATTAGGAGATGCAATCTGACCAAAAAAACATAAATTGCCTATATTTCAATTGTACGAAATTTAAACTAAAAAAAGAGTGGTTTGACCCCCCGATAAAGTCGGCATATTTACTAGTTTTTTTGCTAGTTTTTTTGCATGTGTTTTTGCATACTCCTCGTGTTTTTGACGGATTCACCCTGCAGGAGACTCTCTATTCAAAATATGAAAATCTCCGGGGAAGCTTGCTTTAATCCTTTATTTTTCGATTCGGAGATGCAATCTGACCAAAAAAACAACATAAATTGCCTATATTTCAATTTTACGAAATTCGAGCTGAAAGTGGAGTGTGGTTTGACCCCGATAAAGTCGACATATTTGCTATTTGTTGCATGTGTTCTTGCATACTCCTCGTGTTTTCGACGGATTGACCCCGCCCATGAGACTCTCTTTTTAAAATATAAAAATCTTGGGGGAAGCTTGTTTAATTCAAGGCTTATCACAGTGACTGAGAATCGTGACGGGACGGGACGGGACAGTTTTTTATTGTTTGGCGGGAAAAAAAATGACGACGGGACGGGACGGGACGGTAAAATTACGAGAAAAATAGTCGGCGGGACGGGACAGCGGGTGTATAATTTCTCGACGGGACGGGACCGTAACAGTTCAACGGAGTTTTTTTTTCGCGGCGGGACAGGACAGTAAATATTTTTTTCCTCGGCGGGACGGGACGGTATTTTTTTTTTTCCTCGGCGGGACGGGACGGTAATTATTTTTTTCCTCGGCGGGACGGGACGGTAAATATTTTTTTCCTCGGCGGGACGGGACGGTAAATATTTTCTTCCTCGGCGGGACGGGACGGTAAATATTTTTTTTTCCTCGGCGGGACGGGATGGTAAATATTTTTTCCCTCGGCGGGACGGAACGATACCTGCAGTTTTTCGTGACCGGACGGGACGGTATAGGAAAAACTCGACGTGACGGGAGTTATTCATTAAAACACCTATGTATTCCAGAACAACCGGCGAAAAATAAAGCTGAACTTCCTTCACATGTCCACTATACAGTATACTCGCACATTGGATCGGCACGGCGAACGCACACCACGAAGTACACGCCACGTTTTGCGCTGAGAAATACCACATATCATGATTCTACCGAAATAACCTCCCCAGCCGAAAAGCATTCTGGGGTCGTCCCCAGGCAGGCAGCTTTGTGACCACCGTGCACTTGACGTTTTTCTTCCTGACCGGCGGCTCAAACTGCGAGAAGTATTGCCACACGGGCGACGTCGTCTGATTCCTTCCCACCCCTGCCCCAAGCACTGTTGCGGTCCCAGCTGATGGCTGTTCTAATGTTTGTGCTTGCGGTGTGTCGCTGGTGGGTGTGGAGGTGGAGGTGGTGGGTGATGGAGGTGGTGGCGGCGGGGTGGGTGATGCTAGTGCCGCTGCTGGTTGATCGACCACGCCCGTGCGATAGGTATCCATGGCGTCCGTGCCGGCCACACCAGTATTGTTTGCCGTGAGTTGAGGGGTCTGTGTTTGTGCGTGGCAACTGGTGGTTGTGGCAGGTGTTGCGCGTGGAAATATTAAATATGAAGAATCATGAAAAAACAAAAACTAAAATTGAAAAAAAAAAAAAAATATACCAGATATCAACTAAATTTTGTAATTTCGCAAGCTTGTAGGTACGAATTTTTCAACATTCGTACTTCGTGATTTGTGATTAATACTTTCAGTTAATTATGTAAATGAAAATACATCAACACCAGCACCACAGCTTCTGCCACATAATAGAAAATGAAACTAATTTCTAATTTCATATTTATTTGTGAAACTCGAAATTTCGTAATTTCGTATTTGCGTGGTAGGCATGTGAACGGGAGCAGACGACCACCAGTGTATCTTGGACATGAAGACGCATGTTGTGTCGGCGGGAAGGGACTATTCCTGATTCTGTATGTGACGGCTGTGTAGTTTTTTTGGCGGGCGGGACGGTAAATTCACGGAGTCACGGCGGGACGGGACGGTAAATTTACGGAGTCACGGCGGGACGGGACGGTAAAATTACGGAGTCACGGCGGGACGGGACGGTATTTTTACGGTGTCACGGCGGGACGGGACGGTAAATTTACGGAGTCACGGCGGGACGGGATGGTAATTTTCAACGGGAGAGATTTCTCGGCGGGACGGGACGGTAATTGACGGCGGTCAGGGAATTTGTCGGCGAGACGGGACGGGACGGGACGGCGGTACGATTTTGACGGCGGTTTTACCGTCCCGTCCCGTCCCGTCACGCCGTTACCGCCGTTACCGTCCCGCCGAAATTACCGTGATAAGCCTTGATACTAATAGTGACTCTTTGCAAGTCCAAGTGGAGCCCGTGGTACCGACACCCTGAAGAAAACAAAACAATTCAGATTTTTGGAGGCCATGTGGCACGCTTAATGCTTTAGGCGCATTCTTTTTTTAACAGATTGTCATGGACATCACACCGCTCGTGGCGCGCGTTTTTTACTTGGTTTTAGTATGTACCTAGGATTTTGGCCCAAGCGAATCAGGTATACCTGCTTTTGGCATTTGCCCCCAAAAAAGTGTTGTGCGTGCCTCCCCGCAGGGGATGTGGCAGACCTTTGCCAAATAGCGCGCTCAAGAATGACAATAAAACACCACTCTACTTATAGCAATAGTTAGACTAAGAACCAAGGGAAACAAATAACAGGCAAACCGAAGCGCAAAGACCTCCAGGTGGCGGCAGCAGTGTGTGGTGTGAGTAGCATAGCCAGATTCTCCCTACGCCTTATGGCCTCTGCCAGATGATATCAGCAAGAGGGCTTCCAGCGAGGGACTCCACCAGTCTCGCTGGCCTCGCACTCAGTAAGTCTTGTTCTTAGAGCTTGTATTATCACGGAGTGATCCTCATCGGACCACGAGCCAGGTGGCTAGGGGACATCACACAGGATCCCCGGCCACTGCTCCACTCACACATGCGATTACACTGAAACCTCCACGGCTTGGTATCTTTTGGCTACAGCACCCCCAAAGCGAGTTCACTCGACACGAACGAGCTTGACAAAACCAAAAAACCAAGACGAAATCGCATGCGGCAAATCACAAATCAATGCTGAACTCTGAAGCAATTTTAATCTTGAGCGCACGGGTCATCCGTAATTTGCGCAATTCCTTCACGACGAATTCAGGCGCAGCAGAATAAATCGACCGCAAAGACTCCCACGTGCGCTCCTCTGCTTCGAAACCATCCCAATCGACCAAGACAATCACCTCGTTGGCATCATCTTCGGCCACATGCACCACAGCATTCATGCGGCATTCACCCTGCGCAAAGGAATGTTGGAAAACATCCTTCAGATCAGCGGTGACGTTCAACGTCGCATCCGCATAAAATCGTAAACGAGCCACGTGAGCTTGATGCACCTTCCCAGAAACGATGTTCTGAACTGAGTACACATGATCATGATCAGCTGCTACCACACGCCACGGACCAGTCCATGTGGACAACAATTTCGGTGTGACACCCTGCCGACGAACACGAGCATACAACACGAAATCACCAACCGCAAATTTTGGCAACACCACCTGGCCCTGAGCCTGTTTACGTTTGTTGTCGCGAGACACGGCAACAGCTGCGCGAATATCGGCGCAAAATCTCTCCTGCTCTGCAACGACTTCACGGACGTTCGCACGCAACAAGTCAGCATTCATCACGTCAACATTCCACCTGCCATCAGACTCAGAAACGAGCGCCGAGAAATCGGTACGCGGAGCACGCCCAAACATCACGCTGTACGGAGTGCTTCGGTAACGTTCACGAAACGAAGTGTTCAAGGCCCACTGAGCGGCCGGCAAAACATCAACCCACTCCGAAACCTGACGACGCTGTTCTGACAGAATGGAACGCAGAGCACGTACCACCTCTTTTACCATGCGTTCACACGTACCGTTCGACCACGGCGTGTAAGCGACAGCAAAACGATGTTCGATGTGCAACGCGTCGCTCAACAAAGCAAGCACCCTGTTCTTGAAATGCGTGGCGGTATCACTCACCCACACACGCGGCACCCCCAAAGTCTTACACCAGGCTAGCAAATGTTTCGCTGTGACCTCGGCTGTACAAGCCTCGGCCGGTTCCAACGCCACGTAGTTGGACAAATCATCCATGATGACCAAAACATATCGGAAACCATCCTCATCAGGCAGGCCATCGCTACCTTCGGGCCCGCTGTGGCCAACATACAAAAAATCAAAGTGCACCACTTCTCCCGGAGCGGTACCATGCACCGTGTCTCCGTAGGGACGAGGAATGAGTGCACCTGCACGCGTGTCTACACAGTGCAAACACTGGCGAACGAATTCGCGAACCTGAGAATCCATGTGAGGCCAAACACAATATTCCTTCAGGCGAAACAAAGTCGGCGCCACACCACGGTGACCAGCCGAGCGCATGTGCGCGCACACCATCAAACGAGTTTGAAGAGCAAGATCATCCGGCGGAATCCACAAGACGTCACGCACCCCAACACGCACACGAAACAAACCATCATCGGCCAAGGTAGCTTGACCGAAGGTTGTCGAAAATTCATGAACACCAACGCCGATACGAGCGACAGACCTTTGTTGCGAGGCACGAATCACATCCAATGCGGGAAGCGAATCGTCAGCATTACATGGGCTGTGCACGGCAACCGAACGAACAGGCACCGTAGGAACTTTGACCCAACGAGACAACAGATCCCCCCAACAGTTTCGATCGCCAGGGATGTGTTCGATTGCATAGCGGTATTGTCCTAAAACACCCTTCCAATTCTCTAGGCGTTGTGCCATGGTCTTTGTGACCGTCGTGACACACTTCTCCGGATTGAAAATGTACTGCAAGTTTCGATGATCAGTAAAGATATGAACACCACCCCAAAGCAGGTATTCGAGCCTCCGGAACGTATTAACGATCGCAAAACCTTCTTTGTCGACAGTCGCCCAGCGCAACTGCGAACCTGTGAACGAACCACTCAGAAATCCGAGAGGCTCGTGAGACATGCTTTCCAACGCCAATCCACTGCGAAATTCGTGTTCAGGCACTTGGGTGAGAAAACTACCCCAATGGAAATCAGAAGCGTCAGGAAACATCAAAACAACGCACCCGGGACGAGGATGATGAAGCGGCACTGCTTGCGCCACCAAACCCCGTGCGGCATTCCACGCCCGCACCCGATCCTCCGTCCACGCGGTATCCTTGATGACACGATTGCGCGCCACTCGCTTAGTCCGACGTGTAGCCCCAACAAGGAGCTCCTCCAAAAAATCACGTAACGGTGCTACCGTTTCCGCTAAACGTGGTAACGATGTACGCAACCAGTTGACAGCCTGCAAGAATTGCATTAGTTCTCCAGCGTTTTCGGGACGACGCATTTCACTTAAACCTTGCACTCGAGCGGGGTCATGGGACACGACACCATTGGAATACACCTTACCACACCAGACCAGTTCACGAGAGAAGAAGGTACACTTGTGGGCGGCGACAAACAGTCCAACATTCTCCAGGCGTTCAAGAATGTCATCAAGCAGCTGCAGAAGAGCTTCTTCGGTGTCTGCGAAAAAGAAAACGTCATCGACCCAAACTTTGCAATCCAAACCACGCAACACTTCAGTCATGACACCTTGGAAATAAGAAGTCGCATTCAAAACACCTTGGGGAACACGGGTAGGCGTGAACAAACCGTCGCTTGTCGCCATGGTGAAGACGTCTTGCGCCTCCGGAGCCAAAGGCATCTGCCAGTACCCTTGAAGTAGGTCCAGCTTGCCGAAGAAACGCGCCCCCAGCAGATCTCCCATGTCTTCATGGTTGGGCATGACGCCCGGGGACTTCTCCACCTGTGCGTTCACCGCCGAGTAGTCGCTCACCAAACGGAAAGAGTCCTTCTTGGGCACCGCCATCGCCGGACTCGCCCACACCGCCTGGATGTTGTGGTAGACAAAGCCAAAAAACACCAAAGCAGCAATGCACTTCGAGAGCCAGTCCCTTTTCGTCGGTTCGTACCGACGTGGCGTTGCCTTGACAGGCTTCGCCTGTTGCTTCAGCTGCACTCGCATCGGCTCCACTTGCGCTGGCGGATCACCACACAGCGCACGGCGAAAAGCACCCACGCGACGAGCCAAAATTTCGCGCAAACGGGTTGCTCCGCCGACGCTTAATCCACTCTGCTCTGCCTGCTGCACGCTGTCCTCCAACGCCCGTTCTCGGGCCGTCCGCTCCTCCTCCGGATCCATGAACATGTCTGGCCCCCGGTCGACCAAATGTTCCACCGCCTTGTCCTCCGGAGTATCCACCGTAGCCTCGGTCTGAAAAGCACGCACGGAAACCGTCACTCTGCGCGCCGCAAGGTAACTCGGAGTCTCCACACCGGTCGATACCGGCACTGCGCGAGGGCGAAGCTTCTCCAAAGCTTCACGGTAGACGTCGATGCCAAGAGCTTTCATGGTAGCCATGCCAAACGAAACGACGTTATCTGTACCAGGCATGACCGCGAAAGTGATGGGCTCCAATTTCACCGCTCCCCACGGCGTCCGTACACTCACGGCAATCGGCACCGTTTTGTGCGTGACCATCACTGAAACACCCGTAGCGGTTTTCGCCTGCTGCGGGCCATTTTCGAACGGAATTTGCAGATCGGCGCCGCCGAAATGCGAAGACAGCTGCTGAAGTAAGCCGACACCGATGGACGTGAGCGCCGACCCCGAATCAAGGATCACACGCGCCATCAGCGAACCAACCGACCCTGGCAAAGAGAGATCAGCGCGTAAACACTCAGCGCTGCGATCGACAGGCACTTCACCTGCCGTTGAACTCTGGTCGGTACCAAGAGTCACCTGACGCCATGGCTGCCCTCCTACAGCCGGCGCCGAAGAAATAGAATCGGCGGTCCACCCCGACCAAGACGTCGAATATACAGACGGTTCCGGCGCTACCGCCCCTGCAGCAGCACCAGACACTGACTCCGCCCGCTCGGTGGATGGCGAAGTTCTCGCTCCAGCAGCACCCACCGATGTTCCAGCTCCTCCAACGTATACAGCTCGGCCGGCAACAGACGAACCAGATCCCGACCCAGCGGCTCCTGCCGCTGGCGCACCAGAAGTTGAAGAAGCAACAGCAGAAGTTCCACCGCCCGCTGTCAATTGATTGCCACCACGGCCACCGCGCCCGCGTCCATGGTTGAATCTGCCCCGGCCGCCATTGCGGCCCCCGCGATACCCTGACGACCCGCGCCCACCACTGCTGGGAGCTGTGCCGCCACCGCGAGCTTTTGGGCAATCAGAAACATAATGGTTGGGATCACCACACTCGAAACAGACGCGAACAAACGACTTTTTCGCGGACTGCTGCTGTTTCGGTTTCTGCTGCTGTTGGCGTCGCGGTTCAGCTGCCCCTGCAGCATCTTTCCGACCATACGCCTCGATGAATTTCCACTGTTCTGCAGCAGAAAAAAATTTGGTCCATGACCAATGCCGGGTCCTTCTTCCACCCTGCAGCGTACGTTAGCTGACCTTTTACGTACTTTTTGAACTCGGACGGCCATAAGCCATCCACCAACGCCATGCTCACAAATTCCGCCGGTCCGGGCAACCACGAACGG
Organism: Macrocystis pyrifera; assembly: GCA_031763025.1. Taxonomy (NCBI): domain Eukaryota; class Phaeophyceae; order Laminariales; family Laminariaceae; genus Macrocystis; species Macrocystis pyrifera. Next base: position 12,583,872 of record JASSKH010000019.1, read on the forward strand.
TCCTGCGCGCGGTACATGGCATGCACCGCGTGATTCTCCGCAAAATACTTTTCCATAGCGGAGTTTACCATCATCGCGCGGTCTTTGACGGATGTTTCACCGCCCTGCTTTTCATCGCGCCTCATTGAGAGAACGCGACGCAAGTCCGCTGCCGCCCGCGAGGTGTCAAATCTGTTGCTGGTGGTTGTGTAACCAGCGTGCTGCCTAACAGCGTCCAACAACTCCGAGGCGGTCATCGTAGTCTGATGCTTGTAAAATCCCTCAAAACACCGATGAATGTAATTGGGGATAAGCTGGCCCATGCTCACTTTGGAGTGCTGAACCACCCCCTGAGCGTTGGCGAGCTGCAGCCGTTCCTCATAATCGAGGTACGCTGCGTAAAAAACACGAGAGGCCTGCTCGGTCCACACCTCTCCGTATTTCGGTGGAGTCAGAGACTCCCCTACCACCAGCGGCGTGCTTGCCGTGTGCGCCATAATCCACAGCAGTCCACCTGGACTCTACTGTAATAACGGAGAAACTGCCGCCTGACCTGTGCGTCCTCCAGCTCCCGGAGCGTCCTCCCCTGCTGTGCGCTTCAAGCCGTTTCGATCCGTCCAACGGGCCAACTGCCTTCCCAGCTGTGACCCAATACTCCGCAGCCGAAAACTCCTCCAACAGAAGTTCCGCGAATATCTAGATATTATGGCCTCTGCCAGATGATATCAGCAAGAGGGCTTCCAGCGAGGGACTCCACCAGTCTCGCTGGCCTCGCACTCAGTAAGTCTTGTTCTTAGAGCTTGTATTATCACGGAGTGATCCTCATCGGACCACGAGCCAGGTGGCTAGGGGACATCACACAGGATCCCCGGCCACTGCTCCACTCACACATGCGATTACACTGAAACCTCCACGGCTTGGTATCTTTTGGCTACAGCCTACATGAAGGTTGAGAAGATCCGTACGGAGATTGGAGATGCATGGCATTCGTTCTGTATGACGTAGAAACCTATATCTCTCAGCTCCGTCCCCTGCCCGTCTTTCCCCCCATCAAGAAGTGACAACGCTGAGCGAATACGAGCACGGGATACTGGTTATAGCTGTGCCTGAGCAGGACGCTTACAGACGGTAGGGGTGAGGTGTATAAAAATAGGGCATTAGCCAGAAATAGGTAAATTATCGAACGCCTTTTGGGTCATTCATAGGTACACTTGGCATTGCGCCCTGAGAAAAGCTTCCTGGCGCCGCTTGATATTGCTCCTGCGCTCCATCCTACCTACGAATGGCTCAAAAGCTCAAGGTACACCTACAATTACGGGGGACCATAGTAAATAGGACCAACGGTACCCACAAATACCACTATATTTCCCTATTTTATCAACAATATTTGATCATATTTACTATGGTCCCTCCCCCATAATATCAGCTACTACGTATCCAACTTCCGTCTCACCTACGTGTGGTTTCAATTGTCCGCTGTGCCTATGGTAGTGTTGGATATCGAAACCATGAACGTTTCGGTACCATAAAGGCCAAAATAACTTCGATAACGATAACAATAACGACAATTATCGTTATCGTACCGATAACACGGAAAAGTTGATAACGATAACGATAACGATAATGGAGGCAAAAACCGGTGCAAAAGGCCCCTTTTCATTATTTTTTTTCAGGGCTTTTCGCGGGTCACGGGGTGTTCAAAATGTCACGGGTCGGGTTGGGTCGGGTCAGGAAGTGTTCAAAATCTCACGGGTCGGGTCGGGTCGGGTCAAGAGGTTTTAAAATCTCACGGGTCGGGTCGGGTCGGGTCAAGAGTTTTTCAAATCTCGCGGGTCGGGTCGGGTCGGGTCAAGAGGTGATGAAAAGCTCACGGGTCGGGTCAGGTCATGACCCGTGAGAAACGGGTCACTCGCGGGTCGGGCCAGCGTGACCCGCGAGTTGTTTTCTGCTGACCCGCGGGTCGGACCCGCGCATCCGGCCCGCGGATCCGACACTCAAAACACTTCCCGCTCTCTTACCCAAGGTGTTTCTCGTACAAATACTCAATAATACTCTTTGGTATCTTATTCAAACATTAAAACATTGCCAAATCCTTGTACGCATGACCGCATCCGTTTATACTCAGTACAGCCAGGCCACATATCGCTTGTGGGCACAAAAATGAATATTAAATTGTTTTTGAAGTGTCGATCCACGGGCCGGATCCGCAGGTCGGACCTGCGGGTCAAGATAAATAGTCTCGCGGGTCAAGGTGACCCGACCCGCATGAAACCCGTGTCTCACGGGTCAATCCGAAGGTGGCGGGTCGGGTCGGGTCGGGTTAGGAGGTTTTGAAATCTCGCGGGTCGGGTCGGGTCGGGTCAGGATATTTTCAAATCTCACGGGTCGGGTCGGGTCGGGTCAACAACTTTTTAAATCTCGCGGGTCGGGTCGGGTCGGGTCAAGAGGCTTTCAAAATCTCGCGGGTCGGGTCGGGTCAGCTGACCCGACCCGACCCGACCCGACCCGTGAGATTTGATCTGACCCGCGAAAAGCCCTGCTATTTTTGGGGTCGCGTCATCACCACGAGGATCCGTAATACAAGTGAATACAACACCAGCAGAGGGTTCCCAGGATCAAGGTATTCCAGGTTGTTGTTCTCACATTCACTCATCGCCACAACACAATGCAGACAAGCTCCAATAACTCTGGAGTGGAAGAAATACCTCGGAAAAAAATAGAACAACCGAAGAATAGTACACATGATAACTGAAACACATGTATGTACACCTACCTCAGACAAAAAATAAAAGTGAGGTCCGCACACGTACCTATCAGATACATGCGGTACGCTGTACAACTCGCCACAGAAACCGAGAAGATCACGTACTACCCAGAAGAAATGGACAGGATGAAATAAACAACTCGTCGCGTTAAGATATGGTCTTGTATGAGATTGAAAGCCCGGTAACTACCTGGGTTTAGTCACTGGGAACGTATTTGTAGTACTTGGAAGGCGTATCTTAGATGGAAAACCAGGGGTTTTCCAGAGGAGAACGAGCTTGGTCTCAGTCTCCGCGTGCACGAAAGGAATAAAACTGCTCTTCTTCTATAGCTAAGCAAACAACACATGTGAGTGCAATGTTTACCGACTTAAAAGGCAGACCTATCCAGGGATACAAAGTGTCCCTCAACCCGGGATCTTAACAAGTGGCGTCGTCGGCAGGACGTGGTACGGAGGGGATGTGCGTGTATCTGCCTCCGTCGCCACCGTCGACCGCCGTCCTGGCTTGGGGGATTTTTCACCCCCCGCCACCGCCGCTTTCGCTTCGGTTTTTGTCGTACCCTCCGGGGGCGACCGGGGCTCTGCAGAAGCCCCCGCTGCAGCGACGATTGTCGCCCAGCGCGCTCCCCCCCCGACGAGCACTTTACAGGTCGAAGATTCCGTCGTGAGCACTGCTCCGGCCGCGTCTTCCCTCTCAGGCCAGGGCTCTGCAAAAGCCCCCGCTGCAGATATGATTGTCGCCCAGCGCGCTCCTCCCCCGACGAGCACTTTACGGGTCGAAGATTCCGTCGTGAGCACTGCTCCGGCCGCGTCTTCCCTTTCAGGCCAGGGCTCTGCAGAAGCCCCCGATGCAGCGACGATTGTCGCCCAGCATGCTCCTCCCCCGACGAGCACTTTACACTGAAAAGATTCCGTCGTGCTCACTGATCCGGCCGCGTCTACCCCATCGCCGCCTGGCAACCCGGCGCCTCCGAACGTTTTGCCGTCTTCAGGCCGCATCTCATCGCGGACGCGCCGACGAACAGCCGCCACCGCTGGCGCCGTGCCGCCTGCTGTTGACTATGGTTTCGGGCCCGGCGGGACCCCTAGACCATCAGCCCGGCGCGCTACCACCCCGCTGCGAGCCCTACAGCCACGGCCGCCCGCTCCCCGTCGTTTTGGCCCCGACTCCTGCCGCCTCGTCCGTCCCGACGGTACCCATCCCGTCCGGCCGCGACCGCACCGAGCCCGTGGGAACTCCTCTTTTACGACTTCCGCCGCCTAACTGACGCACCTCCCGTCACCTCAACCGACTTGGACGCACTCGGCGCAGCTGCCGAGTTTCAGTTCGGTGATTCCGCAGCGCGCTACTCGCACGCCGATTGGGCTCGGGAACAACAGGCTGAGCCCGCGTGCAATGCCGCCAAGCGCTACATAGCCCTTGGCCGACCGGAAGTTTTGCCAGACGACTTCTTATCAGGTTTCCCTTCCCACCAGCGCCCTCCCCTTTCAAAAGTTCAAGAGCTGGCCGCCAAAGGCCGCTTGCACACCACTGACGCGGGCATCGTTCTACTTGTCCGACAGCCGTCTCCCCCTCCTGCGTTGGATACGCCACGCCCGGTGGGCCGTACGGCCTGCTTATTGAACGACGAGCCTATTCGCATTTGTGTTCCGCTGCTCATGCGCCCCTGGGTCATGCAGGCTTGCCATTCTACGGCTTCCTGCCACCTAGGAACCGCGCGCACCCTACGTATGCTCGAACGTTTCTACTGGTGGATCGGCATGAGCATCTGCACTCGGTGGTGGCTACGCAACTGCTTAAAGTGCCAGGCACGAAAAACGTCGCGGCAGACGTTCCGGTGGCCCTCCATCGCGTTGCTCTTGCCAGAAGGGCCCGGCATCGCCGTCAGCATCGACTACTTCGGCCCCCTCCCGGTGACGCCTCGAGGTAATACCTACATCTTGCTTTTCACTGATCGTTTCAGCCGCCGGGCTGACGTGTACGCCGTCACAGCGGCAGAGTTCACCGCTGAGGGCACGGCTAACATTCTCATCAACCGGTATATCCCTCTTTGGGGATGCCCGCGCAGCATCCTCTCGGACAACGGCCTCCAGTTCTGCTCCAAACTTTCGCATGCGGTATATCAGCTTCTCGGGGTTCGAAAAATTGCCACAAGCTCCTACCACCCAAACGGCAACGGTGGGGTGGAACGTGTAAACCACACGATGGCCCAGATGTTGGCAATGGTCGTCAACGAGCTCCAAAACAACTGGGATGAACAGCTCCCTCACGTCGAATTTGCGTACAACAATTCCGTCAGTGCCGCCACGGGTCTGGCTCCCAACGAGGTACATATGGGTCGGCTCCCACGCCTCCCTTTCACGATTTTCGAACGTGCAGGAGTCGCCGGCCACCAGAGCTTGGCCCGCGACCATCTCGCCTACTGCGACTTGGCGACGGACCGTCAGCAGCGTGCGTACGACATCGTTCGAGAACACCACGCCCTCACTGTCGCTCGCGTGAACCGCCGCAACTCCGCCCTCTCCGACGCTCTGCGTCCGGTCCCCAAATTTGACGTTGGTGGTTGGGTGTGGGTGTACAATACGGCGGCCACCATCCGCCAGGGCGCGAAACCAGACACGGACGCCAAGGTCCTCAAGGCCAAACTCTCCCTAAACTGGACGGGCCCCTACAAAGTTCTCGCAGTTGGCCCCTGCTCCTCTGCAGACACCCCGGATGGATCTCCTCTCGGAGCAAAGCTCCTGTATTTGGATCTTCCTTCCGATATGCCCGGCGCCGAGGCTCGCCGGCGCGTATCTGTTCAACGCTGCAAGCTCTGTGCCAACCCCCACGACCGTGGCGACATGCCGAAGTATCTGCCGGCGGGGTTGACGCAATACGTGCTCAACAATTTCTCCAAGAAATCCCCTCCGTACCACGTCACCGAGGACGACGTTTCGACCCCTCTTGAACGACTCGAAGTGGAAAAGATTACTGGACATCAATCGGTTAGAGGTCGAGGCGGCGTCATCGCGGTGATGTACGAGACGCACTGGAAGGGACTTTCCCGGCCATCCTGGGAACGGGAAATGGGCCTTCAGCTTTCTCGCCACGCAATTTTGCGCTACTGGGCCGGCACTCCGAACCAACACCGCCAAACCAACCGCCTGTATCGCCGAATGAAAATTGGCGCGGCACAACAGGAGCTTTCCCGGAGTAACGGCGAGCGGTTTCTAGCACCCGGCTATGGTTGCGTATCGCACGCCGATTGGCTCCGCCGCTACAGCAACACTGTACTTCCCAACGGGGCCCACGTTTGGTACAAGGGCGACGACGGTCTGTGGTGGCTCGGGAAAATCAGCGCAACTACACCGACGGATGGAGTATATTTGGTTCGATTTTTGAACGACCCGGGACCAATCAAACTTCCTCTTTCTCCGCCGCGCGCTACACGACTTCGACGAGAGCTGTACGAGGTTCTTGGTGTCTGCAAATTCACTTGGCTAGCGCGTTTACACGGGGGGTCCAGCGTAACGTAGATGAATCTCGAGGTGCCGCCGTGGATAGCTGAATTTCGCGTCTTGACTGCACTCGTTATTTAGTTATTTTTTGTCGTCTTCCTGGGCCTTGGGGGATGAATTTTTGTCTGCCCGATATGTTTCTGGTGTGTTTTCTTTTTTTTTATATTTGAACTGGGTCGGGGATGTGTTTTTGCGTATTGTGTCCTGCCCCCCTCGTATTCTGTCCTGCCCCCCCCGCTCGGTGTTGGGACGCGCTTCCAGAGTGGTGGACTGGGTATAGGTGGTTCTTGTCGTCCTCCGTGTTATTTTTCTTTTTGTTCCCGTACGCACTTTTCGCTTTTCCGTGCATCTTCCTCGACCCCCCCCCCCCCCGTGCGGGCGGTATGGCGATGGCTTTCATCGACGATTTCTTCCTGCCCCTTAAGGCTAGGTCTTCCCTTTATTTATTTTTTTTACGTGCTTTGCCGGCTTCGTTGCCTCGCCGTTCAGAGGTGTGGGAGTGGGTTTTGAGGAGCCGCATCTTCGACTCATGTTCTAGTTCGTGGAATCGGGGTTTCCACGGATTTCCCATAATTCTGCATATACGGCTCATCAGAGTGGGCTAGTGTTAAGATATGGTCTTGTATGAGATTGAAAGCCCGGTAACTACCTGGGTTTAGTCACTGGGAACGTATTTGTAGTACTTGGAAGGCGTATCTTAGATGGAAAACCAGGGGTTTTCCAGAGGAGCACGAGCTTGGTCTTAGTCCCCGCGTGCACGAAAGGAATAAAACTGCTCTTCTTCTATAGCTAAGCAAACAACATATGTGAGTGCAATGTTTATCGACTTAAAAGGCAGACTTGTCCAGGGATACAAAGTGTCCCGCAACCCGGGATCTTAACAGTCGTCGAAAAATCGAAATCAAAATCGGGGAAAAAAAAAATGGGAAAGGGACGAGGGATAAAAAAAAGTTCAATTCAGGCAAGAAAGCAAGAAATCAATAAAGGAAACACACGAGAGAAGGCGCATGTTTTCGCAGATTGCAAGTTCGCACACTACGCGAGGGGTGTAGAACAGAGATAAGAACGAAAAAACAAACATAAGTACTCCGCTACTAAGAACACCAGGGAAGGAAGCAAAAAAAGAGACTAATAATAGACAAAAAACAAAAAGGAAGACAGGTAGGTGTTGGCTACCAGGTATACCGGGTATTGTGTGTTGTGTACAACGTACATGAAGAAAAAAAATACACCACCTGATCAGGTTTATTATGCTGTATTACTATTGCGGGGGACCACAGTAAATAGAACAGACGGTGCACACAAAAACCTATACGTTTTCCTATTTTTCCTAGCAATATTTGGTCGTGTTTACTATGCCCCCCCGCAACAATAATAGTAGAAGATATGTACCAGGCAGGGCGCAACGACAGCCACAGCTCAACACAAAATTTTAAGTATATAATGCCGCACAATGCTATTCGGAAGAACTTGTTTACGTACTCACGAACCCAACCGTCGCCGCCACACAAAAAACAAAAAATCGCTTGTCCTTCTTGCCGAGCCCCTTCTGTGAGATTCCGCTTGACCATGTCAATCCGTGCGAATCGTCCAAAAACACGAGGGCATCGACAGTGAGTGTCATCTCGCAACCTATTACGCTTGCCGTGCCCCCTGTCCCCCGTGGAGGCGTTCGGCCTTTTATCGTTTTATCGTATCGTTATCGTTTATCGAATTATCGAAATTGTTATCGAAATTCCGAACTTTTTTCGGTTCGATTAAAAAAATATATATCGAACGATATATCGAAAGTTTCGGTACGATATCCAACATTAGCCTATGAATACCTCGAACGATCACTTTTTCGCTCCTGCAACGTAGACAGTCGGACACACCACCAAGATGCCAGGACTGTCAACCTGCTGACCTTGCCTTTCAACACAAACACCCGAAAAGACTGCGGAAACAGCACGAACGCAGGTGACGGCGGAGACAGCACAGATCACATATTCATTTTTCTGGAATTATTGTCAATCCACGTATCCGAATCTCTCATCTTTATTCGCGAACCTCAGCGCTGTCTCTCGTCTTCTTGTGGTGCCCTAGTTCTTAACAGACACGTAGTGGCGGGACGTTTGTGTAGTACCAGGTAGAAATTGTAGAAGAGTACCACCAGGTATTAGTTAATGCGTGAACTGCCCTATTATTATTGATTGACGCATTTTACTTCCGCCGCCACCCGTCATCATGCAGCAGCTTACAATTACCCTAATCCATCACTGCGTGCACTCATCGTTTACCCATATCATCATACCTGGGGCAGTGGCGTTTACCCATATCATCATACCTGGGGCAGTGGTGGTGGCGGGACCGCCGCCACGCTAGTCGTGCTCACTACAAATGATGCCCGTTAACGCTATTATGCCCGACTGCGGGTAGAAGGAACGGTTAATGTGAAGAACACACACGCAGAAAAAACTGGTGGTATGCTGTCTTGTTACTATCAGCGTGGTTAGGCCCATTCCGCGGTATAGACACAATGCGAATTGTCTCACCACGACAAATCTAGGGAGCCTTGTAACGCCCGGCCCTCCCTATGGTTTGGCTGCTCGCTGTCTCCCGCACCGAGCCCGCTCACTACCACCACCACCACCACGAAGCCACTCTTGTCGCCAATCAATACGGAGAAGCGGCAAAACGGAATTTTCCCGGCCCCAATCTATTCATTCACCGACGTATGCGTCTGGACCCCGCCAACGGTTGTGTAACTCAGACGTATGCTGATGGAACTCTGTACACGTATATCCCGAAAATTCTACTGCTCTGCCCGTACGTGTTCATGAATGCTTAGACAGCATTTTGTGTATTGTAATTTAAATCTTCAGTGCGTACGTAGCACCGCGATCAGGACATTGTGGTCACACGAAACATAGACAGCAGTTAAACGCACGTTGCCAAAACGAAAAAATATCATAAGGGTGACCGCCGGCCTCCACCTGTAGACTGCTGTGTGCTCTGAATACACTCGCGTCCTTTCGGCAATAAGACAGCACGCTACACCGAGCGTACCTCGGGAACTCGGGCGACGCACAGGCCGAAACAACCAGCACTAAAACACACATGAAGAACACATGTGTCATCATCTAGCCGAGAAGAAGAGAGGAAACGTACGTGGATGTCTATGGTTGGCACGAGTCAACCGCATAAACCACGCATGCATGTATGTGTATGCCGTCCGAGACGCGACATCGTACTTGACAGAGTTTTCTAGACCGAAGGGGCAGTCAGGCCCTTAATAATTATGGGTGCTGCACCGGACGTCACACCATTCGTGCTGTCTCGAGATGACAGCCAATCCTACCGTTGTACCACCTAATGATCACGCATTACCTACGAGCGAGATACGGTATCCTAAATGCGGAAAGATATGTGCGACACGCGTCCAACCCAGAGACAACCCCTGGCTGTATATGTTTGGTGTGACCACAATATCCTGATCGCGGTGGTACGCACGCACAGGAGAATATCAATACAATAGGCAGTGTGCAGACTGCGCATGGATAAATACGTACGTGTGAAGCGGTTGAATGATCGGGATATACGTGTGTGTTCTTCACATTAACCCGTTCTTTCTACCGTTTCCTTCTCGTATATTTCCCCTTGCACGTCCCTTTTGGCTCATGCTCGGGGTAAGTATGTATGTGTCTGAGCGTTGGCTTCCCATTTTATTTATTTATTTGGGATTCTTCTCCTTTTCTTTTTCTTTTTCTTTTTCTTGTTCTTTTTCGGTTTGTTTTTTTCGCTGCTTCTCTTTCTTTATGGTGTATTTTGGTTGCTGGCGTATGTATGTATGTTGTGTCGGCCGCACCTAGTGCGAAGGCATGGTATTGCGTAGGCTATTAATGCATTACGGTGTGTTATCTCTGTGTCGTAGTCTGTGACCACAGAGCTCGTATCTTTCTAGGGTGAAGAATCAGCACGGACACTGGGCTTGCTGGATGTCGACGAGTAGAAGAACGGTTTAATGTGAAGAACGCACACACACACACCCGTCGACATCCAGCACAACCAGAGTCCGTGCCGATTCTTCAATCCTATTATTAAAAGAGATATAAGTTATATGGTCACCAAGCTACGCGACAGAGATACTATAATACGTTGCCACGTACGCAGTAAGCACAGCAGCGGGCAATGCAATGCCATATCATCGTACTGGATACGATAGATACGACATACACATTCCATGAAATAGAGAAACGAAACAAAACAAAGGAAATCGAAAGAGGAAAAGAGAGAGGAAAAATGTAAGAAACACACTGTCGTGCCCCCCCCGTAGGGGATTTGGCAGGCACTTGCAAAGAACGAGCTGGAAAAAAAGGAAAACGAAAAACACCACTACTCGTCGTGAACAGAGTAAGACCAAGAACCAAAGTAAACTAACAAGCAAACCAAAGCACAAAGCATCCTCCAGGTAGCGGCAGCAGTTTGAGATACAAGTAGCATAGCCAGATTCTCCCTGCTAGTTCACCTAGTACCTTGCTACCCTGTCTGCCGCCTCCGTCCTGCGTTCGTCAACTTTGCCCGGCCAGACAATACGAAACATTCACAGCAGGCTAGTCATCCACCCACGCCACACGACTCCTTCACTAAGGCTTACCAATCGAAGAAAGGAATAAGATAAAGAAATTAAACAAAAATCACTCAGGATCAGCGCATGAAAAAAAAAAAAAAAGCAAAAGGAAGACAAAGGAAGACCACGTTCGAACCAGCTGACCGAGTAGTATTGGCATGTTCTACTTCCTCGAGTAGTCTTCCACTCCTCCTGTTGCCCCCCCTTCCCCGATTCCTTTCGACACCACCCACGGCGGATGCGCGGCGCTGCCTACTCAGCTTAGCCTCAACCTCGTGCCACCTCACCATGAACCGTTCGGCTGCTTCGAAGATCCCCCGGTATCACTTCCCCGCCATTTTTGCAGCAGTGGACCAAAGCGTGGTCTCGACTCCAAACACCAAGGGGGCAAGTTCCGTTTACCCTTCGGTGGCTCGGAACTCCCTAAGGTCCTGGACTTTGCGTCTATGCCAAGTCTTAAACTGTCTGCCAGGTCTCGAGTTCTCCCCACCAGCCATCGTCCCGAACATTACCCTTGCTTGCCTTGCCACACCCCCCGCAAAGAAGAGCCGCCTTTTGTGAATGGTCGTTTCGAGGCTCTCGCAGTGTGTCATCTTGAGGGCCTTTGCGTACGGGAGTGTCGTATGGTCAGTACGAAGTCGGCGCTGGAGCCATCCCACAGTATTTGTGCTCCCGACGTTCCTGAGCCCCTCACATTAGGAACTCAACATCTCACCCGATACAATACTTGGAAGAAATTCGTTCGGACCATCCGAGCGGCACTTGTTTGCGCTAGTCCTAAAACAAACACACCAGTAAAATCTTTATCCTAACTGGTAGTTCCTCACGTAAGGGACTCAATTGGTCAGAAGCCTTTCGCCCAAAAGGTGCAACCCCTACCGTGGGGTGACTCGCTGGAGGTTAATGACGCGCAAAAGGACTTGGTGGTGAGCCGTTCGAAGCTTGGCAAAGTGTTCCGCTCTGAGGGTCCACGTCACACACCCGTACATCAGGGTCTTAATCACCTCGGCCTTCAGCATTCGGAATTTCAGGCTAAGGGGGGCGGTCGTCTTTTCATACAACTTCGGGCTGAACCGGTTGAGACATGCTCGCATGAGACGGATCCGTCGGTCAATTTCGAGCGAGAGGTCAGCGTTTTCGTGGATAATACCGCCTAGGTATAAGAACTGGGCCGTCTGCCTATACATCTGGCCTGCTGCTTAGATGACGAGCGGTGGTGCGAAGGTTTTCTGTTTTGGTGCTTGTAGAAGCCTTGTCTCTGTCTTCGTTTTCGACACCGTGAGGCCTGCTGCTTCGAAGACAGTCACGATGACTGTCATCATTTTCGCGAGCCCTTCAGCCGACTTAGAGACCATTCCTGCGTCATCGGCGTACAACACGCCCCATACAGACCTTCGGACGCACGCCAACAGCTCTTGCTCTTCCGTTCCAACTACTCCAGCATGACTGAATTGGACCAAAACGCCTTACGATCGCTTCGTCTTGGCTGAAGCGTACTATTACGGGGGTCCATAGTTAACGGGACCAAATTTTGTTAGTAAAAATAGGCAAATATATAGGTTTTTATGTACGTCATAGGTCCTGTTAACTATGGACCCCCGTAGTAGCACGACGTGTAACGCAGCAGCAAATAATACGCTGAGCAGTATCGGTGATAGCACACAGCCTTGCGGCAGCCCCTGCGTGACATTAAACCATTCCGAGTGCTCGCCGTCATCCGTACGGACGCGAGCGAGCCCGCATGTCATCGTGGGAAATACCCATAGTTCTCAGCATGTTGGGTGATCCGCCAAAGCGTGTGAGTACCTCTTATAACAGCTCTCGGTCGACAGAGTCGTACGCTTTCTGCAGTTCGGTGAAGCACAAGTACAGGGGGGTTTTCCTCTGTCGTCCAAACTCTCACAATCGGCGCACGAAGAACAACATATCAACCGTCGATCGTATGGGGGCAGAAGCCGCACTGTTCCTCCGGGAGTAACTCCTCGGTCTCGCAGTAGTTGCTGAGGCGGGACTCGACGATTTTCAACAACACTTTGCTTGCGTGGGCAGCAAGCGAAATCCCTCCGTAGTTGTTGCAATCAATTCGTTCCTTCTTTTTGTGAAGGACCTTGATGATCACATCTTTCCATTGCTGGGAGACTGCTCCTGTTACCCATTCATTGACAAGGGTGATGTGAAAGCACTAGGCGAATGCGGGGTGGTCGAGTTGAAGGAGTTCGGCCGGGAGACCATCTGGCCCGACAGATGTCCAATTGGACACCCCCTTAAGTGCTTCTGTTATTTCTTCCATGGATGGTTCATCTCCGAGCGACAGTTTAAGTGGTCGTGGTGGCAAGAGGTCGATGATCATGGGATCGAGTTTAAGCGATTTCGTGTTCAAGAGTTGTGGTAACCCCCCCACCATTGTTCACGAATTCGCACCGTATCCCGCAACAGCGTGCCACCCTCGTCCCTAATGAACTGTCCGCTCCTCGCTTTAGTCCCTTCGAATCCTACCGTACTCTTAAGGTGCTTGTAAAAGCCTCTCTGCTCGTTGTTCGGTAGGAGTCCTTCGGCTTCGACGGGGTACGCGTCGAAGTACGCTTGTAGTCCTGTGGCAATCACCTTCTCCAGGTTTGCACACGCAGATCTCAGTGTCTTCCACGCGATTCTATCCCGGGGGTTGGCACACAAGAATGGTCGTGCAGTCTCCCTCGCTGTCCATGCAAGTATGAATGCGGCGAAGGTTTCGGCAGAGTCACACCGGCAGAGTCACACCGTCCATGTCTGCGGTGGCGACGTGGAGGAGGTGATGCCTCATTTTCGACCACATCAACAATAGCCGAAGTGATAAACTTATCCATGCCAGACGTATTACGGGGATGGATAAGCTGGTTGAGAGTGGAAATGACCCTCGCGACTACTCGTTAACGGCACTTTTCATCGGACATAAAAAGCTGCCGGTCGGACTCTCGGCGTTTTGCCGGTTTACGTATTTGTCTGTTGGGCGCAAAGTGACCACTGTGTCGATCGTTAATATACAAGGTGTTGTGGCCTGGGTTTAGGGTCGTTTGTAACGACAAAATGAATAGCTGTGGCAGAAGGCTGTAGGACGACTGTAACTTCTTGTCACCTAGGTCGATGGGCTAGGCGGGTTAGGATGTAGTCGCTCCGCTTACGGTCATTCGGGCTGGTGCCGTTGGGTGTTTGCGAAATCCCAACCTTGCTCGTGCTGAAAAACGTGTTGGTGAGAGCTAACTTGCAATTGGTGGCGAACGACAGGAGCCGTTTTCAATTATCGTTACGAACATCACGTCCATATGCTCTAAGCACTCTACTTGCATCATCGCCGCGCCCTTCTATCCTCTGTCCAGTTCGCGCGTTGGCATCCATCAGTACAAGCAGACACTCTTTCGTCGGGATCTTTTCCACAAATTCCTCCAGCTTTTGCCGGAAAATACGCTCCAGTTCGGCGTCCTCGGTACAATCTGATGGAGCATACGCAACGACGAAACTAACTTCCTCGCATTTGCTTCGTAGCCAGCTCAAAGCGTGTACAGAGCTCCATCAGCATACGTCTGAGTTACACAACCGTTGGCACGGTCCAGAACAGCATGTATAGCATACGTAGGTGAATGAATAGATTGGGGGCGGGCAAATTGTGGTTTGCCGCTTCTCTGTATTGGCGACCAGAGTGGGTTCGTGGTGGCGGTGTTAGCTAGCTGGCTCGGCGCGAGATATTGTACAACGAGCAGACAAACTATGGGGAGGGCCGGGCGTTGCAAGGCCTCCTAGCTTTGCCATGGTGAGACCATTCGCATTGTGCCTCTATACCGCGGAATGGACCTAACAACGAGCAAACAAACTATGGGGAGGGCCGGGCGTTGCAAGGCTTCCTAGCTTTGTCGTGGTGAGGCTGTTTGCATTGTGTCTGTACCGCGGAATGGGCCTAACCACTGGTAACAACAAGACAGCATACCACCAGTCGGGCTTCTTATAGCATTAACGGGCATCATTTGAAATGAGCACGTCTAGAGTAGCCGCGTTGTCGCCACCACCACTGCCCCAGATATGATGGTTTGGGTAAACGATGAGTGCGCGTAGTGATGGGTCAGAGGTTACATGAGCTGCAGCATGATGAAGCGTGGCGGCGGTAGTAAAATGCTTCAATCAATACCATTAATAGGGCAATTCACACAATAACTAATATTAATAGTACTCTTCTAGTATTGTACCTTATACCACACAAGCGTCCTGCCACTAGCAGAACCCATTAAGCACTCGCTAAAAAAAAATGTCGAACTAAAATATAAATAAGAAATGAACGAACCTCATTGGGTAATATTCAAGCCACGTTCAACCAAAGGGTCGTGGAGGGACACACCCGAATAAACCAAAAGAGTGAGCCCAAGCCTGACCTCAAGCAAGTTTGTCCCACATTATGGCAATGGGGATGTATAAGTTGTAAAAAAGAGAAGGAGGTTGGGTTCCAAGCAGGGGTCCAAAACTTCCAAACCTCGGTTTTAATGACACGAGTAAACGCCAGCAGTACGTCTTGAGCCTGTGGCACCACGTACCAGACACCATGCCGCAGCCGGCATATATACCCGGACGTCGTTGCCGTCGAGGCGTTCAAGAACGGCGAGGAACTTGCCATTTACCACCAGCTGGAGGTGTTTGCCCAGGGTTCTACACTATTTGACCTTGTCGTGGGCATGCCGTGGCAGTGTCATGGTACCGCCCACGGCATACCATGGCATCACCATGGCATCCCATGGCGTGGACCAGGATTCCATGGTACGCCGTGGGGGTTGCCATGACATGCCATGGGTACTACCATGTCAACCCCCGCGACTACTGCCACGGCACTCCATGGCAACCCCACGGCACTCCATGGCAACCCCACGGCACGTCATGGCAACCCCCACGGCACCCCAGTGTCGACGGCACCTTGGTTAGGGTTGGAGTTGGGGCTAGGGCTAGGGTTAGGGTCCCATGTTATGCCGTGGAGGTCCGTCGATGGTTCCGTGGTATGCCGTGGAAGATGCCGTGGAAGGATTTGCCGCAGGTGGTGCCACGGCATGCCACGGCACGTCGCGAAAAAAGACAATAGTGTACATACCTCGCTCCTGGCGCTGGTAGAACGTGGTACAACGGCTCGGTGAAGGCTCTGCTCGCACCAGTATCACAGCCTCAATCTACAACAGATCCATCACTAAATATAACTGGTACCTACATTTCGATATGTATCTACACTTTAATTCAGAAGTAGTTTTGTCTTGATATACGAGCGTGCAGTTCACCAGGCATCATAGGATACCTGTACGAGTTCGTACCATTTTGAGTACAGGTGCTCGAGAAAGGGGACATTTTTTAGAACGGAGACCTCGTTGCGGGGTGGGTTGGTTGCTCGTATGTACTGACTGTTCTACACAGCAGCAGTGCAGCAACAGCAGCAGTACCGGTGCCTATGCTTTCATACGTATAGACGTGAAGGAATACTCGTACGTATAGTAGACTGCAGTAGACTCACATGATGGTACTCACAACATGATTTTTTACCTGGTATGATCAACTGCTGTCGTCCCTGCATGATGCACCTGGTGGTGGTACCTGGAACCATACTAAAACATAGTACCTTTATGACACATGTTGGGATGTTGTCGTCGAGCCTTTTGTTGTGTGCAACAACGTATGGTATAAATGCGGTATACACGGCGTAGACAGAGCGGGCTAACCGAGTGGCACTGCCGCGGCCTGTGGTTGTCGGAGCTTCGACACGACGGCCGGCCGCAGGCATAAAGTACCGGTGCATGAGTACTCTTACGCATCAGTTCTGGGCGCCATATATATTTGGTGATACCTTGTATCGTTGTACATAGATGCGAGCGGAGCTGGGCTCTTGTACTCCAGCGCCGACTGCGCACCGACCACACCACCCTCTCGTATGCGAAGGCGCTCAGGATAACACGATGCGAAAGTATCGAAACGACCATCCGTAAACGGCGACTCTTCTTTGCGGGGGCTCTGGTGCGGCAACACGAGGGGCGATTGCCCAGTCGGTTGATGTTCGGGACGATCGCTGGTGGGGGGAGCTCGAAACCAGGCGGGCAGCCCAAGACTTGGCCTAGGGCCATTGCTGCGGACCTTAGAGTGTTCAAAGCCACCGAGGGATAAACGGAGGACTCCCCCTTAGTCTTTGGAGTTGGGATCGCACTGTGGCCCACTGCAGCAAAACAGACGGGAAAGTGGTACCGGGGAATCCTCGAAGCAGCTGAACAGTTCATGGGCAGGTGGCACGAGGCTGAGGCAAAGCTGAGTAGACAGCGCCGTGCATCCGCTTCGGATAGTGCTAGAGGGAATGGGGGGAGGAGTATCTGCAGGAGGGGTAGAAGGAACACCATACAAGTGTATGGGGGCAGGGGGGGGACAGGAGGAGTAGAAGGGAAACCGCGGTAGAAGAGAGTAGCAGAGAGACCGCAGATAGGGTAGCAAGATACCAGGCCGACTAATAGGTTGGATTTTTTTTGCTACTCGTACCGCCAACTGCTGCGGCCGTTCGGTATGTATTGGCTTGGTGCTTTGATTTTTTTTTTTCCATGACTTAACTTTTTCCTATATTTTCCCCTTCTTATCCTTATGAAAGAAGCACTACATAGTCGGTGGGTGACGAGCGTATTTTGGCCCACTCATTGTTTCTCTTTTTACTTGGTTAAGTGTTCACCGGGATGCATATTATAGTTCCATTTTTCCTTCTCGTTTCTTCCCGCTTGCACGTCCCTTTTGGCTCATGTTCGGGGTAAGATTGTGTCTGAGCTTTGGCTTCCCATTTTATTTATTTATTTGGGATTCTTCTCCTTTTCTTTTTCTTTTTCTTTTTTTCTTTTTTCTTTTTCGGTTTGGTTTCTTCGTTGCTTCTCTTTCTTTATGGTGTATTTTGGTTGCTGGCGTATGTATGTATGTTGTGTCGGCCGCACCTAGTGCGAAGGCATGGTATTGCGTAGGCTATTAACGCATTACGGTGTGTTATCTCTGTGTCGTAGTCTGTCACCACAGAGCTCGTATCTTTGTAGGGTGAAGAATCAGCACGGACACTGGGCCTGCTGGATGTCGACGAGTAGAAGAACGGTTTAATGTGAAGAACACACACACACTGCCGACAACCTAT
Organism: Macrocystis pyrifera; assembly: GCA_031763025.1. Taxonomy (NCBI): domain Eukaryota; class Phaeophyceae; order Laminariales; family Laminariaceae; genus Macrocystis; species Macrocystis pyrifera. The sequence continues at coordinate 12,601,872 of JASSKH010000019.1, forward strand.
ATGGCCGGAAAAGTAACGACCTTTTAGTATTCATATTCATACCCCGACGGCCCATATATTCTCGCTTACAGTTATACACAACAGGTGCATGCTATGTGTCGTTCAACAGGAGTACTCATGGAATAGCCGCCTGACGTAAGTCGGTCAAAGTTCAGCCTGGTCCTGGTACCTGGTGTGCTGGCGTAGTCCACAGTTCGAAGATACCGCTACCCCCCCCCCATAGTACATACTGGTGCCTGGATTTCATATTCATAGTGTCGCATCCTAGGGCTAGTAGCGGTATTACGGGTAGTCTTATACCTGCAGCATGGGCAATAGGTTATCACCTACAAGGTAGATACTGCCGACATGTTGCTAAGCGTTAAGAGAAAATACACACAATCCGCACACTTTCCGTCACATAGAAAACCCCCGGTCGCTGTTTTTATCTATACGCGAGACAGCAATCACTCCGAAGACATGTCAAAGTGGCAGCTGACAATGCTGCTGTACCACTCTCCTCGTTGCTTGGTGCACAGGCGTGGTTCGATGCGTCCAAGGAGCTAAACGCGTTTGGAGCTGGCGTTCAACTCAAGCGCAAATAGTGCTTCGGACAAGCTTGCCGAGCTCTTTTTCCGGGAAATGGGGTGGTGGAGGAATGGGCGGGTACTTCCTTCAACTCGTGACTTCTTAGCTGACCCGCTGTAGACGACGTCTGCTACGAAGTAGGTTCGTTGTGTATTCGCAAACTCAGATGTTAGCCGGCCGCACGTAAAAGTAGTGAGGCAAGGAGGTTTTAATATTTGACACGTGTGGTGTGCCGACGAGAGATTTTTTTTTCACTTCATGAATGTTAGTGTTAGCGTTGGCTTCCTGTTCGTGTGCTTTTGCACGGCATGTTGAAGAATGTTTTGATACCTATTTGCTGAAAATCATCTACTGCGTGCGTCCCGCTAGTGTTGGGATCCAGGACGTTGCATGGCGCGCGTTGTTTGTTGATGATAGTTAACGCCGTGGTGGGGGCAGCGAACTTATCATCCAACCTGTAATTTGAATTCGACGAATGTTGATTGGTCCTTGGTCGCTATCTGCAGAATACGAGGTAGTTTACCCAATTGGCAGCTATACTTCATGTAGAAGTGCCGAGAGAGCCGCAAGGCGAAGTGTTCTGTTGCCCTAGTGACTCGGGAGGGGGGAAGGGGGGGGTGGGGTGTTCCTTCCAAGATCGTTCGGTGAAGCAAGATAGCAAACAGCTTATCTGCGTGAGTTGTTCGTGCTTTCGCCCTGTGCCGGTGATGCACACGCGCGCTAATCTTCCAGTCTGTTTCGGCCGTCGTCGATGATTTATATATTTTCGACATGTACCTGGTATTTTTATTGTCTGTATGATACATGCCGCATGAAGGTCATTTGTCACAACCCCGACGTCACGTCTCTTCGTGACAGTGAGATTGGCATGTCATCTGACTGTGAAGCGGGGACCGAGGTCGTGGTAAGGGTAAGGGACGCAGGTGGTTCTGGCAGCTGGAAAGCAGTGCTTCGCTTCTTCAGATTTAGATCTTCTTATTGATGGCGAGAGCTGAGGAGGTGCTCTGGTAGAGAAGTGAGAGGTAGGGGGGAGGCCAGATATACTCGTCCACCCCACGCCACAAGCTCTCCTACATTCCTCGTCTGATGTACGCCTGCAGAACTTTTCTATGGCTACCGGTCGTTCTCCTGCTAATATAAGAACTTTTGACTTCGTGATCCTATCTGCGTTAAGGAACATTACTCTCCTCTAACGGGATCCGCCATAGGGAACATTCCTAAAAGAACGTTACTCTCGACTAACGGAATATCCGCCGGGTTAATCCATTCTTCGGATTGTTCTCGTATTCGTGAGACTACAAGACTGCAACATAGTATCTATATTATAGCCCATGAGTGCTCCACTCATGTCACATGACCTCTATAGGTGCTCTTCATCTGGTAACCACACGATACCGGTATGGAAACCCTGGTGGTGTTGTTTGACATTTTTTTCTCGGAACGTGGGACGTGTATGTATCCGGGATCCGCGCCCCTATATTAATAGTAACATCCACTACACCACGGCACAGATCAAGTAGAGGGTGATATCTTCCGTACCCTTCAATCAAGATACACGAAGTTGCTGTTCTTGACGTGTAACTAGGGCGACATCCGATATTGGAGGTACTTCTCCTCCTGCGCGCTCAGTTCTTCACATGAAGGAAAATAAACCGTTTGATCAGAAACGGCCGTTTCGAAACAATTGAAAAATCCCTCTCGGAGAAAAAATACCCCCCCCACCAGAAAAGACACAAACGTTTTAGAGAGGACAAAAAAAGTCGATAATCCGGCCGCGTTTAAAAAAAGATGGAATCTTCAATACACGCGGCGTGGCTGTTTTAGGGGTTGTAGCCGGTTTCAAATTAGCGATCGGAGCAAATCTAAGCGCGCACGAGCGGTTTCAATAAAATCCAGAGTATGCTGAGTGACTACTAATATGAATGTTTTCCATCTCTTGCTGGACAGTCAATTCGAGGTTGATATGCAATATCGAAATTCCGACGATGGATTTATTATCCCCGCCCCCGGATTAGTAAACTCTTAAAATTCAGTGCCACCGAGAATTTTTCAAACCCGTAGGTTTTTCACCCGCATCCGCGTTTCCATGCTCTTTTACCGGGTGTTACCCAAGGTTGATGACTAGTATCGAAAATCTGACGATGAATGAATGATGTTAACCCCCGAAATACAGTAGTATGCCCTGACACGTTCAGCGCCGTTGAGGCATTTTTCAAACCCGGCGATTTTTCATCCGCATCCCCGCTTCTGGGCGTTATCTTATTTTTTTTCTCTCCAGCCGGCAAGAACTCGTTGAAACCTTACAAGATAGTTTTTTTTGTTTTGTTTTGCTTTGTTTTGTCTTATCACGGGTACCACGAGTAAATCTACCGGTGATTTTTTGTTTGGGGGATAGTAGGGGATTTTGTTATCAACACCCCCCCCAAAAAAAACAAACCAGGATATCTCAACCTCGGATGTCGCCCTAGGCCTTGGTTGAACACTGGGAACGAAACGTTTGTCACGCAGGCGTATATGTAACACCTTGAAATCAAAACATCATTTATATTGTGGGTGTTGGTATCATGCGCGCATTGCCATAAAATAAAGCGGACATCGTGCTCGTCAGAATTAAAGTTGTTACCGCCTTCCTAAAGCCCTCACTCACGAAAACTCATCTCGTGTGATCGTTCAACCGCTTCACATGTTTGGCGTTGTTCGACACTTTTAGATAAAAGACTGCCAGCCTCCCCAGAAGCGGAACGGCCGATACGCGAGGGACAAAAAAGGAGTGGTGCACCCTGTGTACTGATCTCGCGACTAAAAGAGAGCCGACATCCAGCCCCTCTCACCTCCCCTTCTCGTCTCCTTTAGTGTCCCCGCCCTAGCCCCCATTCTCGTCCCCCTTATAGTCGCCCCCTTGGTCCCCCTTCTCGTTTCCCATTTTGTTTCTCCCCCCGTCCACCCCCTCCGCGTTCCGCGCAATCGCCTGGTCAGCCTCTTCCCTTGCCTCGTGTTCAGTCTGTGTTTCGAATCGCAACGCGGTGAGGAACGGGAGATAAAATTGTCATCATATTCTCGATGTCTGTGTAGCGCAAATCTTCTGCGTAGCGACTTCAGGTAAAGTATTGATCAACGCGACAGGACGACTGGTCTACGCTTACTGAAGGTCTAAACTACGCCCCTCTTTCTACGTAATAAATGAACTTGCTGTGTGTGGGTGCGACGAGGCAGGCGCATACTCATGATTGTTGCGGTATGTTCTCGCGTCGAAACCTCTCCATTGTTTTTTTCGACTCAGTGCTGCAAATAGTGACAAAAGTTTCAGCCCATTGGGTTGATGAGGTGCCGCTTACGGGTACTAAAACAACAGGAGTGTATACACCACCTCACATCACATAACACATTTCTTCGGCAACAACAGCCTTGACAGCAGCACGCGTACGTGGCGCATGACAGCGCCGTCATCAAATCTACGTGTACAACCACACCGGTTGTAGATACAAGCTCCACACAAGGTTTTGCCTTCAAACACAGCCGTAAGACACACAGGACTGGACGGAAAAATAATGATTGTTTGGTAGTCATTCAAATCTACCAACGTTCCTTATTTTTACGTCCCCAGCAATACCGAACTACGGGGGTATCAGTCTGAAAGATCTCTATACCAAGTATCTTGTACACGTTTCTACATAAACAAAACTCCTACAACAGCAAGAAGAGTAAGCGCCGCCGACAATGGCGTCATCGCATGTACGCGTACAACCACACCAGTAGTACATACAGCAGCACGCACCACACAAGTATGATTACAAACACAGCTGTAAGACGTGCAGAACTAGACGAAAATGTAAGGAGCGTTTAGTATATATATAGAACTACTTACTTAGATATCGATCTCTGAGCGTGTTCGGTTCGTACATCCCTGGCATCTCAGAGCTCCCACTTGGAAATCTCCTCCTTTTTTTACTTGCCGGACCCTTCCAGCGGGTCTTTGGTTTTTTCTCCATTTCTCGTCGTACTTTCAGTCCTTCCTTCCTTTTAAGTTCTTTCGTTTCGTGTGCGTGCGTGTACTCCGAGCACGGTTGCGCGGGCGAACCCGGCACCGTCGCGGGTGTCCGCGGATGCTGGCGGGTAGAGAGGGAGTTACAAGGAGTGTGGTCGCCTCTTTCGTGCCCAGGCGCCGCGTGTGCCTCGAGACACGAGAGATGCATCAATAGGCTCTGTCTGGCCTCCATCTGTGATTTTTGACAGAGTACGTACGAGTACTTAAGGGTCGTTCGGGATTGTAAGATAATACTCAAGCGGTGCTTATTTTTGCGATCGGGCTGAAAGTCACAAGAGCGAGGTACCCCGAATGAGCACCAACATTGTCGAGCTAGCGTCGAGGTCCACGGTGAGCACCGGGCTTCATGCGAGGCGGGCGACGGGGCTCACTGTGGAAGAAAGGGAGGAAAGCTTTACCCGGACTGAATCGGTGGCGTGATGGTCGCGAGAGGGCCGGGCGGCGTACGAGGCTGAGAGAGAAGCTCTGCTGTTTGATTTTTGATTTTTTTGGTTTTTTCTTTTCGACTGGTGTAAGGTGTTCCAATCAGGTAGTAAATTATTATACAAAAGGGGACGGGGATTTTTTTTTGTTTCGGAATTTTTCGGTTTCACTTTAATTGTTTTTGCTGTGTTGCTGTGCCGTGCTGTGCTTTTATTTATCTTTCGTACATACGAGTACAGACACAGAGCATGTCAAAAGAAGAAATAAGTACCCTACCTGGGGTAAGTACGTACGTACGACATGTGAGCGAGCGTAGCGGAAAAACGCCCGCGACGCGAAGCACATGTGGCGTCGGAGCTGTTTTTCCTGAAGCATGGCGGCGGGACTCTTGGCATTATCAAGTGGCCAGTTTGCAACTACAGGGGTCACGAGAAAAGCAATATCAGTATTCAATCATGGACCTCTCTCCGCTTCGCATAATTTGATGTACGTTTCCTTCCTGAGCGCAGCGCCTTGTATATTCATACAAATATACAAGCGATCCTAATATCTCCGTCCGAAAGGCCTTTACCCGTTTATCGTAAAACACAACTCGCACAACGTTGTATATTCATACAAATATACAAGCGATCCTAATATCTCCGTCCGAAAGGCCTTTACCCGTTTATCGTAAAACAAAACTCGCACAACCGCTGAAGTATGGGTCGCTGACAGCAGCGTTATCGCTTGTACACATACATTGACAACACACTTCTAGTAGTACATACACAGCAGTACACACCACACAGGTATGCCTGCAAACACAGCAGTAGCTGTGAGAGACGTACATAGCTGGACGGAAATACAAGGAACCCCATATATTTCCGTCCCCAGCAGTATCGCACGACCACGGTATCCGTCTAAAAGACCTACACACGTTTCTTAGAGAGGATGGGGGGAGGGGTAACAGCAGGAGGGGTAGAAGGAACACCGTACAAGTGTATGGGGGCAGGGGGGGGAACAGGAGGAGTAGAAGGGAAACTGCGGTAGAAGAGAGTAGCAGAGAGACCGCAGATAGGGTAGCAAGGCACCAGGCCGACTAATAGGTCGGACTTTTCTTTGCTACTCGTACCGCCAACTGCTGCGGCCGTTCGGTATGTATTGGCTTGTGCTTTGATTTTTTCCATGACTTAACTTTTTCCTATGTTTTCCCTTCTTTTCCTTATGAAAGAAGCGCTACATAGTCGGTGGGTGACGAGCGTATTTTGGCCCACTCATTATTTCTCTTTACACTTAGTGTTCCCCGGGATGCATAGTTCCGTTTTTCGTTCCCGGTTCTTCCCCCTTGCACGTCCCTTTTGGCTCATGCTCGGGGCAAGCATGTGTCTGAGCTTTGGCTTCCCATTTTATTTATTTATTTGGGAGTCTTTTCCTTTTCTTTTTCTTTTTCTTTTTCTTTTTCTTTTTCGGTTTGGTTTGGTTTCTTCGTTGCTTCTCTTTCTTTATGGTGTATTTTGGTTGCTGGAGTATGTATGTATGTTGTGTCGGCCGCACCTAGTGCGAAGGCATAGTATTGCGTAGGCTATTAATGCATTACGGTGTGTTATCTCTGTGTCGTAGTCTGTGACCACAGAGCTCGTATCTTTCTAGGGTGAAGAATCAGCACGGACACTGGGCTTGCTGGATGTCGACGAGTAGAAGAACGGTTTAATGTGAAGAACACACACACGTATGTGATTTTCATTTTATTTTCTCTCTTCCTTTCCCCGATTGATAAGCCTTATTGAAGGAGTCGTGTGGCCTGGGTGGATGACGAGCCTGCTTTGCTTGTTTCGTACTGTCTGACGCCGAGGGCCCGGGCATAGGTGACGAACGTTGGACGAAGGTGGCAGACAGGGTAGTAGCAAGGTACCAGGCGGGCCAGCAGGGAGACCTTTTGGCTGTGCAACTCGTACCATAAACTGCTGCCCCTACCTGGAGGATGCTTTGTGCTTTGGTTGGTTTGCCTGTTATTTTCCCTTGGTTCTTGGTCTTACGCTGTTGACAACTATTAATAGTGGTGTTTTCTTCCTTTTCCTTTCTTTCTAGCTTCTTCTTTTCAAGTGTCTGCTAGATCCCCTGTTGTTGTTGTTGTTGTTGTTTTCTTCACATTAAATCGTTCTTTCTACCCGTCGACATCCAGCACAACCAGTGTCCGTGCCGATTCTTCAATCCTAGAGAGATACAAGTCATGTGGTCACAAAGCTACGCCACATCAGAGATACCAAGTTGCCACGTATGCAATGCAATGCCATGTCATCATACTGCGTACGACAGGCACGACATACCCGTTCCATGACCTAGAGAAACTAAAACGAAACAAATAGAAAAATAACAAAAACAAAGACAATTCGAAAGAGAAAAAGAAACAAGAAAAAAATAAACAAATTTATACCTGGTACCAGCCAGGGTACTTCAGTATAGACACAAACCATCGTACCCCCCCCGCAGGGGATCTGGCAGACACTTGAAAAGAAGCAGCTAGAACAAAAAAAAAAAGAAAAAAGAAGAAAGCACCACTAGTTGTCAACAGGGTAAGACTAAGAACCAAGGGAAAAATAACAGGCAAACCAAACAAAGCACAAGGCATGCTCCAGGTAGCGGCAGCAGTTTATGGTACGAGTAGCACAGCCAGGGTCTCCCTGCAGGCCCGCCTGGTACCTTGCTACTACCCTGTCTGCCACCATCGTCCAGCGTTCGTCAACTATGCCCGGCCCCTCGGCGTCAGACAATACGAAACAAGCAAAGCAGGCTCGTCATCCACCCACGCCACACGACTCCTTCAATGAGGCTTATCAATCGGAGAAAGGAAGAGAAAGAAAATATAATGAAAACCACATATAGGGTCAGCGCAAAGGGGGGGAACGATGGCTTTGTTGTTATATATATACCAGGTATTGTTTCTTTTTCTGTTTCGAATTGACCTCTTTGTTTTTTTGTTTTATTTTTCTTCTTTGTTTCGTTTCGTTTCTTGGAATGTGTGTGTGTGTCATGCCTGTCGTACGCAGTATGATGATATGGGATTGCATTGCATACGTGGCAACGTAGTATCTCTGTGGCGTAGCTTTGTGACCACAGAACTTGTATTTCTCTAGGATTGAAGAATCGGCACGGACACTTTCTGGTTGTGCTGGATGCCGACGGGTAGAACGAACGGTTTGATGTGAAGAAAACAACAACAACAACAACTTCTGACTTTTTTTGTGCCGGTACATTCATCCACCTTTCTTTTCTGAACATATACTCGTAGTGTGATATATACAGCAGTAGTAGATGTTACCTGTGTGTTTTAGCCCAAATTGCAGAGTTTGGGCGCGCTTGCGTGTGGCGTGCGTTCATACCTCAACATTTCACAGCTACTCCGAATACTTGGGAGTAAAGCAAAGTATGTTCGAGAAAATACTGCTGATATTACAGTATGTACTTCGTACACTCGCAGTATTTCGTTGTTTTTGTACTCGAGATACTGCAAGTACTCGCCGTATTTTGAGGTACTGTAGATACTACTGCGGCTCGCACTAATGCGGGGTTCGCTACTGCTGCTGGCATGGATACCGCCTGTTGTGCTCCAGGTATCTGGGGGTTCTGTACCGCGGGTACTACGAGTATACCAGTTACTGTACTAGTATTCTAGCAGTATTTCGTCCGTTGGTAGTGTTCGTACTGCTGCTTCTGCGAGACTCAGTACTCGCAGTAATGAAATACCCTCAATATGCCCAGTATACTTTGAGTATGAAGTATTGTTCAACCGTCTGTGCACCGTGTCGATAAGTCTCAGGCCCAGCGTTCGGCACGAAACACACCTAGATAGTCCCACACGAGTGGGAGTTGGAGCAAACTACTTTTGCTGGAGACAACTTGAGCACTTAAAAGCACTCTGGCAGTAGTTCGACATATGCATTTACTCCGAGTACTCTCAGTATCTCGAGGTTCTGTGCTGCGCATATTGCCTTTACATCAAGTGTTCGTGTTTCGATACTCCTGCGGGTACATACTTGCCTGTGTTCTCGGGGTTCGGTACTGCTTAGACTCTCATTACTCTCAGTATTTGGGCCTTCTCAGTACTGGCAATAATATTGCCGTCAGTACTCCAATACTCTCAGTACTCGGACTACAATTTGTTCTCGAGCATTTACCTGTGAAACCTTGATATTAGCCCGAGCACCAAGAAACATTTATTTCGGGGGAACATATATATTGTAGTACCAGTATGTATGTATTTATGTGCTGGAAAGCTTTGGGCGCCTCGGAAAGGACGGCAGCGATCTTATTGATCAATTGGCGACAAGCATAGTTGGAGGGACGGACGGATTGTCCCTGGCGCGGGAGGGCGTCTGCAAAGAACGCCTCTTCCAGATGATCTCCGTGACCACACAGGTCGCAATTTCACGCAGAGTACACAGGTATAAAACTTGCCCTAGGAGACCGCCAGGCCGCTAGGGGAAGGGAGGAAGAAGTCGGAGGAATGCGGCCAATGACATGGGGATGGAACGTCGATGAGGAATAGAATATACTATACCGGTAGCTAGAATGAAATGTTGTGAGGAATGGGAATGAATTTGGAAACGACAGGCAGAGAAGTGTATGAGAGGTGCTACTGATTTGAGGAAGGATATTTGGTTTATATAGGAACGGCATCATCTGCTACGTTATTTTGTCAAAAGGCAAGATTAATAATAAAGATAAATGTATGTGCTGTACCTCACTCAGCCGGTCACAAAGTATTTTGGCGCAGTCTCGACCTCGCGCAAACTTTTTGCACTTAGAATTAATCGCAGCGAGTCAGCTGGATAAATATATCTATCTCCACTTACCGATGCCCTATTATGTATTATTGTAGTAATGATCCCACACTATTTCCGCGAACCGTATAATATAGTCTGTCCTCAAAAATGTGTTGGGTGTTCTTCACGTTAAAATGATGGGTGGGTGCAAGTGTTACTTCTAAAAAAGTATGCAGGGTTTTTTACGAGTATTATTTTGTTTTTGTGCCACTCCCCTATTACTATTATTATTATGCTTGCCTTCTCACAAAATAGCGTAGATGCCGTTCCCATACAAACCAAATATCCTTCCTTAAATCATCAGTAGTATCCCTCATATACACTTCTTTTCCTGTGGTTTCCAAATTCCCATTCCCAACGACATTTCATTTCAGCTACCAGTATAATAGATACAACTATAATTACGATTTTTGAGGTCGTTGTCACTTGCTAGCTCTTGGCGGACAGACCGACTGATAGACAGCTCTTCGCAAACAGCCCTTCTTCTTTGAAACAGCCGAACAGCCAAACAACCTTTCTTCTTTCTTCTTCCGCAAACTGCCAACCAATAGACAGCTCTTCGCACGGCGCCTAAAAGAGGCGTCTCGCCTTCGACGAACGGCATAGATAGGTGCAGTTGTCGGCGGCCAAGCTGCTGCTGTCGGTGGCGAACCTGTTGGTGCTGCAACCCTCGCCTCTCCCTTCTCCACGCGCCCTAAGCTCACCTCCCCCTCGTCGAGAGGCGCGTGGTCCTCGCCCTCTGGCAAGAGAACGGCAACGACGAAGACCGACCTGGTGCCGGCTGTTGTTTGCGACCAGTGCACGGACCAGCACTTGGTCAAGAACTCCGCGCCTGGTGGCAAAAACGTGGCCTTCGCCACCTGCAAGGATCTCACGTGCGTGGTGGCGGGATCATCCTGACAGGGCAACCGACTGCGAGTTCTGTGCTCGCCCGATCAAGGAAGGGACTGTCTCGTACTCCCTCGAGACTGCTGACAGTGGTGAGTGTCTTATGTCTATTGTGCATGCTGTATGTTGCCAGTACGTTTTGTTGGGGTTTTCCATTGCCTTTTTGCATACAAACTTACGTCAAAGCGTTTGTTTTGTGTTTTTACTCATCCATGCTCGTTCTTTCTCCTTCGTGCGTTGCGTCGGCTCCTCTTGCACACAGTGCACGCGAACGCGCACATGCACAACTGTTTGCGGGACGTGAACGAAGGAACGTAGGATTCAGCTGTCGCCGTCACCGCTGCACCGAACGACGTGAGTGCTGCTGCTACTGTGGTGCATTTTCAGTGCATGCACACGATTTCTGTGTGTGCATGTTTGGGTGACCCCACATGCTCATTTTGCTCGTTTTCGGCTGCCGCTGCTGCTGCTGCTGCTGCTGTCAGTGCCACGCCATGAGTGCTGCTGCTGCTGTGCACCTGCTTCTCCTGTGCACTCGCTGCTGCTGTAGTGCTGCTGCGTTGTTGCCGTGCTGTGCACCTGCTGCTCCTGTGCACTTGCTGCTGCTGTATGTAGTGCTGTTGCGTTGTTGCCGTGCATCATGCTGGAAGCGTACATATTTTCGGATCGTCAATTCCGTAGGTTTTGCGATGGCGGCATACCAGGGTACATGCTTTTTTTCTTCCTTATTTTCATATCGTTGCTATGCTGCTGCTGCTGCTGCCCAACGCTGCTACAAACGCTGCGGCGATTCGTTGCAGCTTCTGCTGCTGCTAATGCTGTAGCTGCTTCTGCTGCTGCTGCTGCTAATGTGCTGACGCAATATCCACTGAATGTTCGTATGTACTCGGATTACTGTTTTTCTTGGTCGTTTTTGTACTCAAATGGTTCCTTTTGATACGTGAAAAAATATTTTTGTCGTTTTGCTCCTGCATTTTGCGTACGTACTGCAATTTCTCGTTTTTGGCTTGGTTATTTTCATATATATCGTTGCTATGCTGCTGCTGTGGTGCTGCTGCGTTGTTGCCGTACATCATGCTGCACTTGTGTGTGTACATATTTCGGTATCGTCAATGAAATTCCGTAGGTTTTGCGATTGCGGCATACCAGGGTACATACTTTTTTTCTCCCTTCTTTTCATATCGTTGCTATGCCGCTGCTGCCAACGCGGATTATTGTTTTTATTGGCCATTTTTGTACCCAAATGGTTTTTTTGATACGTAAAAAAAATATTTTGGTCGTTTTGCTCCTGCATTTTGCGTACGTACTACTTTTTCTCGTATTTCGTATTGTTGCTATGCTGCTGCTGCGTTGTTGCCGTACAGCATGCGGAGGTGGGTCTATAGTGAGGTACCAAAAATACTTTTCGGACGGCCTCAGGGTACATACTTTTTTTCTCCCTTCTTTTCATATCGTTGCCATGCTGCTGCTGCCATCGCTGTGGCGATCCATTGCTGCTTCTGCTGCTGCTGCTGCTGCTCTGCTTTTAGTGCTGCCGCAATATTCACTGAATGTTTGTATGTACTCGGATAATTGTGTTTCCTGGTCGTTTTGTGGCGCTGCTGCGTTGTTGCCGTACATCATGCTGGACATGATTTGTGTGTCTATTACACTTAAACTTGTGCGTGTGTACATATTTCTGTATCGTCAATGATTTTTTTTTTTGTGGTGCTGCTGCGTTGTTGCCGTACATCATGCTGGACGTGATTTGTGTGTGTACTGTACTACACTTGTGTGTCTACATATTTCCGTATCGTCAATGAAATTACGTACTTGCTGCTTCTGCTGCTGCTGCTGCTGCCGTCGTATAGCAAGCGATTACGTGCTGCTGTTGTGCCGCTGTAGAGTAGTACAAATAGTGAACTCTGCCCCCCCCCCCCCCCCCCCCGCCCTTCCCCCTCCCCTGCCATTCCCCGCACGCCACTCCCGCCCCGCGCACCCTATATGTTTACTTCGACCAGGTCCGTGGCAAGTGCTACAACTGCCGCCTGTCGGACTCCACCATCAATAACGGAGACATCATCATCAAGCGCAAAAGGACTCCCTTCCATTTCGCCTGCTCCAGGGCTTCGCGGAATTCCGAAGCAGTACGCCAAGCAGATTGTCGCCATCCAGGACGAACGAAAGGAAACAAATTGTTTCCCACATTTCCCAAAATCACGATTATTTCTTTCTACACATATCCAACGGGTTCAACAGCGAACATATCCACATTCTGGGCCTCCCGCCTCGTTACTACAGCATCCTGGAAGACTATTTACATATCATGTCTCATCCAAACTCCTATGCTGGCTACATCGAAATCGCGGCCGCCCAGCAACTATACAACATTTCCATAACAGTTGTCGTTGCCGGCACTGCTGCTTTCTCTCCTGTCCCAAACCTTCCTTCAAACAACAGCCTGTATGTTGTATATCATCCACATGCCAAGCACTACTCCACTCTCTCCCCACACTGATGAAAGATGTTATTCTTATTATTAGACGAATGTCATTCTTACTCTTGCGTCACCCGATCTTACGTTTCACATTACATTCATAAATAAACGCGATTATTACATCCTTCACCGTTTCTTACACAAATACATTTAGTTTGGTTGGCTTTGGGCTATGTCGCCAATTAATTGCAGTTATATGTACACGAAACGACGGAATACCCACTCCGAAGGAAAGCCTTGTATATTCTATAAAAATACGGCACCTCCCGTAGGGGAACATTGTAAAGAATATATTTAGCTGTTGCGCTGACGCAACATTTTGGTCAAGATAACCGTTTTCAGGTATAGCCGCGGAGGGCCTGGTTGCGCACAGCGCAACACGCAATTTTGGACGCAACATTTTGGACGGCAGGTCGAAAAAACGTGTGCGGGCTTTTTGTTGTCACCGTAGTCGTTAAAACATTTGAAATACTGTTCTTGAAATTCACCTTTGACACACTGTTTTTCATACTCAACTTTGGAGAAAACAAATTTTGGGTCCCCTTTTTGAGTTCGCGGCAGGCAATTTCTTTTTCTTAAGCCCTTTTTCTACAGTAGAACTAAAGAAAATTAGGTTCTGATCCCGATGCACGTCTCTTCCAGGTTTGGGATGCGTTTGACCTTTTTATGACCGCAGTCCCGTTTTGGGGCCAACCTACTTTGAATTTGAGTGTTTGTCCCCAACACGGGACTGCAGTTCGAACTAGACGACCATTTGGGGACAATTTTTGTCCCCATTTTTTTTTAACACTTGGAGTTTGTGAGGGAAGATAAGATGTATCCAATTCGAGTGCGATTAGGGATACAGGAATCGCTCGGAGATTAGCTATCCCCAACATGGTCTGACACACAGGTGGCCACTGGAGTACCTTGAGAGCGTACTCTGATGGACCTTCGGTAAAACCACCTTGAGCCACAAATCTCAAGGTCTATAATTGCCCAGCGGGAACGTGCACGACGTCCCCGGATTGTCGAATGTATGCGTCACAATGTAATCAGGTTCGGAAACGTACCAGGTCAAGGTGCTGTGTTTTTTGTTACACGGCTGACAGCACAACAAAAATCGAAATCGAATCGAGAAACATACCACACAAGGAAAAACGACAGAAACAAAGCAAAATAATGAAATCTGGACAAAAAAAAGAAGCACGAAAAAATACCAAAAATGATCGTACATTTTCATGTACAGAGCTGAGGGGAATATTGATCATGCACAGGAGCAGGGGAGATATTATTAATAGTATGGTAGTGTAGAATGAGTAGGGGGGATGTTGATTGTACTCAGTATTCAGTGACCTCATGTCACCGACCACCAAATTGCTCTTACCAGGGGGAGGGGGAGTACAGTCTACTTTACCAAAAGGGTTACCAGTCACATGAAGGGTTGCTCCCGAATCCGCTACCCATTCTTCTCTCCCATTAACCCAAAACAAATCATCAGTCGCCTTGCCTTGGTGCGCAAACTGCGCGGTGAGGAGGTGCGGATCGATCGTAGGCGTAGGGTTGCCGTTGTTCGCTGGGCCAGGGGAGAAGGAAGTGCTCGAGGAGGGTTGTTGTGGCGGGGAAGCTCCGGCAGTGGTGTGTGCACACTTCTTCCGGAGCTTCCCCGCCACAACAACCCTCCTCGAGCACTTCCTCCTCCCCTGGCCCAGCGAACAACGGCAACCCTACGCCTACGTTCGATCCGCACCTCCTCATCGCGCAGTTTGCGCACCAAGGCAAGGCGACTGATGATTTGTTTTGGGTTAATGGGAGAGAAGAGTGGGTAGCGGATTCGGGAGCAACCCTTCATGTGACTGGTAACCCTTTTGGTAAGATAGACTGTACTCCCCCCCCCCCTGGTAAGAGCAGTTTGATGGTCGGTGACACGAGGTCACTGAAGACTGAGTACAATCAACATCCCCCCTATTCATTCTACGCGACCATACTAATATCCCCCTGCTCCTGTGCATGATCAATATTCCCCTCAGCTCTGTACATGAAAATGTACAACATCGCAGGGCTATTATATCTCATATTAATATCAACTCGAATCAAACTCAGAAAGTCAAAAATCCAATCTTCTCAAAAAGCATTCTTGAATCAACACTCAAATCCTCAAATCAGTAATCACAAGCTCAAATCCCCAGCCTCTCTCTTGCAAACACATAAATAAAACTCTCGAAATCCAATATCAGGTAAAAACGGCATTTTTCTCGGATTCAATCAGGTAAAACGGCATTTTCCGCGGAATTGGTCCAAAGATGTTCAGTGGAATCTCGTTGACTTAGTACAGTGATCTCCGGGGCCCTCCCCTCGCCAAACGCTACTGGTGTCTACAGGCACACTATCAGAATCATTCGTATTGTTTCCAGCGCGCACGCTCGAAAAGATCAACTCACGAACTCGGCGAGACTTTTACCCCGACCCACCCTATGGAATTATATAGCACTACTTGCTAGACCACTCAGTCAGTACTGACTCTGAACAAAAACACAATTTTTCAAGAACCAAAAAATCAAACTCTCAATTTCCAAAGTACATACGTACTACCCAAACCTTCCCAAACAGAAAACATTTCACATGAACCGCACACGCCCCCAGGCGCTTCATAGTCTCTCTTCAGCCTTATCGTAAAACCTCTCTCTCCATTTCATACCTTATTGCAAATCATAGAAAATATCACAGTAGTCATACTCATCAAAAAAATAATTAAGCCAAGAAAATAAATGCCAGGTATCGCAAGGAACCCCGTTCCTCCGGACAAGACTCTCCCCTTGTCCCCTACTCCCGCAACAGATACATATTTTCAGATCGCGACGGTAATGCGAGATAGCATACATTCCTTCACTTGAATTTTATTTGACGTTGAAACTACTCGAAAATATCAAAAACTCTAGCGGAATCCAAATCGACCAGCAAAACAATTCCAAAGTACAAACAATGAAAATATTCATCCAGATTCACAGACAACCACATTTTAATATTAATCACCCCGATGCCCCGAACACCACTGCTGTTGCCTCCGCCGCGGGTGCCTCTCCGTCCGGTCTCATGGCTTCACCGCAGCTCGGGTCATCCAGCTATTCCTCCTGGGTGAATTTAAACGTCGCCTCCGAAGCATTGACCCCGCATACACAAAGGATGGGACGTGCATTTGAGTGATTAGGTCTGCATTGGGTGTTTTGCTCTTTTCACGCATTCACAGCTTGCAAACTCCTCTTTACCTATTTAATTTAACTTCTCAAATGCTAGTGCAAATAAACACAGCTACTTGTCAACGAGAATATCTAGTCCCGCATCAAACCCATGTATTCCTCTACCACTATGTAATGCAGTACGTACTTGATGAACATATACAGCAGTGCCAAGTAAACCGTTTTCGTCTAAGCTCACACCCATAACTCTACCACCATCAGTAGTACCTGGGCAACAGACGCTGGGCGAGGGGGGTGTTCCTCTGCTCTGCAGTTCACTCAGCATTTTACTCAAATCTATGCAATGTATACTATGGTGTCTCGCTCTACCATTCAACTTCTTCTGCTGCTGTACTCTTATAGTACGTTACTCCGTCCACAAATATCTTCCCTTCTTGGCACGTAACTAGTAGCGCGGGTCGTGCCACACAGCTACACATCAACCCAACAACTCAAAAATGTGATGCCCGCATAGAAAGATGTAAATATGTGAACTGTCGCAAACAGACGTGATGCTGTAGTTGGGCACAAGGCTTCAACACACGCACGTCTTTCTGCTGTACTTGCTCGGTTCTGCCAGCATCAGACCAACCCAATGCCACAAACTCAGCAACAGGGTGGGCTTATCAATCCTCGCACTGTATGTGATACGTAATGACGTCAAAAAGGTGCGCGTCTCCGGTGGCTTGGTAGGTGGTCCGCGTGCCTGTCAA
The DNA here is from genome assembly GCA_031763025.1 of Macrocystis pyrifera. Lineage (NCBI taxonomy): Eukaryota > Phaeophyceae > Laminariales > Laminariaceae > Macrocystis > Macrocystis pyrifera. The sequence goes on from JASSKH010000019.1 coordinate 12,619,001, forward strand.
GATCAACTTCGTGGGTTCAAATCTCACCGAGTGCATGCTCGGAAGGACGCTGGACGTTTTCTTGCGTAAACAATTGACAAGCGGAAAGCGCGAGAGCTTGAGTTAGCTACATTCGATGAAAATCGACGAGACGTTGGAACGCTGAACCCTATGCGCGACAAAAAATAAAGGCACGTACCGGGGGGGAGAAGAGACGACACCTGTGACCACGGCTTGTCCAGAAGATCGTCGAGGGCAAAACCTCCTGCGAGTGGGCTGGAAAGTAAAAGTGATGATGAAAAAAATAAATAAATAAATAAATAAATAAAAATATACGTATACGTCTGTGCATCTCATTTAATTTCAAAAAAATATGAAATACGTCATCTGTGAGTTCCACTTCCAACATTCCCAAACCTCGATCTCCAATGTTTGGAGATTATGTACTACTCTTAAATCAATACACAACCAATCTAAAATCAGAAATCACCACACCAATCAATCAACGAAGTCAAACGTGCCTGGTGCGGACATAAGTCCTTGCTGGTGGTGCCTCGGTCCCTTCTCTTTCATCCTGGCTCTCTTGAGGCAGCGCATACTGCCGCGCCCGTGTGCTGGTCCCGAACTGATGATGCAGACTCCTCTCCCTGCGCACATCTTCACTCTCGCCCTCGTCTCCTTCCTCGGGGGCAACGTCCTCCCCACCAACCACCTGCGGGCGTGGTGCTTCAGCAGTCCAGGCAGACGATTCTGCCAGAACACTTTCAGCGTCGCTCCCGCGGTCTCCACCTTCCCTCTCGGCTCCTGCCGGCTGAACTCCCTCTTTCATATAATGTTATACGTTCTACATCTACGTCGCCAGCGCGCAGAGAACCCACAGATTCAGGCAAATGCCTGACTATCCCGGGGTGATGCAGCAACGATGGTTACGCGGCGGTCGGGACGACGGCGGTGGCAGGGGCGGTAGCGAAGACGGCGGTTGCGGCGGCGGTGGTCACGGCGGCGGCGGTAACGGTGCTTACTGCATGCGCTTCATCGTCGGAACAAAAGTGCAGCAATCCTCTGACTGCTGACGTTGCTGACGGTGCTGCTGGAGCTGCTACTGCCCCTGCAACTGCTACTCTCCAGCGCCTTCGCCACCAGTGCCAAGGGAATCTACCAGGTCCGGCTCAAACTTGGCCCTGCTGGGATCGCTGCTGCTTCTGGTGCGGCACCTCCTGCCTCTCCTTCTCGCACACACGCCCTCTCCTTCAGGACCTCGATCCTTTCTTCAAAATACACACTACACGCTGGCTCCCTGACGAAGCACATCATCATCTAAAAATAATAGACATGCTGGAAGCAGATTCCCACCTCTCCAGGTTGGCCTGGGCTACGCTTGCCAATAGAAAATCACCGGCATTCACTAGTGTGTTGATCTATCTCTAAAGGTATAGGCGCAGCTGGCACGGGAACGCGTGGCTGACTCCAGACATGAAACGGGACTCCTCTTACATTACATCCTCGCTGCCGAGTTGACTCGCCTCATATGCACCATACAGTTACACCTGACGAGTGGCATTGGTGGGCACCCATTACCCCGATATCCCGATACTCTACTGCCGGAATCCCTTTCCAGCATTTTTTTTTTTTTTTTTTTTTTTTTTTTTTTTTAATCATCACTTTTACTTTCCAGCCCACTCGTAGGAGGTTTTACCCTCGACGATCTTCTGGACAAGCCGTGGTCACAGGTGTCGTCCCTTCTCCCCCCCGGTACGTGCCTTTAGTTTTTATCGCGCATAGGGTTCAGCATTCCCACTGCTCGTCGATTTTCATCGAATGTACAGCTAACTCACGCTCTCGCGCTTTCCGCTAATCAATTTTATGCAAGAAAAAGTCCCTATGAGCATGCACTCGGTGAGACTCGAACTCACGAAATTGATCTTGATAGGCTCGCGGACCACCTACCAAGCCACCGGGGACGCCTCGAACTCCTCAGTCTACCTTTTTTTCAAGGGTTTTTGCCAAAATCAGGGATACCTGGCCACTTTCGTGCCAAAAGCAGTTACATACTGAAATCAAGTACAAAACACACACCAGGAGCCCTGCTATTGGCCAAGCTGACATTGTAACTGATTTTGGAACGAAAAGGCCAACGTACACCAGATTTTTTCTACTCTGTATAGCTTTCAACTGATTTTGGCCAACTTGGAACCAATCAGAGAGGCCACACGTACACTGCTGTATTTTCATTCCGTATGCGTCTGCCCTCCCTCGGTTGAAATTCGTCCGTATTCCCTCCCTCGGTTGAAATTCGTCCGTATTGACGTATAAACTCTGTACTCGTACGTCATACCTGGTACTTAAAAGCACGTATGTATATACATGCCATGCATACATGCGTACGCTGGTTTCACTTTTTCTCCTTGGGGTGTGCCATGTGCTTCAGTTAGTTGTTGTGTGTACTCTGTTGTTTTCTATGTCCACAGCAGTCCTTACAGCACCGTGGACACTCGGCGTTTCGTCTGCACCACCTCGCGTCGAGGTGGTCTCAGGTTTGGTACGGCAAGATAATTTCGTGCCGAGCAGGCGGTTCCGTGAGGATGGTCTGGAAGCTTTAAAGCTGTCAATGGGGGGGCGGGCGCCAGAGTAAATACTCTTGGCGCCCCCGCCGTGGCGAAACAAACGATGCATATTAATACTGACTCTTTGCAGGTCCAAGTGGAGGTGTTGGTGCCTACACCCTGAAGAAACAAAACAATTCATATTTTGGAGGCCATGTGGCACGCTTAATGCTTTACGTAGGCGCTTTTTTTTCCGGATTGTCATGGACATCACACCGCTCGTGGCGCGCGTTTTTTACTTGGTTTTAGGATGTACCTGATTTTGGCTCAAACGGATCAGGCATACCTGATTTTGGCATTTGCCCTAGATATCATATGTCGTGTTTCTGTTCTGAGTACAATCACAGACATGTACAAGAAACAAAGTATAATCAAGTTGGAGAAGACGACATAGTTAGTGCAGTGCATATGTATGTTGTGTCGGCCGCACCTAGTGCGAAGGCATGGTATTACGTAGGCTATTAATGCATTACGGTGTGTTATCTCTGTGTCGTAGTCTGTGACCACAGAGCTCGTATCTTTCTAGGGTGAAGAATCAGCACGGACACTGGGCTTGCTGGATGTCGACGAGTAGAAGAACGGTTTAATGTGAAGAACACACACACACACACATAACCGGCGTCCCCGGTGGCTTGGTAGGTGGTCCGCGAGCCTATCAAGATCAATTTCGTGAGTTCGAGTCTCACCGAGTGCATGCTCGTAGGGACTTTTTCTTGCATAAAATTGATTGGCGGAAAGCGCGAGAGCGTGAGTTAGCTGTACATTCGATGAAAATCGACGAGCAGTGGGAATGCTGAACCCTATGCGCGATAAAAAAAATAAGGCACGTACCGGGGGGGAGAAGGGACGACACCTGTGACCACGGCTTGTCCAGAAGATCGTCGAGGGTAAAACCTCCTACGAGTGGGCTGGAAAGTAAAAGTGATGGAAAAAAAAAATTAAAAAAAATCCCCGGTGGCTTGGTAGGTGGTCCGCGTGCCTGTCAAGATCAATTTCGTGGGTTCAAGTCCCACCGAGTGCATGCTTGTAGGGACTTTTTCTTGCATAAAAAAATTGATAAGCGGAAAGCGCGAAAGCGTGAGTTGGCTACATTCGATGAAATTCGACGAGCAGTGGGAATGCTGAACCCTATGCTCGACAAAAAATAAAGGCACGTACCGGGGGGGAGAAGGGACGACACCTGTGACCACGGCTTGTCCACAAGATCGTCGAGGGTAAAACCTCCTACGAGTGGGCTGGGAAGCAAGTGATGGATTTAAAAAATAAAAAAAATAAAAATAAAATATAAAAACAAAATATATATATGCGCGATAAAAAATAAAGGCACGTACCGGGGGGGAAAAAGGGACGACACCTGTGACCACGGCTTGTCCAGAATATCGTCGAGGGTAAAACCTCCTACGAGTGAGCTGGAACGTAAAAGCGATGATGAAAAAAATAAAATAAAATAAAATAAAATAAAATAAAATAAATAAATATATGTATGACCCCGGCGTCCCCGGTGGCTTGGTAGGTGGTCCGCGAGCCTATCAAGATCAATTTCTTGAGTTCGAGTCTCACGAGTGCATGCTCGTAGGGTCTTTTTCTTGCATAAAATTGATTAGCGGAAAGCGCGAGAGCGTTAGTAAGCTGTACATTTCGATGAAAGTCGACGAGCACTCTATGCGCGATAAAAACTGAAGGCACGTACCGGGGGGGAGAACGGACGACACCTGTGACCACGGCTTGTCCAGAAGATCGCCGAGGGTAAAACCTCCTACGAGTGGGCTGGAAAGTAAAAGTGATGATAAAAAAAACAAAACATAAAAAACGCCCACAACTACACCAACTCACGACTTGTTTTATGGTCAACAATGTGATGCTTTTTCCTGTCTGTATGTATACATTTTCTGGTCTCCCTCGTTTTTTTGCATAAGTGTATGGGGACAGGGGGGGGGACGGGGGAGGAGTAGAATGGAAACCGCGGTAGAAGAGAGTAGCAAAGAGACCGCATACAGGGTAGCAAGTTACCAGGCCGACTAATTATTATAGGTTGGACGTTTCTTTGCTACTCGTACCTCCAACTGCTGCGGCCGTTCGGTATGTATTGGCTTGGTGCTTTGATTTTTTTCCATGACTTAACTTTTTCCTATATTTTCCCCTTCTTATCCTGAATAAAGTACTACATAGTGGGTGGGTGACGAGCGTGTTTATTTTGTCCCACTCGTTCTTTCTCTTTTTACTTGGATAAAAGTGTTCCCCGGGACATGCATATTTCTTTTTTTCCTTCCCGTTTCTTCCCCCTTGCAAGTCCATTTTGGCTCATGATCGTGGTATGTGTCTGAGCTTTGGCTTCCCATTATACATTTTTTATTTAATTTGGGATTCTTCTCCTTTTCTTTTTCGGTTTGGTTTCTTTGTCGTTGCTTCTCTTTCTTTATGGTGTATTTTGGTTGCTGGCGTATGTATGTATGTTGTGTCGGCCGCACCTAGTGCGAAGGCATAGTATTGCGTAGGCTATTAATGCATTACGGTGTGTTGTCTCTGTACCGTAGTCTGTGACCACAGAGCTCGTATATTTCTAGGGTGAAGAATCGGCAAGGACACTAGGCTTGCTGGATGACGACTAGAAGAACGAAAAATAACACACAGGGCACAAAACCGACACCATATGCGACCAATGCTCTACACGCCACATGCGACCCAATACGTAGGTTCAAAAATTAGGCAAAACATGTGAAACTTCGGCACATACCAAGTTCGGGGAAGAAGAATGTTTTGTACTATTTTTCATACTTTCAAAATGAACTCCGCGTCATTTCTGCAATAAACAAAAAAAAGGTTGCCAAAACTTACACTACAAATGTTTTGATTAAAAAATGCGATCCACGCAAAACTCACCTCTTGTACGATGCAAACATCATCGTAGCAGATCATACGTGGTAGAAGGCATTTCGCAGTTTAACTGGACCGATTGTCAACTTCATACCCCTCTTCCCCATCCCTTCTTCTCAAACATACCAACGATTCAGTACCCCTCCACAAGCCCGAGATTTCCATCGTTCAATGTTCCATGTTATACGCATTTCGTCAACATGTCATACCACCTGTACATACAACAACAACACACATAAAAACAACAGTAGAAAAATGTGTCATACGTGTTGGAGAAAAAAAGAAGTTAAACAATCGATGCAAGAACATCCTCAAACCAAACGACACAGTCACATGTAACGAAAAGTTCACGACAGGACGTCTCACAATCGAGGTGCATTTGTTACGTTACGCAAGCGTTGCGGTATACGTTTGTCCTGGCGCCGCAACATGCTAGGTTGTGGTTTCGCCACAACGTCCCGCAACGTACCCAAGTGGCCACCTGTGCAGCCTCGGAGTGCATTGACCAATGACGATGAGCCACGACGCGTGATGTGTGGCCTTGATGGAGTGCGGCTTGTTCCACCTCCTCGCCATGGCACAGCCAGCACCGACTGCGTCCGCAAGCGCAAGGTGCCAAGGAGGCGCCAGGGAGACACGATGGACGGCGTGAACGACCTAGGGACCGTCACCGCAAACACCTGCTTGTGGAAACACCAAGCTGTGGTACGGGGCAGGAAGTTGCTGCTTGACAAGATATATATGGAGTCTGACTGCGATTGGTGCGGCCGCCTTGTTGCAAGGTGGCTTTGACATCAGACATACCCCCCCGACGAGTACTGCGCTCTCCCTTCTTTCGGTGATTCGTGCTGCTGTACGTACTACTCGTGTGGTTGTACGCATACATGCGATGACGCTGCTGTCAGCGGCACGTTCTTCTACTACTACTGTTGTTGTGCATTTATGTTATTTATTTGATCGATGTCTTTTTTTTCAAAATTTTCCAAATATTGGAAATCTGTATAGAAATACGGAGGCGTTCTGCCGTAATTTTAGAAATTCTTCAGCCCCTGAAAAATCACGAAGTTTTCCCGTTCCAAATTTTGGAAAACCAATCACACCTTTCACGATTTGCACGATATTCGAGGCAGTGTTCCAACCCGCGCCGTCGCTCGACGCTGGGACAAGCGAGTAGCTTGAGACGTTGGCCGGGGAGGTCACATATTATGGAAGGTGGAAGGAAGCGGTCCGGGTCTCCGGAGGACTCGTCATTGAGTCGGAGGAGACAACGATTCAACCCCTACAATTTTCCAGAAGCGAAGCGCAGAAACATGCTGAAGGCGATCGCTGCTGCTCTCTTCGTGCTGGACATGTTCATGACAGCAGGAGCTACACTACATGTTCCCAAGAGACAATCGCCGATCTATGAGCCGTACCGGCTCTCGTGGGCAGAGCTGAGGGAAGACCTCCGTCGCCGGAAAGCTTTCCGGAGGACTTTTCGGATGCCTGAAGAGAGTTTCGCGAAGCTCGCCGACTTGCTCCGCCCAGTCCTTGAAAAAGACGAGCACTATGGACGTGAGTGTGATACTGTTTCGTGTGTGTGTTGTGCTTTCCTTGTAGCGCGTTGGCGCCACTTCTTGCTCACCTCTCAGTCATCGTCGTTATCGCTGTCTTGGGCCGACTTTCATCTAGCATAGTCTCCGTGTGTAGTAGTTTGGGTGCCTCTGGTATCTTGCACCGCAACTGGTGCTGTATACAATCTGGACGCACTAGCACCTCGCACGCCACCTGACACTGTGAAACGTTGTTCGGCAAAGCTAGAAGTCGCGAAACCTGATACACGTACATGTGGTATGAAACCCCGTTTCTGTATACCAGGTGTGTGTGAGTTGTGTGTATCCTTCGCGCTGTCGCTCGAACCCAGCTGTGCTCGTACGACAGCAGCGTTAGAGACCGTACTTGGCTAGCAGCAACAATAATGAACCTGCTCTAGCAGCTGCATGTACAGCAGCTTTACAACAGAAGTCTAGCTTGCCAATGCAAGAGCAATTATCCGTGGCAAACCGGGAAATGGGACGAGTACTGCTGCTGCAGTGAACGATTTTGAAGCTGGTAAAGGTGTGCACCAATATCCTTTCTGTCGCTGTTGCTTTTTCTCTCACGCAGAACTGCGTTCCCCGAGAAGCGGAGTTATCGAGGTTGAAATCCGCCTGGCGACAGGCCTGCGAATGCTCGCCGGTGTTTCCTATCTGGACGTCGGATCGAGGTTTGGCGTTTCACGCTCCTCGGTCTACAATATACTGTGGGAGGTCGTCGACGCCGTCAACACTACCCCTGAAGTCGGTCCGTTCTTGTTTCCGCAGACAGTCGAACAGTGTCCAAAGTTTGCCGCGAAATTCAAGGTGAGGTTACGTGCGGTGGACGACTACAGCAATATGACCAGCAGCAGTACCATCGCAGTGTGTATAGATGCTACAAATAGTCGTATGTACGAGAGTACGTGCAATAGAGTTTTCCCGAAGGAAATGCCAGGCCTACTTATCTCTTCGTGACCAGTATAACTTCTGCGGCGTTATTAAATTTAGTGCATTATAGTAACACTCATGAAGTTCGCCTCTACGGTATTGTTTTTGTTCGTCCCGACGTCAGGCCAAGAGCACAAACGGCATTTTCGACGGAGTTGTGGCCGCTATCGATGGTCTGTTCATCGACATGAAAGCGCCGCCTGCAAAGAGCACCTCCAACACACTATCCTTCTACTCAGGCAGCAAGACGCATTACGGCTTCAACGTACGGGCGACGTGCAACGCCGACTATATCGCTTTTGCAGCATCTCTGTCATCGTCCCGGGGGCTGCGAATGATTGGTCGGCGTGGACCCGATCTTCCCTAGCACAGGCTATTAACAGCCTTCCACCCGGATACCACATTATTGGGGATGCGGCGTACCCAATCAACGAGCAGCTGCTCACGCCGTACTCAGGGAAATGCCTACCTCCGGATAAGGACTCCTTCAATTTCCACCTCAGCCAATTGAGGGTGAAGATCGAGCAGTCATTCGGTATCCTCGTTTCGACGTGGGGCATTCTGTGGAAGCCCCTTGGTGTGAAGTATGAAGGCCGGGCTGACCTGATCACGGTGATCTTTCGCCTGCACAACTTCTGCCGAGATGAACACGCCAGCATGGTCGAGGTGGAAGAAGAAGACGCCGAGACACGAAACGAGCGAGTCCTTCAGGAGAAGGGTGGGATTCTACCGCCCGGCTTCCAGAGTGAGATTCAGCCGAGTGAACCTGGGACCGCCAAACCGACGCGAAGCGGTGAAACCCCGACGCGAGCGGCGTTGTCGGCGGTTTTGCCGTACAACAGACAGTTTCGCCCCGAAGGAGAACATTGTCAGGGACGCCTAGACTTCGACGCATTGTATATGATGTAGTCAGTGAGTTTGTCGTTCTCTGAGCGTTTGAAGGCCGAGGCGAAATTCGGGCGCAAGGGCGGGAATGGCGTAATGAGGATGGGGAGGGTGCTGGATTACCTATTTTTGGACGAGGTGGACGTGAACGGGTGAGCTTCGGGAAGGGAACGAAGGGGTTCCAAGTGTAGTGATGAACGTCTGTTTTAATTCTTGGTACATGTGGGGGGCGGGGGCTGCTCAGGTTGCGCGGCGCAAAATTCGCCGGCAAATGTTCCCATGCTGATTGCAGAAAGTACTTGACTTTTGTCGTGTACTCGAATCTCAATATAGTGAAGATAGATGGGCAAATCGAGGCAGAGAACTTGAAGACGGGGCCGTGCGCACGCATTGGTTTACTGTTTTGAGCGTCAGCAACAAACGTGGTAGAAGCACCCTCACTTTAGCTTTTCGCAGGCTGATACAAAAGTTTGAGTGTGTAATGTTTTTTTTGTCGCGACAGGTGCTGATCCCCCTCCCCCTTCCCGCTTTTTTTCCGTTTGCTTTTTACAAGTTGGGGGGGGGGGCTTGTAGAGCATCACAAACTAAAGTCTTCCCTTTGCCCACCACATTTGTGTTTTAGATTGTGTGGTGTAATTTGTTTTTGTCTCGAGAGTTGTTGACCCCACACCCCTATTAGTTTTTTTTCTCAGCCTGATACAGAAGTGTTTTTTTTTCTTTCCGTCGCGAGCGGTGTTGACTATCCCGCCCACTCCTGTTTTCGTCACAGACCGATGAGGTTGTGCAAGGCGTGTTTTTTTGTCGCGACAGGTGCTGATCCCCCTCCCCCTTCCCGCTTTTTTTCCGTTTGCTTTTTACAAGTTGGGGGGGGGGGCTTGTGGAGCATCACAAACTAAAGTCTTCCCTTTGCCCACCACATTTGTGTTGTAGACTGTGTGGTGTAATTTGTTTTTGTCTCGAGAGTTGTTGACCCCACTCCCCCTTTTGTTTTCTTTTCTCAGCCTGATACTGAAGTGGATTTTTGTTTTGTTTTTCCGTCGCGAGAGGTGTTGACTATCCCACCCACTCCTGTTTTCGTCGCAGACCGACGAGGTTGTGCAAGGCGCGTTTAATTTGTCGCGAGAGGTGTTCACCCCCCTCCCCCTTCCTGTTTTGTTTCGCTTGCTTTTTGACAGGAGTTGAGTAGGTTGTGTAGTTTCGGAGACTAAAGCGCTCCCTTCGCCCTCACGTTTTCGTCATAGGCTAGAGTGTGTAACTTGTTTTTAATGCGCGAGAGGTGTTGACCCCCTTTTTCAAGTAAAGGAGGCTAATACAGGAGTGGCGGGTGCAATTTTGTTACCGTTGCGAGAGGTGTTGATCCCTTTCTCACCTTCCACGTTCTTTATACGGTTGCTTTTAAGAGAGAACTGAGGGGGTTGTGGAATCAGAAGCAAAAACCCTCCCTTTGCCCATCATGTTTTCGTCTCAGACTGTGTGTAACGTTTTTTTTGTCTGCGTGTAACGTTTTTTTTGTCGCGAGAATTTTATTTTGTTTTCGTCGCAAGAAGTGTTGATTACCCCCTCCCTCCCTTATTCGTCACAGACAGTGCGCATTTTGTTTTTGTCGCGAGAGGTGACTATTCCCCTCCCTCCTCCCGCCTTTTTTTTCTAGCTTTTTGATAGGAGTTAAGGGGATTGTGGAGCATCAGACTAAAGTGCTCCCTTCCCCCCTCATGTTTTCGTCAGAGGGTGAAGTGTGTAACTTGTTTTTAATGCGCGAGAGGTGTTGACCCCGTTACCGGCCCCCTTTATAAGTGAAGAAGGCTATTACAGGAGTGGAGAATAGAATTTAGTTTTGCTCCGAGATAATGTTGACCATTACCCCCCTTTTCGCTTGCTGTTTGATAAGAGTGTAAGAGCTTATCTAGCATCACACATCCCCCTTTTCACTTGTTTAATACGAGCGCAGGAGGTTGTCTAGCATCAGGACCAAACGTGCTTTACCGCCCAGTCTGGTACGGCAGTGAAGTGTGTCAAACGCCCTGTACCCGGAATTGCTCTTTTGATCACGAAGAAGCCCGGTGTAGCTGATCCACCCCACGCCCCCCCTGTCGTGTTGTTTTTTTATGTTGCGGTTTCATAGAGCGCCAACGGTGTGCGATGTTGACAAGCGGAAGGTTTTTAAGTCGTTGTGGGGACATACAACGTGTTTGTTGTGGAAGCTATGCATGAATCGAGCGCGATGCATGAGACGAATGTAGACTCGAAAGGTATTTACTTATCAGTATGTACGATTATGTTGTGATCTTGTTGCTTGCCGCCACTGGGTAGGGGTAAGAGGAACCTATCCTGTGAACAGCACATGATGGAAACCCAAAACATGCGATGGGCAAGGTTTTAGTCTAGTACTTCCAGCTACTTTGTTCTTTGAAACAAAACTATTCCTGGGCGTGTATTAAAGTAAAGTAATACACAGCGCTCAAGGACTCCCGGGCAACTCTCCTGCTCTGATTTAAACTAGATCCGAATCAAACAGAGTTAGGTAGTCTGACGTGCTTCACAAACCGTCACGAATCATCCAACGTGTCAAAAGCTGCCTGCACACCAGCAAGCTTTGGGTGGAGGAACACGTTCAGTTGCGGCTCTTGACAACACCCTAGACCCTACAAAGAATACGATACTTAACGGGAAGGGGGTGGGGGGCAACATCTTTCGCGAATTAAATAACTTTACACCGGCCATTTCTTTACCTAGCTTTGAAGAAACGAAACGTTTAAAACGAACTCTACCTTAAAGAGTGCCCAAACAAAAGAGGAGGGGGGCGGGAGCGGTACTCACTTGACCATTGACCACGCATCCATTCCGAGACGGAGGGCGGGGTCGAAACACTCGATTTCACTAATATTGTTACACCGTACATCCTCAGACTTTGATCAAACAAAAAGGTTGAAAGCAACGTTCTTGCTTCTGATACTCTACGCCCTCCCCTGACCCCCTTGCGCACATAAAAAAAACCCGCCTGGTGCCAAATGAACGGCCGAGGCGGGAGGGGGGGGAGGGGAAGGGTCAACACCGCTTGCGATCAAATTATTGTCACATACTCGATTTTGAATCCAGACGTTTGAGGAAACAAGGTTGAGAGTAGCGTTTCTGGCATCGCTTTCGTTCTTATATTTTAAACCCAACCTGACCCGCGTACGCCCTTATTAAAAATGCCTGGTGCCGAATACACGGAAGGGACTGGGGGGGGAGGGGGAAGAGGGTTAACACCTCCTGCGACCAAAAGTGTTACTACAAGCTCCGTTTTGTTTCCAGACTTGAAGGAAACAAAGTTTAAAGCGGCAATTTCAGCAACGCTTTTGTTTCTGATACTCTACAAACCCTTGCACACCCATGAATAAAGCACCAAAAAACAAGGGAGACGGGCGGGGGGCGGGGGTGAGGGTCGAAGGTCCACACCTCTGGCGACCAGCATCATTCTTACACAGTCCATGTATTTTACAGCCCTTGGAGAAACAACAAGGCCCAAAGAAAAGAAAACGTGTACTATTGACTCTGATACTCTACACACCCTTGACCCGCCTGCACCCCTACAACAGAAATCCATTTGGGAAGAAATTAACGGGGTTTGGCGGGATGGGGGTGGGACGGGGGGGGGAGGGGGGGGGGCGTCAACACCTCTCGCGACCAAGATCATTCTTACACGCTCCATTTTTTTTACAGCCCTTGGAGAAACAAGGCTCAAAGCAAAGCAAAAAATTGCTATTGATTCTGATACTCTACACACCCTTGATTCGCTTGCACCCCAGGAAAAAAAATCCTCCGGAAAAATTACCGGAACTGGCGATTGGCGGGGGGGGAGGGGGGTGGGAGAGGGGGGGGGGCGTCAACACCTCTCGCGACCAAGATCATTCTTACGCACTCTATTTTTTTACAGCCCTTGGAGAAACAACGAGGCTCAAAGAAAAGTAAACTTTGGCTGATATTTTTTTATACTCTACACACCCTTGACCCGCCTGCACCCCTACAAAATAAATCTATTTGGGAAGAACCTAACGGGGTTTGGCGGGGGGGGGGGGGGCGTCAACGCCTCTCGCGACCAAGATCATTGTTACACACTCCATTTTTGGTACAGCCCTTGGAGAAACAAGGCTCAAAGCAAAGTAAAAAATTGCTATTATTTTCTGATACTCTACACACCCTTGATCCGCTTGCACCCCTAGAAAAGAAATCCTCCGGCAAAATAAACGGAACTGGCGGTTGGCGGCAGGGGGGGGGGGGATGGGAGAAGGGGGGGCGTCAACACCTCTCGCGACCAACATTATGATTGCCCACTCCACCAAAATTTGAGGGAACAAAATATGGAATAAGTCTCAGGCAGGAGGGAAGGGGGGAGGAACGTTTCCGGTTTGGACACTCCATGAACCCCTGAACTCTACAGACCAAATCGCTGCCGCTACCGGCGGTGGTGGGGGGGAATAAACAACGGCGTTCTCTCATAACGACCCGGAACTGACATGCCCTGCGCTGCTGTATCACACCGATACAAGATCCCTATGTTACACCTATTCAATGAATTCCAGATTGTTTTGGGGGCGGGGGAAGAGGGAGCAGAGGGGCAGCAGGGGCGGGGGTGCGACCAACGTAGAAAGAACGAATGCCGATTGGTTTTATGACTGATTCATCTTGCTCTAAATTGGCCGTTAGAGGTCGTTTGCCTTTAACTCGTTAGTTTTCCTTTCTAGCCCGGCGGCTTGATTCGCCAACAGCACCAAGCGCGTTGGGTTCGCTTTGCTCCCCTTTGCTTCCTCCTTCTCAAGGCTCTCTATGCATCTACCGTGCGATTCCATGTGTGCGTCTAACACTTGCACGTTGACACAGGCACTGTCAACGGTTATCGAGTCGCTGCTGCGCCCGGCAGACTCGACACCCATGTGTTTCGGTTTAAAGTCTTCAACTACAGTTGCCATGACGTCTTTAAAGTGGTCGGTCATACCACTCGCAGACGTTTCAGGCTTCACCTTCTTACTGCTGGTTCCCACTTTAATGCTAGTCTCCGCGGCCTTTCTCTTCGTGTCGGTCCTATGCTTCCGATCGCCGTCCGCCGTTCCAGTTGACCCTTGCCACCTCGTTGCCGCACGCGGTACCCGAGTATTCCCGCGCGACAGTGTCGGGCAAGAGGTTGTTGCACACTTCGATGAGGCTGGGGTACTGCTCAACAGCTTCGCCGAATAGCCAGACGTTGCGGTCCGCTGGGGCGGGACACAACGCGATAAGAGTCGAGGGGGGAAGTGGCCGAGTGGGCGCAGCAGAGATTATTAAGTCATCAAACATCGATGCCGCGAGAACTTGTACGTTTTTCAGGTTGAACTTTAGATGGCGGAATTATCTCCACAGCCTCTATTTTCTGAGTCGAATACGACAAAGTGATCAAGCCATGGCACCTAAACTGTTGCCGTGGATGTAAGCTTTCTTTTGAGAAATACTGCAGACGCTGATGTCTGTTTGGTAGGTCTACCGGCTTCCGTTATAGACGTTACCTGGCGCCATAGTGCATACATATATACGCTAAAAACTTCGCAGGTTTAAATGCAGAACGGCGTGTTTTTTTACTTTACTCGAGTAATCCACAATAACGGAAACCAGAAAATGGCCGGTGTGGCTACCTATTTCCGAAGCTCCGTCTGTACACTGTCTATCATTATCAATCGATCAAAACTTTTCTCGGGTACCGCTGAGCATGGCTCACCACCACTGAAATTCCTCCAGGGTTGGTGGCTTCCGGACGTTTTGAGGTTTGCGTGCAAGGGGTTCCACGCCGCTTTCACCTCGTTGTACATGTCAACCAGCTTCTTGGTGGTGGCCTGGGGTTGTCTGACATAGTCTGGTTGTAAGTTGCTCACGTAGGCGTCATTCGAGATCCTCGGGACCTGCGTTTGACATAATGGCTTGTGGTGTGAGCGATGCCCGTGCATGGTTAGCCTTATCAGGTGGGTTTTACAAACAGTTCTCCGAATAAGACCAAAGGTTGCGCAAGGTGTATCATAGCACACATCCAGTATCGATCTCGATACGCTTGCCACAATATTAGCATCTGCTAATCAGTACTTTGTTGAACTATGCTGAGTGATTTTTAGGCTCGACATACTACCTCGACTGCTAGCGCTTACCTTGCTTTCAGGGTCGCGAAAATCTTCCGCAATACGGGTCCACACTCCACGGTTCTTCCCCGTCTCCTTCCTGTCTAATTCTTGCCTGTTGCACTGCAACCGGGCCTGCAAGAATGCCGGCCGGTGCTTGTCTGAAACAATCAATCCCAGTAGCCGAATAAAACAGTGCTTCGTCTTCCGGGTGTTGACGGATGTCTCATCCGCGTCCACGGCCGTACCCTCATCCGCGTCTTCCTTCTTCATGGCGGCAAGCACATCCGACCCCTTATACAATCTTCGTAGGTACGATATGGTAGAGTGCGAGTCGAGAGAGAATAATGGCTGCTTCAAAGCACTGCGAAACATGGGAACGACCCCAGCCGGGACAGGTCCTGAAGCCATGGGTAGGCACCCCTTGATGTTGTCGCCGCCTGCGTTCAAAAGCAGGTAAGCACCGGCAAGGGGGAAACACCTCATGTCCAAAATTGCAGATACCAGACTTGTCGCAGATAAAATGGCTGCGCACTCGTGGCCTCAAGCTATACAAACTAGACTGACCGGGCCATACAACAGCATGCTGGAATGCATGAGCCCACCCACACGCCGTAGCCAATAGACCCTGCCGCGCCTGCCCGCCCTCGAAAGGGTTGTGATGGAATACCGCAACGTGTTTGCGTTTCCAAGCACAACCGAAGCTCAATACTGCATTGAGCCCCGGGCGGTTACGTGCACTTGACAGATAAATATACTGCTGTGAAAAGACAATTTCAAGAACCATGCACGGGAACGTGTGGCGACAACAAGGTTTGGGTATTGTCTGGTCTCTCTCCTCCCGCTGGACTCGATTCCACGGGTTGAAGTACTGGCTAGGGTCAAAACCTAATGGAAGCGTGGACTGGCAGGCTCCATCATGGGTGAAAAATACTGATCGTATAAATCTACTGCCAGTTTACGGCAGTGCCAGTGCACATATTTTCGTATGGGTACGAGGAACATAGACGGAAAGAGCGCGCGCGAAAGGGTTCCTAATGGCAGCAATAAGTTTCGTGTACAGCTGTACGAGTACTTTGATTTGATCGTGTACCCTGCGTCAAGGCTTGCTGTATGTGCTATACTCAAAAAAGCTTCTCGCATTGACAAGCTAGACTAATCATGAACAGCAGTATAGCGCTGCTGTTTTGTGTAAAGGTACGGCAGAACTGCTTTGTAGCTGGTATAAAAAGTATAGCAGCAATGCCGTACTCGGGATTAAAATATCATACCACGCGAAGTATGCCCAAACAACTCGAAAGGTGCCATGTTTACCACACTGGACGGAAATTTAAAACATTAGTGGTATCAAGATGAGTACAAAATGTTGCCTTTTTTTTACGTACACGATTGACTGACAAGCATATTTGAATTGCCCCTGTATTCCCCCTGAATCTCACATTCATCATCACCCCAGAGATCATCCAGGTAAGGACTCCTCCTCTCATTCTTCTCGTCTAGGGCGTTGAGCAAGCCCGCCAGCTTTTCCGTGTTGTTCTCCCTCGTCATGCGTGCGATGCCCCGCCTACCGCACGCGAACCGCAAGAGGCCGGCCGGCCACCGGGCGTATGGCTTGTTCTTCGCGCGATGGAGGGATTTCTCGCGAGGAGAGGGCTCACGCAGAGAGGGGTTAGACGACGCAGGTTGCGTGACAGCCGTTCCACCTGCGCCGGACGGTGGGGTGCCGCGACCGGAAGACTTCGGATCGGGTGGTATTTTCTTGTCGTGCTCGTCCAGGAACGAGGTGTCCTCCGGGGCTGCCGGCCGACACTTGCCAACAGCACTCCGATCAGCACATGGATCCAAGTCCGAGTCGTCGTCCGAAGACTCGACTCCTGCATCATACTTCCTTTGAACTTCGCCGCTACTGCTGTTGTTGTTGCTGCTGCTGCTGCTGCTGCTGCTGCTGCTGCTGCTGCTGCTGTCGGCCAAGCTCCCCGCGCTCCCAGCACCGCCGCCCGACAGCATGTCCTGGCGCATTTTTCCCTCCTCCTTCCCCAGAGGTGGGCATGCTACCGAGTTGCTCGTTCTTGCGTAGCTGTTGTTACTGCTGTCGTGTTCACTTCTACTGCTTGGCGTCAAACTCGCCCCGCTGGTTCCACCTGAAAAACCAGGCATCACCGCCCGGCTTGGGCCCGCGGTGGCCCTGTCATCGCTGTTATCGCTAGATTGCATAAACCTACTTGGCCTAGGTGCTTACCTCTGCGGCCTTGGGGTTGATTGGCTCATGCTTGCTCTGTGACGACGAGAGTGCCGGCTGGTGTTGTGTGGTAGTGGGGGTCGTTTAAAAAAATATATGGAAAACACGACAAAACAACTCCGCCCTCGATAAGAATGCCCATCGCATTTTTCAGGAAATCCAGACCAAGAATTTGGAAAATTTGGAAATTTTGACGCCTCGATTAGAACGGGCCTAATACAATAACACTACCCGCAGCGGATGCACGGCGCTGTCTACTCAGCTTTGCCTCAGCCTCGTGCCACCTGCCCATGAACTGTTCAGCTGCTTCGAGGATTCCCCGGTACCACTTTCCCGTCTGCTTTGGTGCAGTGGGCCACAGTGCGGTCCCAACTCCAAAGACTAAGGGGGAGTCTTCCGTTGATCCCTCGGTGGCTTTGAACACTCTAAGATCCTTAGCAATGGCCCTAGGCCAAGTCTTGGGCTGCCCGCCTGGTTTCGGGCTGTCCCCACCAGCGATCGTCCCGAACATCAACCGACTGGGCAATCGCCCCTCGTGTTGCCGCACCAGAGCCCCCGAAAAGAAGGGTCGCCGTTTACGGATGGTCGTTTCGATACGTTCGCATTGTGTTATCCTGAGCGCCTTCGCATACGAGAGAGTGGAGTGGTCGGTGCGTAGTCGGCGCTGGAAATCAATGACTCGCATAAGGACTTCGTGGTCGGCTGATCGCCGCTTGGCGAAGTGGTCCGCATTGAGGGTCCACGTCACGCAACCGTACAGCAATGTCTCAATCACCTCGGCCTTCAGCATCCGAACTTTCAGACTAAGCGGTGCGTTCGTCCTATCGTACAGTTCCGGACCATACCGTTTGAGGCATGCCCTCATCAGACGGATTCGTCGCTCGATTTCGAAGGAGAGGTCAGCGTTCTCGTGGATAATGCCTGCTAGGTATAAACATTGGGTCGTCTGTTTATACTGTTGGCCTGCAGCTTCGATCGCGAGCGGTGAGGTGGTAAACGTCTGATCCGGTGTTCGTAGGAGCATCGTCTTTGTCTTCTTCTCGGATACCGTGAGACCTACTGCTTCGAAGACAGTCACGATGACTGCCATCATTCTCGCAAGTCCTTCCGCCGACTTCGAGACTATTCCTGCGTCATCTGCATACAACATGCCCCACACAGCCCTTTGCACGCATGCCAACGGTTCCTCTTTTCCGCCAACCCTGTCCTCTTCGAGATGAACCAAATCCCTTACGATGCATTCGTCTTTGCTGAGGCGTACGAGCACGATGTGTATCGCAGCGGAGAATAACACGTTGAACAGTAACGGCGATAGTACACAGCCTTGCCGCAGTCCCTGGGTTACATTGAACCAGTCCGAGTATTCACCGTCATCCGCACGCACGCGAGCCCGCATGCCTTCGTGAAAATTGCGAATGATTGTGAGCATCTTGGTTGGTACACCAAGGCGTGTGAGTACCTCCCACAACAGTTCTCGGTCGACAGAGTCGTACGCTTTCTGCAGGTCGATGAAGCACATGCACAGGGGGATTTTCTTCTGCCGTCCGAGCTCCTGCAACCGCCGCACGACAAACGGCATGTCGACTGTTGACCGTGCGGGGCGGAAGCCGCATAGTTCTTCAGGGAGTATATGCTCGGTCTCGCAGTAGCTGCTTAGACGGAACGCAACGATTTTCAGCAACACCTTGCCTGCGTGAGCAACAAGCGAAATACCTCTGTAGTTGTTGCAATCAGTTCTATCCTTTATTATTGTGAAGGGTTTTTATGATCGCATGTTTCCATTGCTGGGGGACTTCTCTCGTTACCCAAACGTTAACAAGGATACTGTGAAAATACTGCACGAAAGCGGGGTGGTCAAGTTTCAGTACTTCGACCGGGAGACCATCTGGTCCAACGGCTTTCCAGTTTGACATACCCTTCACTGCTTCCATCATCTCGTCAGTGGATGGTTCATTTCCAAGGGATAGTTTCAGCGGTCGTGGTGGCACTAGGTCGATGATCGTAGGGTCAAGTTTCAGCTATTTCGTGTTCAATAGTTTGTGGTAGTGCCCCGCCCATCTTTTACGTAGGGTCAGCGCAAAAGAAGAAAATAAAATGAAATATGAGTGGAAAATAAGCACACACAACTTACATTACAGCAGTATATCATGCTGCTATACGTTCAGAAAAGCAAGGTGTGGACAAATGTATTATTCTGACGGTAGCACTGCTGTTGTAGTCCTGGTACAAAAAAAGTCAAAAGTGAAATAAAGAAAAAAAAACGTGGATGGTGCGAGTCGAACCTCGGAAACGAAAATGTTATCCAGCGCACTATAAACGTATACGCTAGAACAGTGCAACTGGCACGTCGTGTTTTTTACGCAATCTCAAACACTTTGCACGATCTCCGACTGCAGTAGAGTAGCTTGTACAGGTACGACTGCATATTCAGCAGTACTGCTGTAAAACGCCACGCGAGGAACGTACGTGTACTGATCCCCTTTCAGCTGGCTCTATTACTAAGACCTATCGGTCAGCAATGTAGGACACACTGCAATAAGAACTGCTGTACTGCTGCAAGTATGTTTTGTTTGTACGAACGCTGCTGCACGAATGAGCCGCAGTGCGATCATCCATACGCGCACGGTGTGCTCACTGCTGCTGCTGGGCAGCAGGGTTGGTTGTGGTGCTGTAGAAAGCTGGAGGTAAGCACCCTCTGTGCACTGCTGTGGGTATTGTTCTCCAGGCGGTGGTCCGTGCTCCGTGCAACAACCCAAAAGAAATGTAGGGATATTATACGTCATCCTGGGTACATACCTCGCACGGATAAAAAAATATAAGGCAGACGATGGAATGCGGACGGCAGGCTCCGACAAACACAACCAACCACAGCAACACTGAGCGTATGGGTGTGTCGAACACGCACGGCGTGTGGGCGGCAGCGTTGGAACGATGGGATATGTGCATGTTGTCTGTTGTGTACCTGATATACGCCTGAGCTGTGTGCTCACAGCTCATAAGAGCCGTGGGGAGAAAACTGAGAGCATGTGTACCGATACGTACGTAAAAAATAAGGCCTCTCGTACTGAAACCAGGGATATCGTCTTATCCACTCCCGCCTGAAAAAAAACTTTGGGCGCCCGCCACGTGCTCCAGAGTGCACGGATCGCACCGAGACCCCCGGGGTGAGCTGTCAACGCTCACCTGACTCGCCTCCTCAGTTCGTACGTTGAACCCTTCGGCAGTCCCAGTGGCTCCAGGGCTTGGCACAGGGGAGAGCGAATCAAACGATGACAATAAACCCCGATTTTGAGCGATGCCGACACTCGATTATGCCCGTTATCACGCGGAGTGATGATTATATGCGAGCGAGCAGTCGGTTTAGTCTTTAGTCCTATAGTTTTTAGTCCTTTGTTCACTTTTTAGGTTTTGCACTTATTGTCTTCCTTGCCTGGGTAGCGTCTAAAGACACTCGGTGATGATCCACGCGCTGCATGCGCTGTACACCTTGGTCAGACGTTTTGCATTGAGCAGGCTGAAACCGTCTGCTGCATGAAACCTCCATCCCACAACCACAGAGTAGTCCGCCTCTACTGTGCGCCCAACGACTCGTGGCTGCGTGCCTCGACTCGTCGCACTTTTGATTGATCCCACGTCCCTCCACCGCAACACCCCCCCACGTGTGGCAAGTTTCTCCAGATCTTAAAAGAAGGCGGCCCCGGATGATGGAGTTTTTCTTCCCGTCTCAGCCAGACCCGCCGCTTGAACAAGTGGTTTAGACTGAGATCGCCGAAAGCCCTTTCCTCCTCTGTAGCTCTGGGCGATTCCACGCCTCCAAGTCTTCTTCCCACTTCCAGCCAGACCCACCGCTTGAAAAAACGGTTTAGGCTGAAGTTGTGGGCAGCTGCTTCCTTTGGTTTAGACTTGTTGCTTGAACTGCTTTCGATCTTCATCTGGACACCCCGCTCGCCGCTATCCGCGGTTGACGGCGTACACTTCTTCGATGAACGTTTGCCGCCTTCGAATGTCTGGAAACTCCCTCCTGACCTTGGTATCTAGCCGGTGTGCCTCGCTCGCTACTCTGGACGCTGTTTCTCGCTCTTCCTTTATTGGCATCTCCGGCGGGCGAGAACGGCAGTCTCAACACTGGTGCAGTCCATACAAAGTGTGAAATCTATCCTATTGCCTGTGAGTGGAACCTGTACTCACCTCATCCGGATACAGTTGGGGACTACTCCCATACTTGTCTCCATCAGGGATACGTGCAGCTGCAGCTGAGTAATACTCTCGAAGATTCCCGTCAAGCTAGTTAAAACGTACTCGCATACTCACGTGTTTGCGACGTCCATCGAGAGCTTGCGATCGGTCATCGTGTACAACGGATTCCGCAAAAGCGTAATTCTCGGCAAGTCTTTTATCCGATCCCCCGACCAGGTGCGCGAGCCATAAATCGACGGCATTGCCAGGTCGGAGCGTAAATGAAATGTGTCGATGCCCGCTGCGAAGACCGTCGTCCTCGGTTTGGCACTGCTCCCGTCAAGGCAACTTTTGTCAAACGCCGATGACAGGCATCACAACAATCAATGACAGGCATGGAAAACGTTTAGCCCCGGCCTGATACCCATCAGTGACAGGCATGACTAACGTCAACGGAACGCATGGTGGGTGAAGATCTGGGGTGAAGCGCCGAATCCAACACTCGAAGAGTATTTCTTCGTCTCACTGAAGAGGCGAAGACTTGCAGAGTCCCGCTATTGCTTTCTGTAGCAACTCTCCCATAGTTCGACAGATCCCTGCCCTCAGGTGTAGTTGACGAGACCGTAGCATGCCGACACCCTTAGCGACTGGTACAGGGGGTTCACTGCTGTAAACTCCCCCCCTGCATCGCCCCGGACCAATAGCGATTTCGAAATGCACATCGCTCAGTGTGGGGCTTTACCGCAAGTGCCTCCTTCGAAGGCACAGGACACGTAAGTAAAGGATGTGCTAGCTCTGTTCAACCAAGGGCAACACATACTCGAACCTATAACCTGTTTGCAGCCCCTGCATAAGGCCTGATATGTACCTGTCAGGGACCTTCCACGATTTCAGGGTGCTAGTGCGTGATACTGTCACTTGCGTGGTCACCCATTTGCTACTCCTGCGCTTAAAACAAATCACATGCCTAACGCGGGCTACTTACACTTGTCCTGGGTCAGAAAGGTTGTGCATGCCACGCCCGGACCACCGAACGGGCTGCGAATCAAGGCGAACAGCTCCGGTATCATTGCCTTCGATATAGCTAGCTTCTAGTTCTCGTCATTGAGGGTATGCCGGTGTCTAACTTCGTGGTATTGCAAGTATCATCCCTCTTCATCTTTGCCTCTTCACCTGACCCAAGCTCGACAAAGAATATTCGTGTTCCCGTGGTTGCACTCCGCCTTTTCCCTTGTCTCCCTCTAACAGACGCGAATTCTGCACTGAATCAATTACTCGGGTCGATAGGGCAGGGGGTGGACTTACGGGCCCCTCGTACCGTCTCGTCGCCTTTGGAGATAATCCACAGCTACGGCAGTAGTATCCCGGCAACACCAAGAATGACACAAGTTTCCGTAATTCCAGTCGCCCTACCCATCGACGTTGATTGATCCGGCATGTTATGAGGATCGCAACGCGTTTGATTATCTGGTTTCGAGCGCGTTTAGAAGGTTGTATGCATGCGTAACAGGTGGCACATGACGTGTACACAAAACGTTTGGCTCTAACTCCTGTATATCACTCTCTGTTGCCGTTGCAATCCCTTTGTCTGCACCAAGCTCCGCAAGGATACGTCCCTCCGATGCTAGTCCCTCCGGACCTTACTACGTTTGACAACAAGGTGCATCGTCTGGAATAGCCTCCAAGAAGCTATCACCTCAAAGCAGACCACGCCAACCTTGACAGGGTATTCGGGAGCAGGTGACGAGCTCAGGGTGACCACTTCAGGTCCGTGGCGCGTTCGAGGAATCGCAGATCTTTCCTGCGCCGCATGGAGGAAAGTCCCTTGACTTTCGAACAGCCGAGTCGACGACGGGCAACTCCCTTCCCACGGCATACGGTCTAAATTAGTTCACTGACCACAACACCGCACTTATCTTCTGTGCCGCGGATGACCGCCTAGCATTACCTGATTGACTCGAGGTCACCGTACACACCTTCATAGCATGTGCAGGCGGTGGGAGGCACAAGATCGTACCCGGCGCCGTGGCAGTGTGATTCACCTAATTCCTATTCCGAACGCTGCATCACGTTCTTCGCCCAGCCGACGTGACGTAGTGCTATGCCGTCGCTGTGGCAAACGGCTGTCATTTTGGCCTGGACGGCGTGAGGTTTAGCGCTGTCGCTGCGGCAAAGGACGTTAGCGCAGACGACGTGAGGTTGGGTGCCGTCGTGAAAGGCGGGCAGTAGGTGCCAGAAGATCATACCCTGCCCTGTAGCAGTGTGCATGTATCTGACATCTGTTTTCCACTAGTATTTGGCCTGGATGCTCCAATATCAGACGCTCAAAGAGCTCTGTATGACCTATGAAGGGCACCTGGTTGGCTTATTGAGCCGGCTCGTATATTGACACAGCTCTGTGTATGGCATTGACAAACAAGCATGCACGTGCGCGCGCCGTATCCGGATGCAATCGCGTAGCTTGTCACTACAGCAGTTTGGACGTTGTCCACGATGAGATAAGCAACTGCAAGTCGTTTTTCAGTACAGCGTGCAGTACTGGGAGTGTACATGCAAAGTAAGTACAAAGAAATGCCACACTATCGCTCAGATGTGCACCAAACAGTCGCATCTGTACGTGATTGAGGTTTTGGCAGAGTCCATCTTCGTTTCATGGACGAATATCCAAGCGTTAATACCACAAATATGCACTTGAGCGGTGGTGTGTTTGATTTGGTGTGAAAGATGAGTTTTTCATTGTTCCAAGCACGCTCTCTAGTACCACGGTATCCTGATTTTTGCAGTTTTCGGGAGGATGGATCGGGAGGAAAAATGAAACATAAAGGGGATATATCAAACATTATCTACACGTTAAAGCCAAACTCTGTACGTATACACCTGCGCATATTATTTTCAACAACGTTTAAAACACCTATGCGGACTGTCTGGTACGCGCTTCAAGCCAAGAAATAAACCGCGTTACCGGGTAGAACAACGGCAATATGTGGCCGGAACAAAGTGGTTGAATACGCTAATCGAGACGGTAATGAGGGTAGGATGGAGAATGTACGCCTGGCAAAGGATCCGAACCGTAACCACGACACCAGGAATCGGCCAAAGCAACAGTTTAGCGTCCCACCGAAAATAGTTGTCGTTTTTCCAGTAGATGTGTCACAGTGATAGACACAGCACAAGGTGGATGAAATTATTTTTCGTTGTCTTGCGTTCGCTTAGGCTAGTGAAACGAAAGGGGGGGGGGGGGGAGAGAACATCCAAGGTAATGGGATTACTGCTGGCAACGCAACCCTTGGCAGAGAATGTCCAAGATAAGGGGACTACTGTACTTTGGGCGACTCAAACCAAGGGGGGTGGAGAGAACATCCAACGTAAGGGGATTACTGCTGTCAACGCAAACCTTGGCAGATGATGTCCAAGATGAGGGGACTACTGTACTTTGGGCGGTCAACCCAACCCGGGGTTGAGTCGCTCCTTTGTACGATGAAAACGCAGATATACTTGAAGAAGATCCAAGGTAAGGATTGCTGTGAGCGGTTGCGGAGCTCCTCTACGAGGAAGTGGTTAATAGGTTAATCAACACCAAGGTAGATGAGTGATTCGGGAAGTGGAGAATCGACCCCAAGGTGAAGACGTTGGAATTTATAGAACAGTCGACTCCAAAATCATGTCGAGATCGCTCCGAAACGCGAAGCAGCCGAGAGTGGAGTCGTTATTCTCCTGGTGACCGTCTTCGAATATCGAATGCTCGAAAGGAAGGTGAAATCATGGAAGGCGGTTATATGAGTTAATTCAGTGCAACAACCCTCAAGAAATACGGGAGAGTCATCAATGTCGCGAAAGCAGACGGCTTTTGAGTTGGGTGCCACACTCTTGACGCACAAACTAGGAGGGTCATCAATGGGATCGAAAGGCTACAGGATCCAGAATTATCACGGATACGGCAAAGAAGGTAGGCAGAGTCAAGCCCAACGAAACCGGAGTTAAAGGTAACCCACCACGGGTACTACCAAGGAGGTAACAGAGTCACACCCAACGAAGTCAGAGAGAATGGTAACTGGCTGGTAAACGGCGCCCAATGCTAAAAATGGACCGGCGTGTTTCGACAACCATTTGCACACGTGGGAGTCGTCGATTCAGGGGTAAGTCCATAACACTCTAAGATCAACGCTATACTCAACTTGCTCAGGCCAACGTAGTGGGGAAGGTGAGCCGCTTGGTTAGCGTGGCTTGGTACCGGTGAACACGTGCCTCAATACCGGCCACTAGCATGACGAACGAACCTGTCCCGGCCAGACAGACACGTTCAACACATGCAAGTGATTTAGAACAAAGAGAGGGTCTCGCCAGGTACACATGAACTGCGAGCGGGTCATCACTCCCATCTTTTGCATGCACCAAGGTTGTTTTTGACGGACACGCAAAATAACAACAACAATAGTGTACCACCACGAACTATAGCAATGCACGTACAGGACTTTACTCGTGTCATCATCAGCAGTATTGTGGCCGAATCCCAAACTACTAACACAACCTGTGGTGCATCTAACTCAGCGAAACACTCTTCCTGCGAATCAGTTGTATTTCTGATGGATTTTTTTTTTCTTCTTAGGTTTTCGAGGTTCCTGCGTACCAGTACTTAATTTTGTACCAGGTCCATCCTATCGCTACCCTTGCAGCATTGAACATTTACCCCCACGCATGCGATTATGTATACCTCTACCCACCCAAACAAAACAATCTATCCACTATCCACCCCCCCCCCCCCCCCCCCCCCCCCCTGTTTTGTGTGCGTATGACACCGCGTCGACAAAAACAGGTGCGTTTGAAGGCTGGCCCAGTTCGTAGTGGTAGTACCTGTGTGTAATTTATCATGATATCTTTATACGGTCTGTCCAGCAGGGCAACATGTCCGCTCATACCTGGTACTCGTTGAGGTTTTTACTGTAGAAGTTTTAGTGTGGCGTTCGAAGCAGGTGTTCTTATTCGTAGGTGCATACTGATGCACTTCATACATACTGGTACATGATAACTATATGCCACTATTTAATAAGAATCGTAGGCATAAACTGCCGTAGTACATGCCCCCACAGCACTCCTAAGATGCAAGTTTGATGACTATATAGCATACCTAGGGAGTTTACCTTATTCAGGTGCCATTTCAAGGTTATGCGATCCGAATAGAGATGAAACATAGTTGTCAAGACCGAACAGGTCAACCTATTAAAACGACTATATTTCGTTTGCATTTGGAAACACACACCCGACATAATATATAACACCTGGTATACGGCCCCCCAGGAGATGTGGCAGACAACACAAGAACCGAGTAGGTTTAGCAGTCTGGGAGAAGGGATCTTCAGGGTTGTTTTCGACTTAAAAATTGCGCAACGCGGTCTGCACTTCGGAATCGTCGTCTGCAATTCAGAAATGTCCTGGTTCGATGCAAACGCGGCGCAGCCGCGTTTATGGCCAGTTTTGGCCCGTTTTGGCTGCGATTTGGGGTTGGGGTTGGGGTTAGGGTTAGGGTTGGGGTTAGGGTTAGGGTCAAGGGTTGGGTTGGGTCTTCGCCCGTACCTTGATCCCAACAGGGACTAAAATACCTGAACAGCCTACCAACCTAAAGATCCCTTCTCCCAGATTGCTAGGGGACCCAACAAATAGACAACGTCACAACATGTGCTATACTGAACAGAGTAAGACCAAGGAAGTAGTAGGCAAACCGAAGCACAACAGCCGCAGCAGTTTGTGGTACGAGTTGCATGACATATTTTTATATACTATTAATCGACCTGATACCTACAGTAGCTATCCTGTCTGCCGTCTCTTCCCTGTTTTCGTCAAACGTGCTCCCCCTCCCGAACTGATATGGGCTAGGCAGCGCAAAACAAACAAAACAAGCTCCGTCCATATTCCCCGGTGGCTTGGTAGGTGGTCCGCGAGCCTGTCAAGATCAATTTCGTGAGTTCGAGTCTCACCGAGTGCATGCTCATAGGGACTTTTTCTTGCATAAAAAATTGATAAGCGGAAAGCGCGAAAGCGTGAGTTGGCTACATTCGATGAAAATCGACGAGCAGTGGGAATGCTGAACCCTATGCGCGATAAAAACTAAAGGCACGTACCGGGGGGGAGAAGGGACGACACCTGTGACCACGGCTTGTCGAGAAGATCGTCGAGGGTAAAACCTCCTACGAGTGGGCTGGAAAGTAAAAGTGATGATTAAAAAAATAAATAAATATATATATGCTGCCCTTGGGCGTGTACTACTACTGCTGTATTAACATTGTACGAATATACTTGAGGTCGCCAGACTTGCGGTTTTCACTCGCTCTTTGACCTTTCAAGATTGTCCAGCATGGACATTAAAACACGCCCTGACAATTCGCCATCCCGGCATGGGTTATGCTCTCACAACACTTTGTATGTCGCTTACTTCATGTCCCTATTATTCAAAAATAGTCTTGTCTCGGTGGCACAGCGGAACGTCGTAGTGCATTTCCGCACGTGCTGTACGAGGATGTGATACTATTACGGGGGTCCATAGTTAATAGGACCTATGCTTTACATAAAAACCTGTATGTTTCCCTATTTTTTCCAACAATATTTGGTCCTATTTACTATGTGTGTGTGTTCTTCACATTAAACCGTTTTTCTACTCGTCGACATCCAGCAAGCCCAGTGTCCGTGCTGATTCTTCATCCTAGAAAGATACGGTCCCCCGAAATAGTATAATACCGACTAGTAAAATCATATTATCAAGTGGTAAATATAAAAACGGGCAGAGAATAATGATACACACGATAAACGAGGCACGTCTACACCTTAGACAGAAAATACACAAAGCGAGGTCCGCGCACGTACGTATCAGGTACATGCGGTACGCTGTACAACGTCGAATAATCCATACATGAGTAGGTTTAGCAATCTGGGAGAAGGGATCTTTACGAGTGTTTTTGACTTGAAAATTGGGTACCGCGGTCTGCACTTCGGAATCGTCGTCTGCAATTGAGAAATTTCCTGGTTCGAGACCCGTACTGAAGGTCGCCAGTTTGTTGTTGATGTTGTCTTCACATTAAATCGTCCTTTCTACCCAGCTTCATCAGTACACCCAGTGTCCGTCCTGATTCCTTATCCTAGACAGAAACTGATTCCGTGGTCACAGACTGTGAGACAGAGGAAGACCGGAAAAGAAAAAGAAAAAGAAAATGTTAATTCAAGTGTCAAGCAAGTGAAATGCCAGCGTACCGGGTACGATAACAAACAACACAAGCAGGACCCAAAAATAAGAGCAAAAATACAACATAATAAGAAACAAAAAAATTGAAATGAAAACAGAATACAAATGACGCAAGGGCTTCAGAAAAGCTGCCAGATGGAAAGCAGACGTACTAAGGAAAGACAGATATCTGCTGCGCGGACGAAGCAACACAAAAGAGAGGGAGCTACATGCAGCAGTCCATAAGAGCTATTAATAGTCGAACCGATACCTAGCCACCCGATCTATCATTTCGTTTCTGCATTCGTCGACAGCTGTATCAGTACGGCTGCCCTTTCCCCCTCCCCCCCTCTCGTTGTCGCCGTTCTTGGCGTCCTCAGCTGCGTGGCGTAGCCGGCTCCTCTGTGCCTCGTCCCTGTGCCAGGTCTCCATGAAACAGTCCACCGCGTCGATAACCCCCCGGTACCACTTCCCGCTCTTCTTAGCCGCCCTCGGCCATAACACTGTTTCTACTCCGAACAGCAGAAGGGAGCTTTCCGTGGACCCCTCGGTGGTTTGAAAAACCCCGATGTCGTCTGCGAGACATTGGGCCCAGGTCTTTTCCGGTCGGCCTGGTCCTGGGTTCTTCCCACCAGCCATCGTCCCAAACATCACCCGGCGGGTCAGCCGCTCATTGGTCGCCCGCTGTACGGTCCCTGCAAAAGGAGGCGTCTTTTGCGGATGGTCGTCTCAACGCTCTCGCATTGTGCCTTTTTGAGGGCCTTAGCGTACGACATGAGGTGGTCAATGCGTTGCCGGCGCTGGAAGCCAATGATCCGTAGGAGGAGTTTGTGGTGTGCCGTTCGGATCTCAGCGAAGTGCTCCTGACCAAGAGTCCACGTCACGCACCCGTACAGCAGGGTCTCCATCACCTCGGCCTTTAGCATGCGCACTTTTAGAGTGAACGGGGCATTCTCCATATCGTACAGTTCCCGTTTGAACCGATTGTAGTATGCCCATGCGAGTCGGTTCCGTCGTGTGATCTCTGGCATAATGTCAGCGCTTGCTACGACAAGACCGCCCAGATACAAAAACTGCGTCGTCTGTCTATATCTTTGTCCCGCCGGTTCGATGACGAGTGGTGAGGTCTGGGGTGCCTGATTCGGTGTCCGCAGCAGCATGGTCTCCTTTTTCGTTTGGGATACGGTGAGGCCTGTTGCTTCGAAAACGATCACAATGACGGTCATAATCTTCGCAAGGCCTTCCGCCGACTTAGACACAATGTCTACATCGTCCGCGTACAGCATACCCCATACTGCCCTCCGTACGCAAGTTAGTGGGTCAACCTTCACCCCGTGCTCGCCGAGGTCCTCCTCGAGGTGAACCAAGCCCCGCAAAATATCTGGGTTCATTGAAGCGTACCAGCACGGCGTAGTTTCACAGCAACGAACAAGACATTGAACAGAAGTGGTGACAAGACACATCCTTGCCGCAGCCCCTGAGTGATGCCGAACCATTCCGAGTGCTCGCCGTCATCCGTACGCACGCGGGCTCGCATGCCTTCGTGGAACTGGCGGATAACGGTTAGCATCTTCTCTGGTACGCCGAAGCGTGCGAGCACCACCCACAGCAGCTCACGGTCGACGGAGTTATATGCTTTCTGCAGGTCGATGAAGCGTACGTACAGGGGGGTTTTCCCAGCTCGTCCGAGTTCTTGCAGTCGGCGCACGACGAACAGCATGTCGACCGTTGATCGTGCTGGGCGAAAGCCGCACTGTTCCTCGGGGAGTAACCCTTCGGCCTCGCAGTAGTTACTGAGACGGGACGCGACTATTTTCAGCAAAACCATGCCTGAATGAGCAACAAGCGAAATCCCCCGGTAAGTTTTACACTCAGAGCGATCCTTTTTTTAATGAAGGACCTTAATGGTCGCATCTTTCCATTGCTGGGGGACGTTACCCGTTCTCCACACGTTGACAAGTAAGTTGTGAAAGTACGGATGGATTCTGGGTGGTCGATTTTCAGTAACTCGGCCGGAAGGGAGTCTGGTCCGACCGTTTTCCAGTTTGGCATACCCCGAATTACCGCCGTCATATCATCCATGGACGGTTCGTCTCTAAGCGATGGTGCCTACGGCCGTTGTGGAAATAGAGCGCTGATGGTTGGGTCAAGCTTAGAAGATTTCGTGGTCAGGAGGGTGCCAAACAACCTCACCCACCGTTCAAGAATGCGCACCTTGTCCCTTAGTAGCGTGCCATCCTCGTCCCGGATGAACTGCTCGCTTCTCGCTTTGCGACCGTCCGATCCCACCCTGCCCTTCAAGTGTTTATGGAACCCCCGCTGATCGTTGTTGGCGAGCAGTCTCTCCGATTCAGCAATTTACTCTTCGAAGTCGGTGTGCAACGCTGCATCTATCGCCCTTCGCAGATTAGCGCACGCCGTCCTCAGCGTCTTGCACGCGGTTTTGTCCTTCTTGATGCGCATGGCTCGTCCGCTTCCTCCCCCGCATATGCGAGTTGTATGGCGGCTGACGTTTCTACGGTCGCTCACCAACCGGGTTTGTGTGGGTGTCGTGATAGGGGGGGGTACGTCTTTCGCTACTGCATCGAGAATAACACCCGCAAAGGATTCAGCCATCTCGGAGATACTGTTGTTCGGTTGCGAGGAAAGGGAGAGAAGTTTGAAAAAGATCCGCGCCACGACTTGCTGCCTGCAATCTCCGTCGGATCGAAACTTCTGCCGGTCGAAAGGCCGAATATTGGTTTTCGTTCGTACGTGTCTGTTGGGTGCGAAACGACCACTGAGACGGACTATCGCATACACGATGTTATGGTCTGTATCCGCCTTGGTTGGGGGCGGAGGCTGGGGATAGACATTAACATCATGCACGCGACGTCGGTGTGCTTGGCGGGTTAGGATGTAGTCAATCCGGTTTTGGTCGTTGCGGCTGCTGATGCCGTTGAACGCATGGGATATTCCACCCTTGCGAGCGCTAAAAAACGTGTTCGTGAGAGCGAGCTTATTGTCTGAAGCCAATGCCAGCAGGCGTTTGCCGTTGTTGTTGAGCTCATCACGTCCGTACGCTCCAAGCACCCTACCGTCACCGCACCCTTCCATGCTCTTTCCAGTCCGTGCGGTTGCGTTTTCCAGCACGAACAAGCATTCCTTCGTTGGAATCTGCTCAACCATGTGCCCCAATTTTTTCCAAAACTCCTCTTTCATCTGTATGTTGAGGTTGGCTTCCGTTGGGGCATAGGCAACAACTAGGTTGACCGCAACGCTTTCACCAGTCAGCTCGAAGCGCACAGACATAAGACGTTCGTCAATTAACTGGAAGGTATAAACAGACGTACGGCATATCGTTTCCTTCACTGCCAAACCAACTCCGTATAGTCCTTGCCTGCCATTGGTGTCTTCTTGCACAGATCAGAAAACCCGGTATCCTGCTGCAGAAAATTCAGTTTCCCCAGGTCTCCTTGTTTCCTGCAGGCCAACGAAGTCAAAGCCCAGTTGTCGGGTCTTCGCCAGCACACACTCGGCATTCCCGTACCCGTTCCTCCTCTAACAGCCAGGGTACGCACATTGTAGCGCGCTACCATCAGGAGTGCCGCTTTCTGTCTCGCTCCAGCCTCGCGTGCTGAAAACTTTGCTAGCCGACGCGAGGTCCGACCCCTCCGTCTTTTTTGTCTTTTTCTCCTCAGTGTTCCTTGTATCACAATGTAGGCTCTCTGTTTTCTAACCCGGTGCATGCCTTCGTTTCCAATGACTGGGTTCAGCCGTCCCAGTCCATCCCCACCCCGACGCTCTCAGCTTCGCTGTCGGGGTGTTTGCTTACCCACGCAATGCCCAGCCTCTCCTCTCCCCATGCTGTACCCATTGCGCTCTCCGCTGTGGCGATGCTCCTCCTCTGCTTTTGGAACGAACTCCTCGGCATTGGGGTTGAAAATAAAACTCATCTCCACCACCCCGCGCCGCCAGTTGTTCACCTACCACACCGCACGGGGTTCCTCTCTACCGAGCGAGGCTGGGGCTCGTATGACCACCGGCAGACCGTCGTAGATTCCGATGGGCTCCGGCCCACCCCGAGGTCAGGGCAGGCCGATGCAGGATATATTTATATATTATTTTATATTTAATCATCACTTTTACTTTCTAGTCTAAGTCGTAAGAGATATTACCCTCAGCGAGCTTCTGGACAAGCCGTGGTCCCAGGTGTCATCCCTTTTACCCCCCGGCACGTGCCTGTATTTTATGTCGCGCATAGGGTCCAGCATTCCCAATGCTCGTCGATTTTCATCGAATGCGGGGTATTATCGAGGTACGAGAAAATATGTGTTTTGTATGTACGGGAGAAGTTGACCAATTAGATCAACACGGGTCGTTCTACCCGTAAGTCCAAAGTGCACCTGGGACCAGTTCTGCTGTAGCAGCTGAATCGCGAGCGATTGGACGCAGCGACGCAAGGTCGTCAAGACAGGTCCAAGGTGCGGTAAAGACTGGCATAGCTTCGACGTATAGCTTCTCAGTATCGCTCTGGAACTGGTGGGAGCTGCTGGTCTCGGCGCTGCTCGGCGCGGCGCTGTCATTTCGGCCTTTCTTTCCATTCGGGTTTCATTTGTGCTGCTGTTTGCTGTACGACTGCGATGGCGGATATACCGAACCCACCCTCGGGCCAGGCCACCGCGGCCGCGGCTGAGGCCCCAGCGTTCGTTTCCCGGAGCACGGCGTCTCCCTCTGGGGGATCGGCGGCCGATGTACGCTGGCGCGGCGTCGGACTTCGTACGCTCCTTCGATCTGGCGCAGTGGCTGGGCCAAGTCGAAATCCAATTTGGGCTCATTCGCGACGAGATTCAGGCGGTCTCGTCGAAAACCGACTCGTCCAACGCTGAGATTCAAGACTCTGGGTCAACTTGTACGGCACAGTGCGCCCATTTGGACATCGTTTTCCAGCAGCTCGTGGCGAACCTGGCCGCTCAAGGGGACGCGTCCCGCGACAGCCGTGAAGCTCGGGAGCGGCTGCTGCAGACGTCCCAGCTGGTCGACGAGGCTGCCCTCTGGAGAAAGTCTGCTCCCCAACGGCACTGGATTCTCCGGGGCCGTATCCCCCATATTCTCAGCGAATCTCCGGCCGACATCCAAGCCTTCGTGGGGGAATCGGTCGATGTAATGGCACGGGTGGCCGCCCAGCTCCGCTCAGTGAGCAACTTCGACGTTGCGCAGTTCGGTCCCCGCACGGACGGGGCCCCCGACGGCTGCTAAATGGTCGCCGACCGCCTCGAGCTCGTGCGGTCGGCGCTCATCGGGGTGCTGCCCGTTGGGCTGTCGCCGTCGACAGACGCTGATCGGCCGTGCCTGGAGCGGCTGGCCCCTCTCAGCGCTGCCTTCTCGTCGGCGTCCGCCGACCTCCGTACACATACGCTGTGCAATTACGCAAGTCTTTCGAGCGCCAAGGCAAGGAGCGTGATGTGCGAGATGGTCAATCACGATCTTCGGCTGTGGGTTAACGACCTCATGCGCTTCGCCTTGTCAAGCCAACCACCCGTGGTGCCTCCCCCCCCGGACACGATGTTTGCAGTGCCCCCTCTACCGGCCTTTGGCCGGACGTCCGCATTTTGCCAGGGCGGGGGGGAACTCCTGACTATTGTCGAAGAAACGTCTCGGGGCCGCTTCGTGGGGGAAGTGCATTCTAAACGTAAGGCCGCGGCTGCGCCTGCTTCCTCGGGCACCTGACACGCCAGGAAGAAGAGCTCTCAGCCGTGTAACATGGTTGCCGCCACGGGGAGGTGCAAGTGGCGCGATTGTATCTTCGTGCATGACGCTCCTCCCTCGGATTCGTCTTCTCCCGCCGCTCTCAGCGCGGGGGGTGGCGGCATCTCGACGTCGGCCGGGGCCGGGTCACGCGCTTCGGCCCTGCGCGCGGCCCACGCTCCGAGGGCTGCGGGTGGCGGGGGGGGGCATCTGGGGGCGGTGGTTCTAGTTCCGGATGAGGACACGTGCCCTTTCTTTCGGTAGAGCCAGCATCATCTGGGGGTTCGTCGGCCTCCCCTACCGCCGGTGGGGCGGTTGCGAGGCCTACGGCGCCCAGCGAGGCGACGGAGCCGGCGGTTAAGCGCGGTGCCGGGAGGGGGCTGCGGGCGCGTGCGTTGGATGCTCTAGCTGGCGACGGCGGCGTTGGGCGGGATCGCGTCGTCGTGTCTCCGGGTTCCGTTTCCTTCGGGGACAGAGGTAATGTGGGAGTGTGCGCGCCGTTTTTGCCTAGTGATCTATCGTGTACCGTGCATCGGCGTGTTGAGGTTGAGTCGTGGCTTTCTGCGAAGGCTAATATAGCACAGGCCTTGTCCAGGGTAGGTTATGCGAGTCTCGATCAGATCTCTGGCGTAAGTACCTTTCTTTTGCGTCGGTGTCAGGGTAGCATTGCATCTTTCGTGGCCGTTTGGCCGTCAAAATCGTGATCCGCATATATGTCCGGATACCGTGCGTCACTGGTTCGGGACCATCAAGCAGTTCCCGGTGATTACTCCGCTGCTCCGCGTGCTGTCTCCGGACTCGCCGGTTTGCGTTGCCCGTGGGGGGGATTTAGCTACTAAGCTTGAGTACGGTATCACCCTAGCGCTCTCCCGCAGGAGGGTGCTATTCTTGAGAAGGTTCGTGCGGACGTGGCTTTCGGGCGTGCCCTGGTTTTTGATTGGGTTCCGCGGCGGAGATTCGGGGGCTGCGTATTTCACCCTTGGCTGTCGTTCTGAATCCCAAATTCCGTATCGTTCATGATCTCACCATTGCGCGCGCGGGCGGTCGGACCAGCGTTATCAGTGACACAACTTTTTCTTCGGTCCCGAACTGCGAACTCGGCAGCGTGCTTCGCGATGTGCTTGGATTGTTTTGTGTCGGGCAGACGTCAAAGACGCGTTTCGGCAGGCTCCGGTGGACCCTGCCGGGGCGCTCGTCTTTGGGTATGTGGCCGGCGGTCACGTGGTTGTGGACTTGCGTTTGCAGTTCGGGTGGCATAGCAGCCTCGGGGTCTGGGGTTTGGTTGCGTCAGCGCTCGAACATTCTCTCACTTCTTCCACGTTCCAAAACGCAGTCGTGTCTCGCCAAGGGACGGCTGCCGTCGCGCACGTCGTCGTCGCCCCTCCGCGGGGCAGCCGGTCGTGCCGCTCCCGGGGGATGTAAACCCGTGCCTGGCGCGGGGGGTAATGCCGGGAGCTGTTTTTTCTTACGGTATTACGTCGACGACGGCATCATCGTTGAGCTGCAATGATGGCCGGACGGTCGCCGCTGCCAGCGAGTGGTGCAGTCGCTCGCGTCGGACCACTTTCGCCTGCTGGGCGAACGTGGGGCATCTGATCCTCCCCTCTTGTCTAGACGTAAAATCAGTAATTGAGACACCCGTTTGGAGGTCTTGGGTTGGATAGTTGACACTGAGTCCCTCACGGTGACGCTGCCGCCGCATAAGCGAGGAAAGCTGCGGGAGCTTCTCGCGGCGTGGCCGGCATCTAGGGCCTCCTATTCTGCGAAGCAGGTGTTGCAGCTCGTCGGGTTTCTCATGCACGTATCGTTCGCCGTCCGTCTGGAGTCGTTCTTCGTGCAGCGCATGTTGGCCTCGGTGGAGATGCCGCGCATCACCGCCGACGCTGACTATGCATGCCGTCCCGCCAACATTGGGCGACGTGTTGTTCTAGGGCCCGAGTTCCACGGGGACCTCGAGTTCTGGTGATGGTTCGTTGCTGAGGGGCTCGACGCGCGGGGGGGTAGTTTGTCGGGTCCGTTGTACCACTTGCTGAAGCGCCCGGCCCGCCGTACTCTGTTTTCGGATGCTTCCAAAACGGCCGTCGGGGTTTCTGCCTCGAAACTGGCATTTTCTGGCGTTATGAGCTTGATCCCGCCGAACAGTCTCGTTTCTGCGGCTCGAGTAAGGCCGTCGCTGGCGAGAATGATATTTCCATCAACGTCCTTGAACTGTTGGGAATGGTGGTTTCGGCGTGGGTCACCGTGTCTCCGTGCGCTGAGCGCCCGTCCGCGACGGGCGACTGTGTGCTGTTGCGTGGGAACAATGAAGCCACCTTGGAGTGGGTGCGGCGGTGTGTGTCGTGGGGGTAAGGAGCCCCGGTCTGGTGCGTTGATGCGCCTTCTCGGGGCGCTGGAATTGTCCTCGGGTTGGCAGTTTGACGCGAAAACACGTGCGGGGTGTTTTTTTTATGTCGCTGCTGATGGTATCTCACGCTGGGATCGCGACCTTGTTCTCCGTAATTTGCACTGCGTGCGCCCTGATGTTCCGTGGCAGGCCCAGGACTTGGGGGAGGCCGGGACGTCTCTCTGTACTTCGGTGTAGGCCTCGAGCTCATGCGCAACGCAGTTGCGGTCTCTTCTGAACAGACTGATCTGGGGCATTTTGGCGCCTGGGTAGACTTCCGGCTGCGTTGTGGGGTGCCGGTTATTCTCCAGCACGGTCTTGATGCTATGACGAACGTGTGGTGCTTGTTTGAGTACGTAGCGTAGGCGTTTGCCACCAGACAATTGCGGTCGGCGACCGTCGTGGGTCATTTCGCTGCGATCAAATACTTTCACCATATTTCGTGCGGTTTCGAGCTCGACACTACCCACCCCGTTCTTGCTAACGCCCTCAAAGGCGCTGCTCGCTCGCACGCCGACATGGGAAACCAAGCAACCGTG
The DNA here is from genome assembly GCA_031763025.1 of Macrocystis pyrifera. Lineage (NCBI taxonomy): Eukaryota > Phaeophyceae > Laminariales > Laminariaceae > Macrocystis > Macrocystis pyrifera. The sequence goes on from JASSKH010000019.1 coordinate 12,656,239, forward strand.
CGTAGGCCCATTTCTTGGGGAATGTTGCTTGCGGGGGAGACTCTGATTCCATCGTGGTGCGCTGGGGGTCGGGTTCTGTGGCTTACTCTGTGTGCATCGCTTTGTTTCTTGACCCGCGCGTCTGAAATGTTTGCGGAAACGAGGTTGCTGGTTCACGAGTCGTATTGTTTGCGGCGGGCTGACGTCTCATTCATTCGCGGTGATTCCCAGCTGGCGGAAGCGCTGTGGTCGACCGCTGACCGGGTTGAGGTCCGCTTTCGCGGGTCGAAGGGAGATCAGCTGCGGAAGGGTGCGGTTCTGACGCGTGTGCGGACGGGTCCTCCGAGGCCCGTGGGCGCCGGGGGAGGCGCCGTCAATCTTATGATCGAGTTGATGTCTTGTTACCTGTTTCTTCCCTCGTCGGCCCCTCTGGTTGCATTTGGTACTGGTAACGGCAGATGGGCCATGTGGACCAAGCAGCAAGCGTCGGCTGCCCTGCGAGCGGTGGTTGCGTCGGCGGGCGTGCGGGGCGGAGAATTACGCCCTGCATTCCGTGAGGATTGGAGGCGCAACTCACCTGTCGGCTGGGGAGGCTACACCAGAAGTCTTGCAGCGTGAGGGTCGGTGGGCGTCCGACGCGTAGAAGGCGTACGTACGTAGTCATGGGGAGGACGACGGTTGGGTAGCAAGCGTGATGGCCCAAAAGGGCATGGGTAGCGGAATCCAGCCGGGGCAGGGTACGAAGTGGGGGCAAGTGAGTAAATGTCCCGGGCCGGGTATGAAGCGATAACAAATGGGGGGGGCGCGTAGGTGCGGTTATGCGAGCCAGGTGGACGAAGGGAGAAGTTGTAAAGCATCGCAACATGTGCGCGGGACGGGGGGAGGGGTAGCTTAGGCATCCGCAACGTGAGCCAACCCCATGTTGGAGGCTGGCATCGAGAGATCGACGTTGCCAGTTGGGGATGGAGTTTGAGTCAGGTTTACGGATGTTAGCAGGGGGTTGCTACGGGAGCAGCCCCGGGGGTCTGCTCCTCTCTCCACCCCCCTTCGTTCCGAGTGGGGGGGGTGCGCACTAATATAAGACAACTTCGAAAGCAAAATACAAAGCGGAGTATTATCGAGGTAAGAGAAAATATATGTTTTGTATGTACGGGAGAAGTTGACCAATTAGATCAACACGGGTCGTTACCCGTAGTCCAAAGTGCACCTGGGACCAGTTCTGCTGTAGCAGTTGAATCGCGAGCGAGAGGATGCAGCGACGCAGGGTCGTCATAACAGGTGCAAGATGCGGTAAAGACTGGTATAGCTTCCCACCCACCCGCCCGTGCTTTTGAGGGAGTCAGCGGAAGGGGAGTTATCTAGTCGCAGCAGTGGTATGACGCAGTGGCTGCTGTTCGGTATACGTACTTTGTGGGCGCCTTTGCTGGTGTCTGAGTGTCGCAGATTGCGCAGGTTGCGGGGGGACTAGCCGCTGTTTGGTTTGTTCTGCTGCACGATACGCGGTGCATCAGCTGTTGGTATGACGCGGGGGTGTGGCGTTATTTTATTTTTTTTCTTTCACTCTTGCTGGAGTGATTGTCGCCTTTCCGTATACACGTCGTGGTGTTGCGTCATCAGCTCGGATTATGCGCGCAATCTGAATCGTAGCAGAGAGGTTTATCCGTAGGGGGGTGGCATAGGGCGCGGAGTATACGGCGTATTGTTTACGCGTCGCTTTTCTGTTGTTGCTGGCATGTACACGTCATGTATATATTATTCTTTTATTATACGTGCATCGTTGTGGTATACCACGTGTACGTCTTGTGGTTGGTGTGTATGTTGTGTGCATACGTCGTGTGGGTAATTTGTTTTTACGTGGTATTCGCCTCTGTATTGTCATTCGAGTCGGCTGGCTGGCATCGAGAGATCGACGTCGCCAGTTGGGAATGGGGTTTGACTCAGGTTTACGGATGTTAGCAGGGGGTCGCTACGGGAACAGCCCCGGGGGTATGCCCCTCTCCCCACCCCCCTTCGCTCCGAGCGGGGGGGGGGGGGGTGCGCACTAATATAAGGCAACTTCGAAAGCAAAATGCAAAGTAGCTAATTCACGCTCTCGCGCTTTCCGCTTACCAAGTTTTTATGTAAAAAAAAGTCTCTACGAGCATGCACTCGTCGAACCCACGAAATTGATCTTGATAGGCCCGTGGACCACGTACCAAGCCACCGGGGACGCCCGCATATCTCCAGAAATATCTATACGAGTGTAATACCTGGTATATTTTTTTTATCACGAGACATACATTTTTTTTAGTTTGTGTTGATACTATAATAGAGTTACTATTAATGATATAACTGCAGGGGTGCCTGGAGATAAGTGTTCGTGGCACTGCTCGAAGTCTTGCCAGTTGGCTACTGCTGTGGCCAGTTGAATGCTTCCTTGACACTGCAGGGAGCCAGCACAGTTATTTCTTGCTGGCCTTGCCAGGACCTTTCATGAGTTCGGTGGCACAGCCCTACTCTTGACAGGACAAATAGCTCCTTTTTTTGCGTACTTTCGGTGCCTATCAGCACAACAAAGGAAACGATTCCAACCGCCAAGGTTGTGTTAAAATCATGTCACATCCAGCCGGCTTGTCGATGTTTTCCGTCTGCTCACATGGACGTAAACACAATCGCAGACAAGGGCTCTCGTCCCCAACTCATGCTGATGGTCACAAGCTGCCTGGCCAACACAGGTAACCCGCATGCCGGTGTGACGTTGATAGCGGCTGACTTGCTATGCCGAGCTATGTCCAGCTTCCGACGAAAGACTGCCCATTCTTATGTTTCTGTGTACTCGACAATGACAGCTGCATTGTGTATACAGTACACGTACTACTGCCTCGTGGGTCGCCAGTCTGTTTGCAACGTTTATGTTTATTGGTTGACTTTTAGAGATTACTATTAATAGTTGTTGTCGCGTACTACTGCTGTGCTTCACTAGAGTATAACACCACTACCGTGCGTTCCGTACGGGGCAGGCGGTAGTCCAGACAGCAGCCGCTGCTGTAGCCATCAACTACGAGTTGGTTAATGGTCGGAACGGAGAACCCTCTACGTTGTAGTTGAGAGGATATACTTGCGGCCATGCTAGTTCAATTTGCACATTGATTTCGTCTTGTGTGCGCCTTCTTCGTATAGTGTATTTTTAGGCAGCCGAATTTCGTTTTTTTGTATGTTTTTTTTTCGGGTCTTTCTAGGGATCCAGCATCTTTGTGTGACCACCGACTCCTCGGTCGAGAGATAATGTGACAGAACAGCAACAAACAACAAGTATAGGCCGCATTTCTCAGCTCGCCGGTTGTACGTACATTCACCCTTACTTAGTCTTTGGAGTTGGGACCGCACTGTGGCCCACTGCAGCAAAACAGACGGGAAAGTGGTACCGGGGAATCCTCGAAGCAGTTGAACGGTTCATGGGCAGGTGGCACCAGGTTGAGGCAAAGCTGAGTAGACAGCGCCGCGCATCCGCTGCGTTTAGTGTTAAAGAGAAAGGGGGGAGGGGTAACAGCAGGAGGGGTAGGAGGAACACCGTACAAGTGTATGGGGGCAGGGGGGGGAACGGGAGGAGTAAAAGGGAAACCGCGGTAGAAGAAAGTAGCAAAGAGACCGCAGGCAGGTTGGCAAGGCACCAGGCTGACTATTACGGGGGGTCCATAGTTAACAGGACCTATGGTATACATAAAAACCTATATACTTACCTATTTTTACTAACAAAATTTGATCCCGTTAACTATGGACCCCCGTAATAACAGGTTGGACTTTTCTTGGCTACTCGTACCGCCAACTGCTGCGGCCGTTCGGTATGTATTGGCTTGGTGCTTTGATTTTTTTTCCATGACTTGACTTTTTCCTATATTTTCCCCTTGTTATCCTTCTGAAAGAAGTACTACATAGTGGGTGGGTGACGAGCGTGTTTTCATTTTGGCCCACTCATTATTTCTCATTTTACTTGGTTAAGTGTTTCCCGGGATGCATATTTCCCTTTTTCCTTCCTGTTTCTTCCCCCTTGCATGTCCATTTTGGCTCATGCTCGGGGTATATGTCTGAGCTTTGGCTTCCATTTTATTTTTTTATTTGGGATCTTCTCCTTTTCTTTTTCGGTTTGGTTTCTTCGTTGCTTCTCTTTCTTTATGGTGTATTTTGGTTGCTGGCGAATGTATGTATGTTGTGTCGGCCGCACCTATTAATAGTGCAAAGGCATGGTATTGCGTAGGCTATTATTAATAATACTGCATTACCGCGTGTTATCTCTGTGTCGTAGTCTGTGACCACAGAGCTCGTATCTTTCTAGGGTGAAGAATCAGAACGGATACTGGGCTTGCCGGATGTCGACGAGTATATAGAAGAACCGTTTAATGTGAAGAACACACACACGTATCACTATCACCACGTATCCACGTATACTACTGTATAGTGGTGTATTTCATTTGATCGTTGTTGGTGTCATATTCCATCAAGCGTACACAATAATTCATCCCGTATCACTGCTGATATCTTCTCCGAATACGGCAGCTTTGTTCTTGTTAACGTGGCATAACTCAACGGTCTTGTTATCGCCGGTTAGGTGCTTCATCGAGGCGAATGGCAGCTCCACACACCAGGAAGTCCAGCTACCAGCTGTCTGTCTGGCTTCGTTCGTGCTGCCTGACCATATCTCCTGTCCGTATATGTGTGTATGCTCTTCACATGAAACCGTTCTTCTACTCGTCGACATCCAGCAAGCCCAGTGTCCGTGCTGATTCTTCACCCTAGAAAGATACGAGCTCTACTGTGGTCACAGACTACGACACAGAGATAACACACCGTAATGTGCACCTCTTACAACACCGTCTATGCCCGATCCATGATGAGCTTATTTTCAAGTTCACTTCTGTTGCTTTTCATTTTTATACGACAGAATATCTAGCCGGCGTCCCCGGTGGCTTGGAAGGTGGTCCGCGAGCCTATCAAGATCAATTTCGTAGGTTCGAGTCTCACCGAGTGCGTGCTTTTTCTTGCATATAAAATTTATTAGCGGAAAGCGCGAGAGCGTGAGTTAACTACATTCGATGAAATATCGGCGGGAATGCTGAACCCTGTGAGACAAAAAAAGGGGACGTACCGGGGGGGGAAAGGGACGACACCTGTGACCACGGCTTGTCCAGAAGATCGCTGAGGGTAAAAACCCTCATACGAGTTAGGCTGGAAAGTCAAAGTGATGATTAAAAACAAAAAAAAACTAACATCGTATTAATAGTACGTAGTATACCACCTGTAGGTCGTCACCACGTACTGCCTGTAGATGTGATAAGTAGTATGGCCCAAGTGGTAAAATAAAAGCTCCGTGCCTGCTCGATAGTGCTCACGATCACCCTGAGCACTACCCCAGAGAAGCGCTCACCCCGCGACTCGTCTACTGTCACCGTGGCTGTCAGGCGCTCACCTTCGCCTTCCAGCTGCGTACGGCGGCTTACAAATATTCATCAGATACCACCAGTTCGCCAGGCCCAAGCTTTACCGAACTAATCGCATTATTATCAGATTCCATCAAGTCCGCAAAACAAACATCACAGAACGTGCAGCATCAGATTCTATCAGTTCGCCGAACCCCTCAATTGTTTTTTGCGGATGCCAGCCCTCGAGCAGCTGGTGCTCGTGTGACTTGCTCTACCCGACCTGCACGGTGCTCGTAACTCTATCACCAGTTCCTGATCCTGCCTGGGTCGATCTCCGGGTTCATCATGTTACGGCAAGCTCCCCGGGGCGAGCTGTCAATGATCACCTGACTCGCCACCTCAGTTCGTAGGTTGGACCCTTCGACAGTCCCAATGGCTCCAGGGCTTCGCTCAGGGGAGAGCGAAGCAAACGATGACTAAAAACCCGAGCGATAAAGAAACTACTCGGTTATGCCCGCTATCAGGCGGAATGATGCGTATATGCGAGCGAACAGTCGGTTTAGCTATTAATCCTTCAGTTTTTAGACCTTTAGTTTACTTTTTAGGTTTTGCATGTATTGTCTTCTTTGCCTGGGTAGCGTCTATAGACAATCGTTTTTTTTGACCAAGTGAACACTGCACACACATACTATGCGAACATTGCTGCTCTGTTGTACTGCTGCTGCGGTTGTCGTGCGCACCGTGGCTGCACGTCGCCTTTGAAATACGGAGAAAGTGTGAGTTCGTACGAATCGTCGTCCTGCCCCTGCGCAGCACACCTTTCTCGAGATGATGTGTGTATGTGCTCGTTCCTACTTTCTAGGATGACAGGATTCACGGCCCACAGACGCACACACCCAAAAAATGCGCTATACGTGGCTGTCACCAAAGGGAGGGCTTGATGAACGACTGTCACAGTGCCGTGGCTGCCTCTGTGGAGAGCTCGAGGGACGGTGTGATCAGACATGATATAGCAGCAGCCAGTAGTAGTAGTAGCAGACACTGAAAATTTTGAAGTTGTGGGGTCTCCAACGTCCTGCTTAGCTCTAACAGGTAGGAATGATTCCCCGTAGTTCGTTACCTGAAATCTCGACTTCAGAGGCTCAGAACACTCGCCAGGGACCTCGGCCGGGGCTCGCATCAGCGCCATGGTGTACACGCCGGCTCCCTGTGTGCCACGCAGCCTGGAGTGCGAGAGAAGACCCGCGGCCGGGCGAGAAAAAGCAAAGTATTCCGGAAAAAAGTCCATTTGGTACTAAGTAATCTATTATACGCTGGTTTGCAATGTCTCACGGTCCCACCATGGTGGTGCTATTCGAAATGCTGGATCCATACTCTTGAGCGCGAACACTAGACCACCGGGGTGACCGGTATCTGTGATACATGTAGATCACAGCTGCAACACGTGGCGTTCGGTACTACAGTGCCTGGGAAACTCGCCGCGGAAATCGGCTGGAATACCTGTGCACGTATATGACCGTTAGTTAGTGTCGCGCGAGTATCGGCGATATTTCTAACAATGTTCTCATCTGGAAACCCGTGACTAGATTATCACATATATATTCACGTAGAATCTACTTTCGGGGAGATATCGAAGAATAACCATGCCATTCCGCCACCAAAAAATCTCCATCCACGCCGCGGCCTTAATGCGAGTGAGTACAGCAGAAACCACAACAACAAGCACAAACAAAACGATCAGACAATCTCACAAGTTGAGATTAAAACAATACCGATAAATGTGTTTTCTGTGAACCCCCTCGTTAGTTTTTGAATTTGCCCTATTTTAGTAGTAACATTACTACTACTGACCGTAAGGCAGCGTTCATCACTTTTTACTTCCTTTATTTTTATCGTAGCTCTTGCTTTCTATTTACCCTCAGCGATCTCCTGGGCAACAAGCCGTGGTCTCCCTGATCTGGGTGGGACTCGAATCCACGAAATGGATCTTAGTAGGCTGGCAGACTACCTATCATGCCAACGGGGATGCTATCTGTGTGTGTGTGTTCTTCACATGAACCGTTCATCTACTCGTCGACATCCAGCAAGCCCAGTGTCCGTGCTGATTCTTCACCCTAGAAAGATACGAGCTCTGTGGTCACAGACTACGACACAGAGATGACGCACCGTAATGCATTAATAGCCTACGCAATACCATGCCTTCGCACTAGGTGCGGCCGACACAAAATACATATATACGCCAGCAACCAAAATACACCATGAAGAAAGAGAAGCAACGAAGAAACCAAACCGACAAAGAAAAAGAAAAAGAAAAGGAGAAGAATCCCAAAATCCCAAATAAATATATAAAATGGGAAGCCAAAGCTCAGACACATACTTACCCCGAGCAGGAACGCATGAGCCAAAAAAGGGACGTGCAAGGGGGAATGGGTAGTAACGTCTAAGTAGCACAATGGTTGTACATTGTGTGTGCGTGGCTGTCGCATATTTGTGCGTTCCTTTTGCGCTGAAACATTCTATCTACAATTATTAAAATATAGCAATTCCTCGTTCGTTCGTTCGTATTTATTTTTCTTCTCGCCATTATTCTGAGGATGCTGTACGTATGCACGTATCAAATATACACATCACATGCCACAACACTACTGCTGTTATAAAGGCTCGTTTGTGCTGAACGTTTGTGCACAGGTCAGTCCGCTGCTGCCGTTCAACTCATCATGTAATCATACTGTACATGTCTACCAATAATAATGTCGCGCTGAACCCTGTACTTTAAGTTTCTTTATTTTCTGTTGGCCTACTGTTGTACCAGTACTTGTACAGAGCGTTCTTATTGTTTTGGTGTAGAACTCCCATTAGCCCCCACCTCCATTCATCCACACAAGCACCGCAACCGCCCCCACCCCCGCCGTACCACAAACAACCTACCGCATCCGCACTCCCGCAACCGTGTATCTTCGCCGCCATCGCAGCACGCAGGAGGACAGGACAAGAGCCGAGAAAGGTAAGCAAGAAGAAAATAACATACATACGTATGCATCTAAATTCAATGATCTTGATTGTCACTTTTTGTTACGCACACACTGACTGGTACACATAAATAAACATACTATTCCGATTATCGTCGTCTTGGCGAGCACTACGTACGTTGTTTGGCCCTTTCAAGTACCATCGACTACCCGGGCACGGGGGACGTCAGGGCACGTACGCCTAAGGGAGGTTCGCGTCAGTCTGATCATGGAGCGAAGTCAACATACAGCAGTATACGCCAACATATATACCACACTAACTTCAAAATACGACCTTGAAATCTGCCAACCACAATCAATGCATATAGCCATCAACTCTCACGCCACGAGTCAGACACATAATAGCTCACCATGCGGATAGAGTGGTCAACGACGAAAATCGCAACTGCTCGTTTGGAAGTGCCTGCCGCAGACAGCAGTCCTAAGTGTCGCACACCATGTAGATGCGTTGTCGCCTTCTTCTCCGGCTGTCGGACGAAAAAAAGCGAAATTGAATCGACAAAATGTTTTTTCACGATCAGGTTGACATCTAAATCTGCTGGAGAAGGACCTTCACAAGCCCGCCCCTGGCATTGTCAAGAGGTTGCAAGCATGCGAGCACGTTTACATTGTATACCGTGCGGTGATCAGTCGGCGCGACTGCTCCACCAACGGCGTGGTGGCGGGTTGCGCACGTAGTCCTCTCTTCGATGTTTTCTTGGCTGGCGATGATGTTGGTCGCAATTAATCGTTGTGCTATAATGCTGTAAAGTGCAACAGCAGCAGCAAAGTAGGACGGCGGAATGGTCGGCCGACAAACCTACCGAGCAGTCTACGCTTGCTTGAGCGGACGACAGAACTTTCAAGAATGCGTTGCCAGGTACCCTCACGTGGGTTTTTCAACAGCGTATATATAAGTCTTGGATTTGATAAATTTATGAAATACGTCAGCTGTGAGTTCGACTGATTAAATAGTTGACACTCAACTTTGCAGCTTGAGCTGCGTAATACGTCAAGTCTTGGACTTATACTCAGCGATCAGCAGCCAAAATCCGTATTTCGAGGTTTGAGCATAACAATTGATGGAAATTTCAATGATGGAATAATCCTGACTGAAGTTTTCGATAGTTTTTTCGCGCGTTATAAAATAGCTCACTATTATTAATAGTACCATGGTACGAATGATCATGGAAACGACGTTTTGCGACGAGAACTCGAAAAGAGGTACATCGTCCCACGGGAGAGAACTTTTTTTTTCTGTAGTGAAAGTGGTCATGTAGCCATTGCACTATGCTCCCACGCCTCAAATGAAGCGGTGTATATTTATGGATTTGCCAAAATCAGGTATACCTGGCCACGTTTGTGCCAAAAACAGTTACATACTGAAATCAAGTACGAAACACGCACCAGGAGCCCTGCTATTGGCCAAGCTGACATTGTAACTGATTTTGGCACCAAAAGGCCAAGGTACACCTGATTTTTTCTACTCTGTCTAGCTTTCAACTGATTTTGGCCAACTTTGAACCAATCAGAGAGGCCATACGTACACTGTGTTTTCTCTCCGTATGCGTCTGCCCTCGTTTGAAATTCTTCTGTATTGACGTATAAACTCTGTACTCGTACATTGTACGTAAAAGTACGTATATACATGCATACATGCGTACGTTGGTTTCACTTTTTCTCCTTTGGGGTGTGCGATGTGCTTCAGCTAGTTATTAATAGTTGTTGTGTGCACTCTGTTGTTTTCTATGTTCACAGCCATCTTTGCAGCACCATGGACACTCGGCGTTTCGTCTGCACCACCCCGCGTCGAGGTGGTCTCAGGTTTGGTGTGGCAAGATGATTTCGTGCCGCGTTCCGCGAGGACGGTCTGGAAGCTTTAAAGCTGTCAACGGGGGGGGGGCGCCAGAGTAAATACGCTCGGCGCTCCCGCCGTGACGAAACAAAAGAAGCATTTTAATCGTGACTCTTCGCAGGTCCAAGTGGAGCCCGTGATACCTACACCGTGAAGAAAACGAAACAGTTCGGATTTTGGAGGCCATGTGGCACGCTTAATGCTTTAATTAGGCGCATTATTTTTTTACCGGATTGTCATGGACATCACACCGCTCGTGGCGCGCGTTTTTTACTTGGTCTTAGTATGTACCTGATTCTGGCTCAAACGGATCAGGTATACCTGATTTTGGCATTTGCCCTATATATATTAATACGTAGCGTCTTTGCGAGCTTTAACTCATTTAGGACCCCAGTCCCGTTTCGGGGACAAATCACTCGGATTAGACCGGTTTTTCCCGAAGTTGAGACTACGGTACTAAAGGGGTTAAGGGCTATTCGCTGTTAATAGCAACTTCGAGTACACTAAAACACGTCGTGAGTCGTTTCAGGCTGCCCACGTCTGTCTGCCGTCCGCCGGCCCCGATGCGGTCACAGACCCCATCATCAGGAGGATCCCTCGTTGTGGCGGACTGATGTTTCCTGTGAGGAGCTGTTGTACCTGTCGGTAAGTGATGTCCAAACGTTCAGTTGGGGGTTCTTTTGCCCTTATCTATTACGTGCACCCCAAATTTCGACCAATTTGTACGACTGCAACACCTCCTCCAACTCGAGGTGTAGACCTCTGTTTAGACGTTGCGGGAGAGAAATTTCAAGAGAAACAGAGGTCACTGTGATGGTGTTGTTTTTAGTCACGGTGGATCTGCGGAAGGCACACGAACCAGCCGGAGCTCTCAACGGAGCTTGGCAAACAAAGTAGAGATGATTTTCTTTTGGTGCTTTTTCCGTAGCAGAGCATTTAGATATAGTGATCACCGGAAACCAGGGGACCAGGAGCCGCTCGTGTGCCAGCGTCGCCTTAATGTCCTACTTCTACAGCAGTAGTATAGTCAGCAGTAATACATACTCGCTTGGTTCTCGTTTACGTACGTACACGGGTATACCGCTGTTGTATGCGGCGAAACACGCGCCCTGGGTGAAGGGAAAGATGCTGTATTATATGATAGCCCGTGCATCATACAGGCTGAACTAGTGTTGAATTACCTCGGACATAGTAGATTGTTGTAAGAGATTCGGTGCAGCCCTCGCCGCTGAACACGATTTGTCCTACCCAACTTTCTTGGCCTCCCCGAAAAAGTGAGCATTCATTGTGTTCTTGTTGCTGTAGTCTATACCATATTCATTCGTGGGTCTTTATGTATAATATTCAAGAGGAGTTGGCAAGAGTCACAAGTGATGATCGACAGAAGAAGTGTGACACAGGACCTAAAATGGTGTCTGTTGTGCTTCGCCAACCGCCGACGTAGTTCGTGTTGACGACCTTTCTGGCTTGCTTGAGGAGGCAAGTGGAACGACTCAATGAAAGGGGGCAGGTGGGGCGGATGGCTTCAAGCCAGAAGTTCAACCGGCTATATTCTACTGGTAACGGTACGTACGTCACCCCCAACTTCAAAAATACTATTGTAATGCCCCGTGAAACCTGACGCTTAGAGATACATGTCCGTTCTTGCTACCCAGGAAAACTAGCCTGCGTACCGGTATTGCAAATACAATTCCCTAGTTCCAGATGGAACCATGGTTACGACCCAACTACTGTACGGAAGACTTGTCCGACGGATCTTTTAGATATGCGGTTGGTCTACGCTTTGAGGGATGCTATTCAACTGTAAGGAATATTATCTAACGGATCCTAGGCAACGAAAAAACGTGCCATCCTATTGGAAACGACTACAAATAGCATAACGTACGCACAGAAGCAGCGCAGATACATTGAAATATAGGAAGACTGAGATACGTTCTAGGAATTTTTTAAAAGAAAGAAGCGAACTAGATTACACAAGAAACAAGAGCAAACTAAAATATACAAACAACGAAAAATAATTAGAATCGGTAAAGCAACGCTAGATACATATGATACGAAGCACATGCGAAAAAGTAGGTCGGAAATATTCCAATATTGTTTTTCGAGAGCAGCTGGAGCAACAACACGTAGTCTACTCGTTTCTAAGATCAATCCCCCGACTTCCCCGACTCCGTCATCATCACGCCCATAGAGCCCCCCGAGACTGCTACTGTCAGCGCACGGGGTTGGCACTATTCTCAAGCAACGCCACCTAGCGTGTAATATGTAGTAGAATTACGTGAGTCGTGCGCTCGCGCGGATTGTTCTTGCTGGGCCTTTTATGCGATCACTTAATACCATGAAGGTCATACAGAAAGTCAGAACATTGTTGAAATGAATCCGAACCGAACGAAAACCCCAAACTCCAACGTTATTGTTGGTTGTTACTCTCACCTGTTTTTGTTGCAGCCCTGATTGTCGGGTGAAAGACGATATTAGAAAAGATAGCCCACTTTAGCCGAGCTCCGTAGTCAATCGTTTGACCGCTTCCTTTGAAAAAACGTCGAGATGCTGTTGTCCCAGCTATGTTCCGTTCTTCTAACCCCTGGAGTATCGCATCGATATCTCTTATCCTCCCGTTGTCAACATTTACATAAAACAAAGTCTTAACCTTGACCCTTCGCGGATTGGTCTCAGTGCAAAGATGTGTCTGTATCCCACGCGCGACCCAAGTAGTAAGGGGATCCTTAGGATACAGAGCTTCGTTGTGTCGTCGTCAAAATCAATGTTTAACGAAGAACAGTTGACGGCCCAGCGCGGGAAATTGGAAAAGTTATTCCTGGTAACCAAGTACCGCGGTGGCTGTACGTGGAAAATTTTACACGTCACGGGACCGCTTGCGCGGACTTTAATTGCGCGCCACGCAATGTATGTATAACCCCTGTTCTGGCAGATACTGAAGCAATGTATAGTCATTCCCATTGACTAGAGCCAACTTTTATGAGAATCCTCGGCATACATCGATCGACAAAACCAACGACACCGTCATGAGATCTGAACGGAATGCGCTGGTTAAGGTCTCCGCGACCCAGCCTAGTGTCACAGTGCTCACACCTGGGTCGGTGATATGTGGCGTGGGCGGACCAAGCGTCTGATAAAAATCATTTTGACACTGGTCTGTAGAAGACAGACGACAAAAAACTCTACCCCTCTCCGATGGCAAAAAATAGACCATTTTTCAGGTTTGACATCGATCGACAAACCCAACGATTACGTCATGAACTCTAAATGAAGCGCGCTGGTTGGAGGCTCCGACCCACACTAGTATCACAGTTCTCACACTTCGGTCGGGGATATGTGGCGTAGGTTGGCCAGGCATCTACTAAAAACATATTTGGCAGCTGGTGTGTTGAAAACGGAGGACAAAAACTCTCGACTCTTCTCCGTTGGCACGAAACAGAACTTTTTGAAAACTCTGACGAAGAGCATAGGACGCCGCGGCCAGCCTCTCGCAACCAGACGACGGATTTCAGTTATACCTCCCAGGCCATAAGTTACACTCATTGGTCTTGCCCGGTACCAAGCTCGTTGATCGTGGGCTGATTATGTGTCGAGATCGAAAGTCAATCGTCGCGTGACTGCGGGTGTGCGAGCTGCGAGCTCTGTCTTTCTTCTTTTAGTTTGTGTGCGGCGTGATTTCACGTAGTTCCCGTGGTTCCCGTTAATACAGCGATTTTATTGGAAGATGGCTCCCGTCGTTCGCGTTGTTCCAGCCATTTGATTGGAAGAGAGCTGGCGTCAACTGCCCCGTGTTATTTTAGACTTGCCACTGTAGGCGAATTTTACACGTCACGGGGCAGCTTAGGTACTTAGATGCCGTCTGTTGTTGGGCCACGAATACGGCTGCTCCATATAAAAAAAACGCAAAACCACCAACAACGCAAGCGAAGTCATAAAAATAACCATCACTTTATCACTGTACGCGTAGATGCCGCCTGATGTTAGGCCAGGAATACTGCTGCTCCATGTAACAATTGCCAAACCGCTACACTACAGCCAATTCTTATGCTGTTGGATTTGGAGCCAGTTGGAAATGGTGCGATCTCAGCACGTTCGCACGAGCTTTCGCCCCGAAAATGTGCGAAACTGCTGTTTCTCACCTCGGAATGAGTTGGACCTTTTCTCCAAGACCTATCTAGTAGAGCTGTTTCCCGCTTCTCCAGGTGCCCGGTTAGAGGAACTCACCGCCGCTACTTTTCTGATCCAACTGGGTCAACTAAGATTATGATCAGCGATCCTCTCGGAGAGAATTCTTTTCCGATTAAATCGGGGATTGTGATAGTATTAGACCCAGTTGGACCGGAAAAGTACCGACGGTGATTTCCTGCAATTGCTTGGGCACCCGGAGAAGCGAGAAATAGCTACAGAGAGGTCTTGGAGGAAAGTCGAACTCATTCTAAGGCAGGAAACAGCAGTTTCGCACTTTATCTAGGTCAAAGGTCGTGCGACCGTGCCGACAGCATCATTTTCGACTGGACGCAAACCCGACTGCACACTAATTGGCCTAACAACGCAATAAAGCGGTGTGTACTGTTTAACACTTCGCTTGCGTTGTTATTAATTCCAGGTAGTGGTTTGGGATCGTTTTTACATGGAGCAGACGTATTGCCGGCCAAAAACGAGACGGCTTCCACAGCAGTACTAGTTACTGGTTGTCGCCAACCGTATCCATACTAGTACGCTGTATAGTTGGTTGTGCTGAACATTGTTTTCTGTGTAGTACTCGGCACTTCTGTGCACGCTAGTGTTTCTGTAATTTTTCACGAGACTTTTGAAAAGGGTTTTCACAACGTTTACTGGACGTTATTTGTACAAGGAGACATTGAATATTAAACACTATGCAACTGTTACCAAGTTTTAAATATCCACCTTTTCGGATTTTGGGCACACGGCATGACCTTCCGCACCACACCTTACCAACCGTGGGTTGACAATAGGATATTTGTCACGTACACAGCGTGTGCCAACCCTTCTCTCATAAATCTATACCGGGTACGTTTTACTGCTGTTTACAACAGTGGTTGTGATTCTGGTCACCCACAGCCTCTGATACGCGTTGCGCCACCAATTCACTTGCATGCGCAGTGGCTGCTCAACACAGGTAACCCTGCTGAATATTCGGCGACCCATCAATAATAATATATTTTGCCCGGCGGCTAGAACACTCGCGTCCATCCGTAGTCCGCTTACCGTATGCCGTGGCATAGTTCTCCTTCTTGTGACGACGGCCAGTAAGTTCTAAACGCACAAGGCATCTTTTGAGTTGTACATTTCCCATCGTCTTATTTTTTTCCATTTGACAGAGGTCAGAGGCCATCGCTCTGTTGATTCCTGTTCGCGCAGAGTACTACATTCTGCAAACTCCGGCTGCCGTGACCATAATTTCAAACGACAATTTTGAAGAAGACCGGGACAGGGCTGGACAGCAATTGATCAACCATTCCACACTCGATATTCAAGCGAGGCTTCACCTACTCTAAGTGAGGTCCGCAAGCAACAAAGGAGTGAATGGCAACGCGAGATCGGTGGTTATTTTTTTTGTTGTGTCGGTGGTACAACGAGAGTACCCTCGGGCACGTTTAGAGGTTTATCGGGT
Source organism: Macrocystis pyrifera (assembly GCA_031763025.1). Classification (NCBI taxonomy): domain Eukaryota; class Phaeophyceae; order Laminariales; family Laminariaceae; genus Macrocystis; species Macrocystis pyrifera. Next base: position 12,672,112 of record JASSKH010000019.1, read on the forward strand.
GAACACCTAGTGTAACAATAGGGCACACGGCATTACTGGTAGCTATCGCCTTGTAGAAACGTTTTTGACGTCAACACAAGACGGAATATATCATGACTACCGCGTTTGTTGTCAAGACCCTGCATTTCTGTCAGGCTCACGAGTTGTATCGCGGCAGTATACAGATCAGCTGTAGAGGGTTTGCGTCCATTTATAATGTGACACTGCACTGGAAAGCGTTCAACCAACGCTGTTGTTGTCTCTTGTATTTTTTTCTTTGTGTAAAAAACAAATTCCCTGAACAAAGACCCTGGCATGCAGGTTAACAGTCGTTATATGTCGCGCGAGCCAAACCTTGAATATAATCGGGCATGTTGCAACATTTTTGGGTGCCTGGTACCTCGGATTCACTTTCCTTCTTGCGCGTATGTTGCAGCCTGCTCAGGAATTCATCACGAAAAAGCCATTCCTTGCAGCATGCGGTTGACCAGGCTGGTGGCACCCTTACTCGTTACGGTGGGCGCCAGTGGTGAGTACCATCGTTTGTTGAAATGGCGGTCCAGCGTGATTTGTGTCTGCCGCATATCGAATCATGGGATTCCCATTGAGCGTGTGAACTGTTCCGATCACTTTTGCGTTGAATGGCTGGCCACGGATATTGTCATTGAGCCGACCTTAAACACAATGCTCTAATCCTTACTGAACTATTTGATGCTGTTTCCGCGTTTCACAGTAAGGTCACCATTCGAATGGTAGCCTCGAACAGTGGCAAATCTCCGCGACAGGGTGTGAAAATATGTACAACAATATTTTGACTTGATGATAGAACTCCTTTTGCTGTTCGCAAACGCTGAACTTCGCTGTATTTGTTTTTGACAATTTCTGTTTAATTAACCCCTGAACGCAACGGTTGGCTACAGGTCTGAACTCCTGCTTGACGGATGACGCGTGCACCTTTGGAACAACTTCATTGTGAGTAAGACTGAAGGCCGTGAATACATGCGTGTCGCTATTACACTGGACACGGCACGAGCGCACTTGAAATATTATGGTAGGTGGTATTCTGCCCCTAGTCTATTGATGGGAAATGGGCCTGCGGTTTTCGCCACCTATATCGATGAGACGTCAAACCTGGTATGCCCGGTACCTCGAGTGTCACGTGTATGGCGACTTGATGTCCCACTCAATCAATTTATGTAGCTATCTGCTGTTTAGTATTGATGCCATATCCGAAACTACTTTTCAAAAAGTGACGATGAAGATTTTCTATGAAACGTGATAGGAAACACCATCGTGTATGGTTATTGTGGTGTGTCCTAAATTCAGGAAAGCGACTCCATATTATGCCTTGGTCACAGGCACTGCCGTCATCATGTGTCGTCCAGATCTGTCCATATATTCTTATGGTTTGGCAATGATATACAACTCTATAGCAACGAGTTTCACGGTTAACCATACAAGGTCAGGGTTACAGCGCAATATCCTCAACTACCTGACTGTTGGTAACAGGTACTACTGGTGTAATTATACCTCCCTCGTTCGAAATACTTTGTATGCATCGTTCTCGTTGCGACTCCAGAGATTTCGGGGTATGTGATCTCACAGACGAAGACCTCAACGATCTCTCCACCTGCTTCGACAACGCTGGGCGGAGTACCATCAAATCCTTGTGAGAGGCACTGTCGCAAGAAAATACGTGTACGCGGTGAAATGATTCCGTGTTTCGAACATATCGTTGCGAGCACGCCACATGGCATCAACGTTGGCATTCGGTCGTTATCAGGACTGCCTACTGTAGACGATCGGTGTTCGCGATGTACGCTCCGCGATGATTTCTTTTACCTACTCGCCCGACAAGACCACCTGTCGATAGCGTTGTTTGTGACCTTCATCAACAAAACGATGTACAGCGGCTTGTTGATCCCTTAATGCTGTTTGCCGATGAAGCCTTGTTCGTCGTTGTAGCCTACGGTGCTCTAGCACGCCTAAGCCTCATCCGCGCGTCCAGACACGTAAAACATGTTTTTTTCGACCGGACATTGAAGACTGGTGCCTCGCCCGCATGGCATATTTTGACCCGAGTTCGGGTAGCGATGCGTGTGTTAATTATACTACCGCGGGGCCGAATCCCGAATCGACAACAGCTTTGTTATACCCACGAACCGACCAACCCCTCCCTTTCTCGCTTTAACGCGCGACGTTTGTTCGGCTCCATCGCTTCGATCATCGCACGTATTCAGGGACCTTGGTATTAATGATCTCACGACCCTGCCACTCGGTCTATTCGACGGGTTCGAAGCTCTAACGACTTTGTGAGTGGCGCCACAGCCAAATGCGATTCCCCTTTATTTCGCCGGTTCCCACCATCATTTTTTCTGTACGATTCCCACTTCTGTCGTTCCGTGGGCTCCCGCCTTCAACTATTTTGTTCCGACGGGTGACAATTCTAAGAGTTGGTCTCCTGGAAAAACGGAGAAGCCGTGCGCGCCAAAGATATCATGGATTTTCTCGTGTCCATACATTTTGTCGCTTGCCTACAAACGCACCACAAAGGAGAAAACAGGAATACATCCAAATATCACGTGTGCATAATGTTCAGCTCAAATGTTGATCGTCTGTAGGGGAACATATACTCTGACCCAAGAGACAATTTAGTGCGACCAGCGTCTGACAAAAAAAAGTATTGACCACCTTGTGGCAAACGAATGTACTGTTATCCCGAAATAACGTTCCTCCCATTCGCTTGGCCTATATCTAGGGTGCGTCGAGTTGGCCTAAAATAAGCAAGGACACGTATCTGGGATACCGAGGTCCTTGCATAAGTGGTACCTGGTACAATATATTCCGTGGCCAATCCAGCTCCGAAACGCCTTCGCTATGAGTGGCACCCATTTCATTCCTTGGTGTCTTTTTTAATTATAGTGGGACGCTAATCGAAGCCTTTGACACCAGTCACTTATCCGAAACCTCAACGGTTCTATCTCGTATGCTCGTTACATGTGCTGTGAACTAACAACGAAACCATTCATGTAGCTGGACTTAAACACAGTGGACATTTGGAAGAGAAACGTGTCGACAAGTCGACTATTTGTTGATTCCTGCTCATACCTACGCACCTGTGAACTCCTCAAAATGTGCCATTGAGGCACGAACCTTGTAAACCGTGGATGCATCACTTTACCAGCAGCGCACCATTCACATTAATCGTCTTTTGTTGACGCGGTCCGTCCTGCCGCCAACGCCATCATCACATCGTGACGTCCTGGTATAGAAATCTCGAAGATAACGCCTTCAGAACCCTGCCGTCCGGGACCTTCGAGGGTTTGTCTTCTCTACTCGACCTGTGAGTCAGCCCTGAGTTTGGTCATTTTTTTGGCAGTGTCGGTGTGTAAGTAACTATGCTGTACACGTCGTTGTATGCATTTGAGCCTGCATGCAACTACCAAGTGATCGCGTTTCTCGCTAAGGCAACGCTATGTTGACACTGTCAAGGGAACCAGTCATTCGGATGATGCTACCATCGTGCATATGCGATGTCGCGCTATCTTTTCGGTGTCCCTCTAATGGTTGATGTGTTTCGTCGCGTCTGTACGCTATGGCACTGCTTGAATGATAGTCTTTCTCGGACGAGTGTGGCCCAATGAGTTGCTGCAGGACGAGCAATGATATGGGCAACCTCGCACGAGCAGGGGGACCTGTTACGACGATTCATGCTTGGTATTTTGTCGGCAACTCCCCCTCGATCGTGCATTGAACCATTACACATTACCGTAAATTGGTCTTGTATGTGTTTCGATACATATTCACACTGTTTTGTTTACGGACCGACGATGATAAAAAAGACCAGTATAGAAGAGGGTAGATTGATCCTTTTAAATCCATATTGACTCGAATAAAAGCGGTAATCTGCTTCAGAGACACCTATCTCGGTCTACTTCATCTAGCGGCGGTCACCTTGTCGGGTGGAAACTTGTAAATGTGTTTCGGACTTACAAACAATGTTCCATTTATTTCATGAACGAACTTTCGTTAACATTCGCGTAACATGCTGCACCTGGACCATTGAAACAGGAATCTTTCCGGCACAAACCTGATACTGGTGGATAACAACTTCAAGGGGGCTCCATCTCTCAGAATTCTGTAAGGAAAGCAATCAGAGATTGTCAGACGTGCGGTTCATGTGGTAGCTATGGTGTCGGGTACCACATTAACGGTCAACCTATGCATTACAAAATTTTGACGAATAGTTGTGTGAAGTACATTCCTGAGAGTTGAACTGGCGGCATCCAGGTTTAACCAATGCTGGGTGGCGTTCTCTGTCGGGAATTGGTTTTAGTTAGACAAATAACAGTAGTAGACAGTACGGAAAATTTCCCAGTAAATACACGATGACGCCGTGGATTTTCCGCAGTGATTGCCACGGCCCTAAAAACAGTTTGCGCGTCCTTAACATTTGCATTGTTCTCAAACGTGCGCGATAGGCTGTGTGCGCTGTACAGGGTATATCCGAATTGGTTATATATATACATATGATGTACTTTACAGTGCCAGAAATATCTACTGTGATGACTCGTAGTAGGTGCCTTCCCCCCCCGCTGTCCTCGTTTCGTCACAACCGCCGCTGCGACTATGAACTGCAACAGCAATCTTTCGTACAACGGTCCCGACGTGATAACGTCCAGCAGCTTGGGCGGTTTGACCAATCTTCGCGAACTGTGAGTGGGATTTCCAATCATAAAGCTTACAACACAGTGGGCAGGTGTTGTGTCATTGGTTTGCGGGGATGTACGGGCAAAAAGACACCCGGGTAGAGCGCTGTTGGTCACGAGCACGCGGGACTCCATGATGTTGCGAGACTTCTCGTCATGATTTTTACTGCTAGGTCGGCTTGATGGGTGTCGTCAACCTTTGAAGCGCTTATATCGTGCAACACGGAGGCTACGTCTGTGCGTCACATCATACGTAGGTCCTGCTGTTAACGGTACCGACGTTGGAATTCACCATGTCGCATTTTTTTGACGTCATCGATCGACATGGATTCAACGAGTTTTGTCCTTACTGCACCTTCATATGTATATCTTAAACATACTAAGAAACGACCATGCCGTTCTACGTATACGTACCAAGTAACGGCCTTGCCGTGCTAGAAGAAAGCACAAATTTTGCACATCTGTCTCAGAATCCGGTGATTTCCTTCCCACGGCAAGTCCTTGAAATTCGTCAACCACTATACTTGGCTCATCCCTCTCTATGGCTGCTCGCCGTCTCTCACATCGTGACAACTCAGGCACCTGACAAGGAATGGTTTCACCGCCTTGCCAGTCGGCGCCTTCGACGATCTATCGTCTCTTACCACGTTGTGAGTGACACCATAACCCGCTTGATTATGGCGTCCCACGTTTTCAACCCGGATTGTCCACGTGCCCCACAAGTGCGAGGCATACCTAACGGATTGGCGCCACCGGGAGTCCGTCACGAACAGTTGATCCCTTTCGCAAGAACCGGAAGCCAGCTTTGTCGAGTATCTAAACTATACACGCTTGGAAGGAATTCACTGGGAAGAAACGGGTATCGCATGGGGACGATAGCTTGCCGCGATTACGAACGTCCGTGTTCTAGCGAATGGAGACTAATTGAGGAGCGATGTTTTTGCTTCCGGGCCGAATGCGCTCAACCACTGCCTACCTTGGAAGCTTGAAGGGGTGTTAGTTTGAAGCCCAGTACGTGAGCACTTGATAAGATGTTCCACTAGTTGCCGCTCATTAAGGATGCTTGAACATCGAGCGTTGCGAATGACTCGAACTATAATCACAGCGAAATGTTTGGTTGCCATGGCCCGGTGTTACCAGGATCTTCGACGACAACAAGTTGACCACCTTGCAAGCAGGGACCTTCGAGGGAACACCGGCCTTGGAGTACATGTGAGTGTTACCACGTCATTTCCGGAACAAAAATCTCGAGACATAGCTGTAGATAGCAATAAATAGTACCTGGTAGGCTATACGTCAGCAGATGCTTTCGTGTTTTTGGACCTGGTCACTTCCAGCACGGATCACATTCTTTTTATCCTCATTGATGGACAGCGCTTGTTAACATGGTTGTCACGCTGGCTACGATGGGGGTAGCACGTGTTTCCTCGCAAGGCAAACGTATTTCACTGATGGGGCTCCTCCAACGCGGAATAATCTACAGTGGCATCCTGTGTGTTCACAGCATACACGTGCATATAATTACAGACCGAGGTTATTCGAATGTCGCCCATCATGGTTAGGGTATAGTTTTTCGCGAGCGAAGATGTTTGGGGGGACGTAGCGCTTTTCACGTGTGGAGCCTTGCACTTGCAGGCGCACCACTACTGTACCATGCGTCTTGCGCCCACACGTGGTTTCTTCAAACCAGGAGGAATGACCTACGGCATCAAAAATGTTTGTTCCAATTGATGCAGATGCTGTCGTCTGTCGTTCATCAACCGATATGGCTTCCGTGTAGATGGCCTGTTGTTGACAGCCACCACCCGATACTCACCAGGCAGCGAAAATCACCATTCACTACGAACCCTCCTTAACAGCCTCACGCCACGCTTCGTTTCGGTATTCAGCCACGTGGTAGCTTTGCTACCTTAACAAACATTCGTATATGTATGCGCTTTCCGAGGTTGTACGAAGCTTCGGTCACGTCATCGACGATTCGTTATGATACAACGCGTGTGCTTATGAAGTTGGTGGGGCTATGAGTGGACGAGCAGCTGTGGGAGTGATGCTGTTGTTCTCATGTTTTTCTTTTTTTCGACTGCCTTTGGCGCAGGGACTTCCACAACAACAATATCAACGCTCTTGCTCCAACAATCTTCGAAGGCCTTGGCGACTCCCTAATTGAAGTGTGAGTATTAAACCGTTTGAGAATCCAGTGTCATGTCATCGATGCTACTGGTGTCTTGTCGATATCGTATGAGACCTGCATACAGCATGTTGAATATACGGCAATGCGTATATCTACCGTTTCGAATATTTCGGTTGAAAGTGCTGGGGCGGCATCTATTGACGTACAAGGGTAAAACATTATGCTATTCATGTGTCACAAGGCAGCCTACGGTCCCGAGCATCCGAGAGTAAAGCAGGCAGTTCGAGGTTGATACTAAAAACGGTATGATCTTGTCAAGAGATCCCACATATGTGGTCGCAGAAACTCTTCCCTGTGTCCCAGAAGCTAACCCCCTCCTTCAAAACATTGGTAACGAATACCACGCAGGGACCTTCACGACAACGAGATTTCCACGCTTTCTCCAAGTATCTTCAAGGACTTGGCGTCACTGCGAATTCTGTAAGTTTGATTTCAACACCTCTTGTATGACGTTCTGACTCCGTGACCGTCAGGAACACTGAGACATGTCATAACAACGCAAATTTTATGTTGCAGCAGTAGTGTGCTGTTATAGATGTGAGCAGCGAGGTTGCTGCACCAACTCAGCCTTTATCGTTTCCAGAAACCAACGAGTTAACGTCTAATCCACGTTAAACGTGTTTTTGTCCCCCTCTGACGGTGCAACAGGTCGGTCAAGGACAACTTTCTAAGCCTGCTGTCGGTAATTTCGTGGGAGCCACGTCGTTGGAGAAACTGTGAGCGCCCATAGTCTTCAGCGTATGCCACGTTGGTTTCTTCTACTCAGGCCTTTTATTAGCCTTACATATTGTGTTCCGCGGAGGTATATAGATATGTATTCATCTCAGCCATATTCTAAAATGTATCAACTGATTTCCATGCACCCTACGTAATAATACGGTACTAACAAACACCGTGGTAGAATGAACGATGCATCGAAGCTTTCGTCGGGGTCGGCATATAGAATGCCAGGGGGTATGTAGTCGTTTCCGTGAAAGATATGAAGGTTTTTTTCGTGCATCGCTCGCGAGTAAAGGTGCGGTGACACTTTTCGGCCAAAATATTTTGACTGGAGGCGCTCCTCAATTATGTGAGTTTGCGATGTCGTTAGAGTTTTTATTGTTCGTCAGTATTGTTTGTTCTAGTCGAAGAGCATGGTGTTGTTCGATTGAATTTAGGGTTTAGGTTTGGGCGTGGAATTTTCCCCCTCAACGGGAGAAAACGCTACATCCAACGTGTTATCAATATACGGTTTTGGACCAAGTGGTGTGAATTTCTACATACTATATACCGGTACATCTTTTGTTTCGAAGAAAGCGTCTCTTCCTAGTAGTGGTATACATTGCAGGGAAAGGGTCTCCTACCTATTGCAGTGAAGTGACTTTCTAGGTATCGCGACGCACTCCATTCCTCATACGTTCGCATGAAACACACGCAACGTAGCATACTGTAGGGGTAACACGCTTGGCGTCGTCACGGGTCAGAAACCTTTGCTGCACCCCTACCGTGGGATGACTCCCAAGTCAGGGATACTGTTCACAGTACGCGTACGGAAACTATCGAAGTGCAACGTTGAGACAAACATTGTTGTTTACTGGGTAGTTTGAATTTAAGGATGCCTATCCACAGTAGATGTATTCGACGACTGTCGGGGCTTTTTGCAAGAGGTCTCCTTACTCGTGACGTCGACGGGGGGCCATGAAGCCACCTTGCGAATGTTCGGTGGAGGAAATTCTAACGCCTTTATCATTCGTATTATCCTGTGGCTCTGTTGGCCTCGACCTGTGCCGGACTTCAACAGGATTCTTGACGAAAATAACCTTAACGTCATTCCATCTGGTGTCTTCGAGGGTCTGTCGTCCTTACGCGAGCTGTGAGTGAGACCCTGGGTCATTTCACTGAAGCTGTTTGCTCTTAGAAGACGAGTAAGTGACTGGTGCGCTCTTGTGCCTTTGGCAGCCGTGCGTGCATGACTACTAATAGGACGAATACCTGCCGCCGTCTAGCAAAGCTGCCTCTGCTAGCGGGTACAGGTGCTGTATTAGGCACGTTGGTACCGATACTAACGCTGTGCAAAATATTTGCGCGTTACAGCGCGCACCTTCCATCGTGGGTGAAGTAGCCATTTATTGCGTGTGGTGAATAAACCTTTCTTTGTTGTTTCTTTAGGGTGACGCTCAGTACATGGGTACCTATGATGTTATGGTCTTGCCTCTCCGCCGATTTCGTGCTTACAGCAAGACATGTTTGTGTATGCGCGTCCGCCGTGGACGCCGTTGGCCTGTTGTGTGGCGGAGGAAAATCTATGGTCAGCAGCGATCAACCATTCGTCCAAACGATACGTCTCGTTGACAACTCCTGACGGTACCCCGATGAATGAGATAAACACAATACTGCTCTGACAGTAGGCGTCCTAAGCATGGGTTCGAACTTCATACTGTTACGGGGGACCACAGTTAACAGGACCAAATCTGGTTAGTAAAAAAAGAGAAATATAAAGTTTTTTGTGTGCATCGTAGGTAATATTAACTATAGACCACCGTAATACGACCTTGGCACTCAACTCACTGTACAGAGTACACAGTTAACCTCAATATCATCTGAGCGGTGGAGCTCCTTAAATGAGCTACTGTTGGTGTACCGGCTAGTATGATACTGAAACGACGTAGAATGGCTGTTTTAGGGCTATCGCACGTATATCGGGCTGGGTCAACAGTTTTTTTTCGGGGTATTCTTTCCGGTGAGATATTGACTTCCTCGCTTAAGGACTTATACTAGAAGGCACCACCCTTAAAACTGCAATTTCCCTCCAGTGTACATACATCGTCCAAGGTAGGAAACAAAAGGTGTGTTTCGTCATCGAGTATTGTCATCCTGTGATCTGTGCCTTTCTGCTGCCCCGGCCACGGCGAATACAGGAGCCTTCAACGCACGAACATAACACTGCACGACGGCGCCTTCAAAGGCGCGACATCTCTGGAAGTGCTGTAAGTGCCGTAACTACTTACAGTGAGACCTTCGGGTGGCGCTTGTTCCAGCCCTATGTGGCACGTACTTGGAATTGAATTGCATAGTCGCCATTAAGCGATACAGCAGCCGTTCAGGTCATCTCCGATGTGATAATACTCATATAATCGTTCGATGTACTGTCGGTGTTAATCTGGGGATGTTGGCGCTGCACGTTTAACGACAGCAGTACCACTACTGCGGCAGCAATAGCATAGACGTGCGGATGCAATCAGCTGTTCCTTTTTTCCCTGAGATTTCAGTCAATCCTTGGCACTGCGAGCGTTTATGATGTATACGTGGGTGGATGGAGGAAAACCAATATTTTATATGATTCGAGTAAAATAGTGCAAAATTGTACCAGGGTGGTTTTGGTTCTCGGTCATTGTCAAAATGCTGCAACACAGCGTGCTGCTGTCGTCTTACAGCAGGAAGAAGGGGCCAGAGCAAAATTTGTTATTTATCTTTTGTCCTTTCCCTCATACGAGCGTGCGATCGAGAAAGTCGCACAGGAGATCGTACGACAACCCAAGTAACGTTCATCTACCGCTGCTGCTTGATTATCGCCGTGGTGGTGCTTGAACGCTTTAGGAATTTATTTTCTAATCGCCCCGAGACTCTGCCATGTGGTGCCTTCGACGGTTTGGCGTCTCTACGCGAATTGTGAGTATACCCTTAACATGGCGTCATTTGATCAGTGCCTGTCGCAAACGAGCATTGTCTGCTACGAGAGAAGGCGCAATCTATACCGAGTTCAACATGTTGATACGTGTGCAGGGGTTTCTGGGCCCGAGTGCAAGTAGGCATGCTTGGCTACTTAGTATTAGTGAGGTGCATTCTTCTGTCACGGAAGTTGGCCGAAACATGTTGAGATTACGCCACGCATACGTTCCTGCGGTCGAACAGAAACATATCTTCGGTGCCGTTTTCGTTTCCTGCCGCATGGAACAGCCTCAGCATGCCTGGGAGTTGTTGCAAGCGGGATTTCCCTCTCCGTTCACTGATCGTGCTTGTCAAAGCTGTGGTGCTTCTACCGGAGAACGAAAGACGCCACCGCCCTTATCCTACATACGTTTTCTTCGAAACTGACAGAATCTGTCCGAATCCATTGTTTTACGCGAGCGACGCACGGAAGAACGTACGCGTAAGGTGGTATTGCGTAGGAATCGTTACATCAGGGCTTCAAGGACGCCTCTCAGCCTCACCGTCTCTTCGCCGCGTATCAACTGCTGCTCGTTGACGTTCCGCATCTTGGCGAGCCAGGCAACTGTCAAAAAGCGGTTTCACCGCCTTACCAGCCGGGATATTCTCCGATTTGGCCTCTCTGACCTCGTTGTGAGTTCCCAACACTGACATTTCGTTGACATAGGTAACGGACATAATCTAGCAAAAATGGCTCAGCTTAGGAAACAGCACCGGGCGTACTGTTCTCGTTGGCTTACGCTCACCCAACGCCCTGCGTGTTAAAGCGAGACGGTCGTCACCCGTAGAAGACGACGGGCATGTGTTTGGGAATGTTTTGATTGGTATCGTGTGGCCCGCAGGGGACACAGAGAATATATGATGTGGTGTGAGCTATGTGTTGGAGCCCGTTGCCAAGCAGTAAAGCGGGAGACTTCGCGCGCTTGATAGAAACACAGTTCAGTCATAATACGGAAGGGTAGAACGAGCAACGTTTTCTGATTACCGGGTCTAAATGGTCCCTGTCTTTTTCCATACGCCTACAATGCATGGCGAAATTTAGTTTTTTCGAGCACAAGGGACTCTCGTCCGAGGGACGTGAGGAACACTGGTACGCTCAATTACCTTAGAATGGTCTTGTTGGTCCCTCTCACGTGATATCTTTACTGCGGGTTTGCACCCAACTGAAACCGAAAAGGACACTCAAATTGTAAACACAGTGCTTTCTAAGGCCTACAGTACTACTTTGAACAGGTTCCTGGAGAGGAATGAGCTGACTACTATTGAGCCAGGGACGTTCTCGGGCATGCCGGTGTTGGAGAACTTGTGAGAGTGACATTAGAAACTCGGTCTCATGGGAAAGGGCACTGGTGCTGGACGTTGTGGGATGTCGGATGTGCCATTCGGCTACTTGGTATCGGAAGCTACAGTAAGGGTAGCACGTGATGTCCACGTGTATTTCGATAGACGGGGGGGGGGTTGGAGTCTGGTCGATATGAAGGAAGTATCCAACACCCCCAAACATAGCTGGTGCTACGGTGTTACCGGCGTGCACCGACTAGGCCACAGGGTGGGTTGGTTCCCCATTCTGTTTTCACTTTAGCTGTTCGAATGGGGTAGGGACAGCTTCTCGAAACGCTACATTTCGAATCAGAGGGTGCACTCTTAAGCGTGTCAAGTTTTCATGAACGCGATCGGGCAAGCTGCTTCAGCATAGGATCGGCATCAGCGCAACATCAGAGCAGTGTGAAGATCCTCGGACAGACACTACACCGACCTTTGATGCTCGTAACGTTCGTTCGAAAGGCCTTCAATTTCAGCACAAAGGCTATTGGCGTTGTCCGTCCTGAACAAAAAACAGTGTTCGTACCCCATCCTCGGGCAGACGACAGTCAGTCCACGAAACAATTTATTTCAAAACGAGCACCTGCGACCGCTTTCGATAGCGCGTGGGGTGGGTGTTCTTTAAACGGAGGGCGTTGATTACGAGTTATCTGTCCCCTGGAAGTCCAAGGATATGGCGGTGAGCTTCTAGGCTTCCTCTTTCTTTTGAAGCCCCGTCTTCGTACGGGCGGGAAAACCTTCGGCTCGCGCCCTAATTGGGAAGAGACCTCTACATCTCTCTAGTTGGAAATACTGCAAACCGTTCTGCATACGGCCCTTCTTTAGTGGATAGGCGAGGTCTTGAAAAAAACGAGCTGATTCCTGCTCTAGCATTCAAATATTCATACCCAACTGTAAACGTCCGTGCAATACAATACAAGATCCAATCGACCCCTCTCATCTTTCTTGCACTACATACACATGTTCCGACGCTTGCGGCGTTCCCCGCAACAGGTATCTCGAGGAGAACCAGCTGACCATTTTGCCTGAAGGAACCTTCAGCGGTACGGGCGGATCCCTAATATACTTGTGAGTGACGTTAAAAAACGGTGAAACCCATCGAGCATCGGTATTCGCAACACCTGTCCTAGCTTCCCCTCTGATGGACCGACTGAAGACCAATGTGCGTGAGCAGCTGAAGGAAACGAGTGGCGAAGGCAGTATGGGTTTCGATGTGGTTCGATACTGACAAACAACATGCCGTGCTTTCGTTCTAGGCATCCGATACAAACAGACGATTCCTAGTACAGTGTAGGTTTTCGAGGGAAGTGACGAATGATCCTCGCAGGTTGTCTCAAGCGGTACCGGGACGGTACAATCAACGAAGCGTGGGTGAATACGAGCTGATAACGCAAGTAAGCGTGACTCGACGAAACGTTCGTCACCCAGGAGACAGAAGACAAACCCAATCCACCCCAAACCACGACGGCTAGAACTGTAAATCGCGGTTTCCCGACACGGTCACATGCACATGTAACGAAATGTTCAAGTGCGAAGAGATATTCGGTTCCTGACGATAGTTTAGGCCGTCGTGAAGAACCTAGGTCAGATATACGTCATGTAAAGAATGCAGCAAGTAGGGTTCGTCGCTGATCCAAAAAGGCCGGGCCTCTTGTAGCCCTTGTAGATAGACGTCTGAATATCTATTTGAGAGACTCAATCCTTAGCCGTAGCCCGAGTGGTTTTCGTTGTCGAGAACATTCTTGTGTACATCGTGATGAGATCCTGATGGCCGTGGGTATAGTTGGCCACCGTTCAGTTTTGAGGTGAGTCCCATCGGCCGTGATACACTCAACGTTTTCAGTCAGCGCGTTCCACATGCTTTATCTTGGACAGAGTAGCCGGCGAACAACCGCACTATTCGCGGTGGACCACACATGTGGTCCTACGCGGCGTGTTCGGAGAAGGGAACATACTTTCAAGAGGCCAGTCGCGATGAAACAACGTTTTTGCTCCCATAATAAACAGCGTCAGCAAGATGCGTGGTACCAACTCAAGCACTCAGTCGTGCATGCCTTTGATGTGCTGTGAACATTTCATAAAATAACAGGTCTCTGTACGAGAACAGACTGACCGCGCTGCCAGCTGGCCTCTTCGAAGGCATGGTCTCCCTACAAACATTGTGAGTATCTCTGCCCAGATTGTTCAACGACACAGTGCTTCGAAATACTTCAACTAGCTACACGTGCGAAGAATTCGTGCGGACGTCACCTGCGCCGCAGTTATTACTTTCTTTGGGCGTGGAAAATGACGAGAAACGCCTGTGGAAGACGATGGGTAGGTCAACATTATTGCATAATTCAATGGAAATCGTGATTTATCGACGAGCTCAGCATCTATCCAGGTATCCACGGACATGTGACACTTACGTTTCATTTTGCCTACTCCAATCCGACCCCCGGGGGTATCAAAGCAAAATGCCGAACTTTTCACATGAAAAATTCCGTATATGCGGACATTGGTGTCGTTTACTTGCTGTAATGTCAAATCCATGGTCACGCTTGTTTCTCACGATCATGGAGTACCGGTTTGAATTCCGTCACGAGTTGCCTACAGTTTGTTCTGTCCCATTGTGAACTTGACAATGATGACACCAGGGAGCTGCAGTACAACGACCTTCTCACGCTGCCTGCCAACATCTTCGACGACTTGACCTCGCTGCAGACGTTGTGAGTGGCCTTGAACAGCTACGACGGTTTGGCCTCACCGCAATAGCTGTTGTTTGCCTTATACAGCGTCAACGATTAGATGTGGACGCAGACATTATTTGTGTACGTCAACAGGTTGGATGGTTTCGCCCCGCAGCGACAACTGGTTGTTGCTTTAAACAGCGTCGAAGATTTGGCCTCGCTGCAACCGTACCGTGTGTCCATAATATTTTGCGACGATCTCGCCTCACTACTGGTCGAGTAATGCGTGTCTTTCATACACGTTCCGCAATGTATGGACATCTGACCTACGGAAACAGAACGATTGCAGTGTCGCCTCTTTATTGTTTGGAGCTGAACCATCCGTTGTCGTTTGCCTCGTCTGTCCTCGTTTTGCAGAGACAGCGAGGCGAATTGAGCCCAGTGAACACATGATACCACTGTCGTACACCGTAGTGTCACATGTATTCCGCAGTATCCGATGTCGGTGACACCATTCCCAAGTCGAACTATAACCATGATTGAGTGTTACCGCTTTAGATCATCTATGGTCGAACCTACAAGTACGTACGTAAGTGCGACAGGGAAGTATCACGAACTGAGTCTTAGTGTTGCTACAATTGTTTCCCCTTCGAATCGTCATTTTCCGTACGTCTCGACCGCGAAACCGTGCCTTGGCACCTACGGCCAAAGGTCGTTGCACGATGTATCAATACCTTTGCTCAACGCTCGATTACCATGCCCGTGATGGACGTTTGGTGCAGGTGGCTATTTGGGAATGATTTCACGGCCTTTCCAGCTGGAACTTTCAAGGGCTTGCCGAGTTTGCTAGAGTTGTGAGTGATGTAGACACAAACTAGTTGCGTACCGAAAAACCATTTGTTTACGATATATGGTTTCGTAACGTATCTCTATGAACTACTTGGCACAATTTAACCTACCAACACACAGGAACATGTAAACACAGGACGTCTCACGCGCCGTTCTGTTGATTTAGGATCGTGTACTGGCTTTGTATATAATGCCGCAAACTTTGTGGGCTGGCAAAACGTATATCCGTTCCATAAAATAGAGTAGTTTTGTTATTTTGTCGGAGACGATATGGAGGCACATCTTAGCGTTGATCTAGATTGTTTCCGTTGATTCAAGCGATTTGGACAGGACACCAATCTAGTCCACCACCTGTGTTGCTAAATTGGTGATAGTATTGGCCGAAGCGAATCGGTATCAAGTCGTGCCGCTTGCCTTATTGGGACCAACACTGACATAGTGGTACACAGCAAAAGTCCTGCCTAATGTTTACGTTGCGCAAAGATTATTGGAGGCGATGTATACTGTGTTCAAACGCGACCAATGATGTTTCGATGGACTGTGTATGCCGTTCGACCGTTGACGTGCACAGCGTGAAATCCTCTCTGTGATTTTGTGAGGCAATTTACTTGAACATTCTTACATTCTTGTACCATTTGAGCTAGCTGTTTGCCTTGTGGCGCTATAAATCTCTACCCCCATTCCACTCATTCGCAGACCAACACGATACAACTCCTACACATTTCATAATGCGCACTTTAGTATTTCTACGTGCAAGCGACGCATAACTTTCCAAGTCCGAGGTGCACGATATTCGTGGAGAACACGTTTGTGGGGCGAGACTGACGCATTCACGGTCCAAGCGTCTTACTGCCATGGCTACGACTAGTTCCGATACGCCCATAAATATGTATCTCGTCATCTACGTAAACAAACCCACTGAACTTACGAGGTGTGTATATCATGTTCACAACATGGCATTTGGTGTAGGCTGTTGGGGGTATCCACGATATAGATATCACCAATGTGCTAAACTTGGCCTTATCAGTCGTCTGCGAGCAGTGTCCGCGTAAGGTCGAACGACTCATTTCATGTTTGTTGGGCAACCACATTAGTCATCTTCTATTCGAGCAGAGGTTCATACAGCCATCGGTTATTTTTCGACCAGAATTTTTCTACAGCACCTACTTGCACATCAAAGCTCTGCGGATGTCAGAGATCGATCCCAAAAACAGCGCGAATCGTGATGTCAAGGCAATCCTTTGAAGCGATCGCGGAAGGTTTTACCACGGATTCAAAGTTTTCGTCGTTTACGTTTTACTCCGATACATCACCGACCACAACAATATCGAACACTATAGTCACAACAGCCTGCAAATACGGGACGACGCAACGAGTATTCTAAACAATGCACGGTACACGCGGCTGGCGGCTCTCTCCAGATTCTGGGTTGAGTATTACGTTGATTGTGGTCACGGTCGAGTAAAGCATATTATGTGTTCGTCGGATCTACGCAGACGGCATGCACATTGCTCCCTGCACTGGCAAACAACGCACGTTGTATCGACAGTGTTAATTCGATATCGTGTCGTGTAGCGCAACAGGATGGAGTGGGTACCTTTACAACGATTTTCTCGGCGTAAAAATCACGCAAGGAAAGGTCAATGAACCGACAACCACGAAACGAAGCAACGTTGACCGCTTTATCGAACTGCCTCTACGTGCACCTTGGGCTCCGAGCCATCCCACAGTAGGGGTGTTCCCGGCGTTCCTGAGCCCCTCACATTGGGAACTCAATATCTCACCCGATACAATACTTGAAAGAAATTCGTTCAGGCCATCCGACCGGCACTCGTGTGCGATAGTTCTAAAACGAACATACGAGTAAATGTTTCATCCTAACTGGTAGTTTCTCTCTTGAAACTCAATTGGTCAGAAACCTTTCGCCCAAGAAGTGCAACCCCTACCGTAGGGCGTCTGCTCCCTAAAAATAGCAGTTCACACTGCCCAATCTGTGTAATACGCTGTAAGTGTTCGCTCGGTGTGTTTCCCCATATCTGATGCCTCGGCTCCTCGCCACTAGCCACCTGTTTCGCGAAAAATACATACGTCGGCTGATGTTCGAACACTCTGACCACGACCGTGAAAACCGATTACCACGAGAACCGTGAATTGTTTTAGTGAAGCAGTGGAAGGCCTACTGCTTGAAAAATCGCCTTCTACCCCTCCGTGTTCTATATCGGCGGCCGCTTGAACAGGAGACTTTTGCAGAACGACTTCGTCACACTTCCAGAGGACGTCTTTGATGGCTTGATCTCCCTGACAAAATTGTGAGTTTAAACACGTTATTCGTACTGGATATTCAATACATAAAGGTACTTCTAATCACTGTCCATAGATCGGTTGAGATCACCGCTTTGCAGTTTTTGTTGATTGGGAACGGCCAGCCGGATGGAATCTAGTGGATGCCCACCACCCACAGGCACGTGGGCGGTCTACGCAGCTCCGATAAGGTTATCTACCAAATATATGACCCGGTTCACGTAGATTCTTCTCTCAACCACGAGCGTTCGTCTGAGTCGTGAGATCGACAGCGGCAACACCAACCAATTTTGCCCGAAATAGCACACGTCTGCAGTACATTTACCTTAGTGATTGTATCGTCCCGATTCGATGCAGTGAAACACGACTAATAGTAGCAATCTGCGAACCAACTCCGCTGAGACGTTGTAGGCTAAAAATCTCCGTGAGTCGTGACATAAGCGTTGAGTACAGGAGTAACACACGATGCATAGCTGATAGGACAAAAGTGGTTTCAAGTGCTATTACCCCTTTGAGCTAATTCTCTCATTCGTCGTGACGACTGTCTTTGTGTGCTCACCCAGGAATCTAAATCTCAACGACCTAGTCACCCTTCCCGCGGGGATATTCAGCAGTACACCTGCTTTGGAAGTGCTGTAAGTGAAACGTCTTAATACATGTATACATGTACCACTATGCCATCCCAGGAAGATGCCCCTCCTCACTGATCTCATCAACAGGCCTTTTTCGGTGCTTACGTCGAGCGCAAGCCAGCGATCCATTAAGATATATACTCCGAATGAAGTGCGCATGTGGAGGGTAAGTGGAACTGCTAGTACTTGAGCACTGCACCAACGGCCAAAACTTATAGTGATTGCAATGCCCGCAGTACGTAAACCCGGAGAGAGATGCGCAAGCACAAAGGGCCTGCAGCATGTTGAATACCACAAACGTTTACTTTACTCGCGAGTACAGCGAGCATTTGCTGTCCATCTGCTCTATAATTGCAACGGTTGTTTAGCTCGCGAGATGCAATGCATGAAACATGAACATGGAACAAAATCGTACTGCACCTACTACAGTAACACTCGTCTTCATTACGTATTGCCTGAAAGCGACTGATACGTAATCCCACGACATGTCCACTACACAAACATACTAACGTATGCCTGGCAAACAGCCAAGTACTTACCGCAGGTACACTTGATATCCAAAAGAGCAGGGGTGCTCAAGGCACAAAGTCGAAATATCCCACGATAGTATGCCTGTGTTGGTGAGACACCCATACAGCTGGGACCAGCGTGGCACTGGAGGCACTTCTACGCATGTGCATATTGCGGGATGAGTATCGTCCGGCATGCAACATTTCTATGGATGTAGCCTGTCCTATTGAGTCATGTGATGAAATAAACGTTTTTTTTGTGTGGGTGCTACAGGGGGGTGTGCAGCCCCAACATCGTCATGTCTGATCCCTAATATCCTTCAAACGTTCCGCGGCTACCACGTAAAACAAAATTCTCAGGGATCTCGAGTTTAACGAGCTCATCAACCTTCCAAATGGTATCTTCGACGGATTGTCCTCCCTTCATACACTGTGAGCGAGCCATGTTAAGGTGGAGGGTGTACTATTAAGCCATTTGGGTTTCTCACCCGGTAGGGTATGCACGAAATGATCTGCGACCAGTGTATTCTAGATTGCCATGAAATACACGTACGATAATGGTTTACTATGCTATTCCTAGCCTACAGGGTTGTTCATCTGATTATGGGTACGATTCATCAGAACACCGGTTCTACGAAAATTCAGAAACGTCGGAACGCGAGACGCGCTACACGACCGGTGCACCCACAAAATAGTGTATGGGAGTCTTGACTAGAGTTGTGCCGCACTCAGAACGTGACTTTGAGAAAACCTCTAACTTGCAGCCCGATGGCCAAGTATTTCAATTTATCGCTTGAAAAGTGCGACTGGCCTCCCGATGATCTTGGGTCCCCCCCTAACTACGTGAGCGGCGACGGCATTCATGGCTTTGTTCGTCTTCACTTTGCTACCCCTATCGCAGCAAGCTTTACGCCCGTCCTGACACCAACATATTACCCCAAGCCTCCCTGTACCATTTCGTAAATGTCGCTTAAATAGGTTTAGCGCCTAGACGGCGGGTAATGCCTTGTCATTAACTCAAAAGGATATCGATCTAAATGTCTGTATCTCGTTTGTGCAGCTTCGCTCCACATGTAGTTGTTGGTAGGTCAATACATCATACCTTGTACGCCAGTGCGGCACACGCGCTTCAATATTTCTTGCGTTTCACAGAGGGGGGGAGCATGCATCCCGACTGGGTAGCTCACCGCTTAACGTTCGTCACGTATGACCTACGTTGGTTGCTTTAAATGGTGTATGCGATACAGTACATCGATTTTCGCGGCGTATGGTTCGGCGTTATGACCGCCTGCTGTACACGAACGACACCATACTTCAGCGAAACTCTGGGTAATTATGCTACACGAAACACGAACCACCTTTGGGATCGACAAGTGGTGGCTAAGGTGATATTCATTCGAACGGCTAAAAATAAAGGCAATCCGGTCCACGCTGTTCCCCCAACTGGACCCATTGGGTCATTCTAAGACCTGCCCGCACGCCAAACATCAGCTCGAAATCGGATAGACAGACTTAAGAAAACGCCTTGGAATATATCGCCTGGCTTAAACTTCAAGCAGCTCCAACAGAAACATGGAGACCGTACCACGGACAAGGCCGAGCAGTAGACGCCCTTGTCGTTGGAGTATACCTCTTTGTTTCGTGGGAACTGAAATAGAGTAGTTGCGGCGTACGTCCGGTGATTCGGACCGGCGGGCGGGCACTAACAATATTTGCGAAATCTATAAGCAAGATATTTTGGACATGGCGACCAAGCGGTTTTCTCGCCACGCGGAAAAGCATCAGTAGTGCTGAGCTCGATACACGGTACGCGCTGGTGACCGGAAGAGTGAAAGCTCTGGAGAAGCCGGTGATAATTGTCGTGACGCCGGGTCCTGATATGATCGCCCGATGGTGATGGGTATATCGGCTGTTGTTTTACCTTGATACAAAAGGCTTTCGTGCGATGCTGTCCTGCTGGAGTTACGTGCGTTACCGGGCGTGATGTTTCTCTGCGGGTGAATTCACCAGTTATGTTCTACCGTGCTTGTTGCCCTCGAGACTTCGGTGTCCAACCAATCGCGTATTTCTTAGAAAATGTCTCGAATCGTTAGTCATCGCGTTGTACAGATTGTGAAAAATAGCAAACTACCAAGTACATCAGTGCAAACTTCTGTAGCGTAGCCCCACCCACGCTCAGCTGAACGGTCATCGCTTGGTT